>VXAL01017416.1:0-65356 GCA_013399475.1 Chauna torquata
CCTGTGCCAAGAAATTGTCATCATCAATGCACTGCGGGAACCTCCTGGACTGTTTGTGCCTAGCTGTGTGGTCTTCCCAGCAGATACCAGGGTGGTTGAAGTCCCCCATGAGAACCAGGGCTTGTGACTGAGAGGCTACTTGGAGCTGTCTGAAGAAGGCTTCAACTACCTCCTCTTCCTGATCAGGTGGCCTGTAGCAAACACCCACAACAGTGTCAGCCATGGTAGCCTGCCCTTTAATCCTTACCCATAAGCTCTCAACTCTCTCTTCGTTCACCCCTGGGCAGAGCTCCATGCATTCCAGTTGCTCTCGCATGAAGAGCAACTCCCCCACCTCGCCTTCCCGGCCAGTCTTTTCTAAAAAGCACGTAGCCTTCCATGACAGCATTCCAGTCATGGAGCTGTCCCACCATGTCTCTGTGATTGCAATGAGATCATAGCCTTGTGACCACATGCAGATCTCCAGTTCTTCCTGTTTGTTACCCATACCACACGCTTTAGTATACAAGCACTTCAGGGAACTGAAATATTTCTCTCATGCTGCATGTGTATGTATGGAAACACTTGAAATGTCTGTCATTCAATTCGGCCCCTCGTGAGGCAGACTGAAGGGCCTCCCCAGCATGTAGTTCCTCCAAAATTGGTGTGCAGTCCCATAGCTTATCTCTGGTGGGCCTGGTTTTGTCCCTTTCCCCCTATGCATCTCGTTTAAAGACCTGTCAATCAGCCCTGCTAACTCCTGGGCAAAAATCCTTTTCCCCCTTATAGAGAGGTGCTCCCCATCAGGAATCAGTAGGCTTGGTGTCTTATAGACCCTCCCATGATCAAGAAACCCAACACTGTGACGGTGGCACCAGCCTCGGAGCCACGTATTGATCGGCTGGGGTCGCCTGTCTCTTTCAGTATTGCTCCCCGCTACTGGAAGGATGCAGGAGAACATTCCTGTGCACCTGATCCTTCAACCAATTGCCCCAAAGCCCTAAAGTCCCTTTTGATCGCTCTGGGGCAACAGCATCCATGTTGATAAATATCTAACTTTCAAGCTAACTGACCGTACGTTAACAAACATATGCCTGAATTTCCTGTGAGGTGTACTGTACTGCTTAACAGTACCGCACGCACAAACCACCAGCTCGCCTTTGAACGAACAGAAGTGCACACTGGACTGGATAGGAATGACCCCATGCCCAAAAATCAAGAAATAAGATTTCCAAACTGAAGGTGGAAATATCTTTTAGTAATCTTTTTCCATCTTCCTGAATTTCATCTTCAGAATTTTTCCCTGCACATTAGCTCTAAAATGTCTCAAATTACTGGGATATAAAAGGAAAAATTACTGCAAGCTAAATATATTTGAAGTAACGCTCAACCTAATTTTTTTCTTTTCTTAATTTCCTGTGATTGCTTTTAGCTATACCTGTATCCCACTCAGACCAGTTCTTTCTTATGTTATGTATACGTGCATAGCTAGCTGGTGTAATATGTATGTCTGTCAGTTACCACAGTGCCCTGGTATCCAGAAAAGCACTGTTGTTGTTGACAAGAAAATGAGATGGATGCCACACTGCACATAACCCTGACAGCCTGACTCCTTTTTAATAATTCTACCACTAGATAAAAATAAAACTTAACATTCCTGCAATTCTTTTCAGCACGAGAATCGCAAAGTGCTTTTTGTCCTGAAAATATAGGAACCATACAAGGAAATACTGCGCTTCCATTGACTGTGCAGCAAATGCATAACAGCGTATGGTTAAGTCAGGTTAGGATGGGAGATGAGGAAACTTCATCTTGTTTAAGCTACTGCCTGCGTCAGTGTGACAGGACGCTTGCAGTGCCCACTCTGCTTGCTGCCCATGACCCCTCTCCCCTAGACTGTATGTAACCTGTAGTATAATTCTTCTCTCTCACTCTTGTTGGCAAAATTAAACACGTTTGTTCACATCAGGCTCAGCCTAGGCGGCTGTGTTACAACAGAAGCTCCTCTCTGCTTTGCTCCGTGTGCTCCTGTGTCTAGAGGGTAAGTCCCACAGCAGCGCTCTGCCTGCCATGCTTTCTGGAAATGGATCCAGAGGGCATGGGAGCCACCTGAAGTTGCTTCTCCTGAGAATGATGAAAGGCTCCTCAGGTACCTGGAAGTGTCTGTTGCCGGGCCCAGTGCTCCCCTTACTCTCAGGGAGCGTCCTGCTGATCTCACCCCACTCGGTACCCAAATCACCTGCGGTAAAGCCTTAACGATGTGTCCTTTTTCCCTTTTTGCCTGTCAGCACTGGTTGCTGCTGCTGAGGGCAGTCCATGTGAGACCAAAATCATCAAGGAACTGAGTCATCCCAGGCTCATTAGTCTACCCCTTGTAAGCCTGATGTTGATACCTAATTGCTGAATACAAAGTTCTCCTTGGTAACCTCTAAATTGTGGTGTGCTGACAGCAGTCCTGACTGTTTATCGCTGCTTTTGATACGGATTGTGTTGCTGGTAGGAGCCTTGGTGCCAGCGGCCTCTGTAGCAGTGGCCTGGTACGCGCTCCCTTTGCAGTCCCTGTCTCAGCACCTAGGTTGTTCACAGTGTGGAGGAACTTACTGATGGGCCTGGCACCAGCGTTATTCTCTAGGGAGGTTACACTGCTGTGAAGTGCACATTGTCGGGGGGGGGGGGGNTACGTTCTGGGGCATCAGATTAAAGAGGCTTTGTTGGTCTGACCTCTCCTGTGAGCAGGCAAGGCATGTCCAGTGAGAGTGGCTTCTCCTTTAGAGGAGAGCGTCTCTGCTGTGCTTAGATGGGAGAGAGGATAAAGAAACTCTTCTGCGTGTCTACCTTCTGCCTTCCTGGTAGCATACTGGAAGTCAAGGAGCAGTTCAAGAGGTGTAGGAAGAGGCCTAGGACTCGCAACGATCACTTGGTCCAGGACTAAATGGGCTGTTCAGGCATACCTCAGGAGGCTTGCTTCATCAACTGGCACTTAGCTCTAAGTCACCCTCCTCAAAGAAGCAAATTAAGGCATTTCCAGCGAGCTGCTTCGAGAATCATATGCTTGAGAGGCAGGAAGAAGAGAGAGAAGAACGTAATTTGTTCTTTCCCAGCAGCTGATTTCTGCCATGGTCTCCTCATTCTCCTTAGATGAAGTAGTGAATCTATGCGCATCTGTCTTGGCCGGTGAGTTTAAAGTGTTCCAGGACCTGTGGAAACCTTACAGATCTGATTGGAAACAATCTAAGAGAAGTACTGCACGCTCTTGGACATGCTACTCCAGAAGGCTTGTCATTCTCACTAATGAAAGTCTACAAAAACCTGGGAGAAAAAAATTGGGCATGCAACTGTGTCCATCCTGGCCACATTGAAAAGAACCTGCAGTTTCTGGTAAGGAATTAGAGTGTTTATATATGCTTCTGCTATTGTGTTGTCTAGTAATGATAGCATTTCAGGAGAGAGCAATGTGGCAGGGACCTGCCAAGTCCACACTGAGAGAAAAGAATCCAAATCATTGGACTGACTTGACCAGAAGATCTTTGTCAGCTGGTCTCTGCTTTAAAATGGACTTAAACCCAAAGTCATCTTTTGTTTGTTAAACTAGTGCAAATCTTCCCAGATTATTTGTAAACTCCCAAGGAGTGCCAGGAGGAGTTGGAAACCTGACTGTCATGCTCCAGTTGAGGTTGCACAGTGGCCTCTGTCCTAACCATGAGGTCATCGTAGCTTCCATCTTCAAGATTTCTCATGGAAGTTAAGTGGCAATGAAAGACCTCTCATTTGCAGTCACAGACTTTCAGCATTTGGCAAGGTCTCCACTCCTTGAAAGGGGATGATCATGTGCTCCTTGTCAGCCAAATAAGATCCTTGAGCCACTGAGGAGAAAATGATCTGCTGATGAGGGTTTTGGGCCCTCAACAGATACTGGGTGGGATGTGAATGTTCAGAACCTGATAGTTCTATCAGGTTTTTTGTGCCACCCCCCACCACCACCACCCCGCCCACGTGCTCTGTCTCTTCTCTTTTGATAATCACCTTTTTGTTTTCAGGAGTATTGTGAAGGGATTTCAAAGATTGCAAATCCAGTCTATTCATCTCTAGTTTCCGTTCACTCCTTATCATCCTTTTCCTATCCCTCAACAGAGACCTTTCTTTTAATAAAATAGCAAAGGCTAGCAGGATGTCGTCTTTTTCACTTGGGACTGGAGGCTGTATGCTTGAAGTTCAGGCAGCAGTGGGTTTGTGCTTGTTGCTTTTGATCCTAAAGAAGAAAATGGTCCAAGATAGGATGCCAGCCCTCGTGATTTCTCGGCATCTCCATCCTCTGCCTCGGCTGGAAGTTGTGTTTACTGATGGATGCTTTTTTTTTTTTTCATGCTCCAGGAGCGGGAACTGGTGTCTCTTTTCCAGCAGTTCCCCTGCTGTCTAAGGCACTTGAAAACATGAGGAAAGATGCAGTGTGTGGGCCAGGTAGTTGTGTGGTTTGGATCTGAACCTGCTGTAGTCTTCCATCGCCTTACTGTTTCTGCGTAATATAATCTTCATGAAAACATTTGGATCATACACCATGAGGACTGCCAGTCAGGCAGCATCCAGACTGTCAGTGTAAAGCATCTTCCATTAAAAGAAGCTGTTTTGGCTGTGGGTCAGAACATTTTGGCATGCAGCAGGTCTTTTCCTGGATTTACACATTTACATAGGAAACATTTGCTGTTCGGGTACATCAACCCTTTCCTTTAACATCAGCAGTTTCAGTAATGTTGGACCATCTTGTAATTCTGAAACAATCTGGATATTCTGTCAGTCTCGTAAGTGTTGAATCATGCTACACATCTGCGGTGGGAGGATTCCTGTGGGCTTTATCATTTCTCCCTCTGCCGATTTGGAAGCCCTTTGCCCTGAAGACACAGATAATGAATTTTGTTTTTTTCCTTTTCATTTCCCTGAGCCACATGCAACCTCATCCTTCTGGTCTTATGCATAAGAGGTGGTACATGCTCTGAAAAAAAATAGAAAAAGCATGGACAAAACATCTCAAAGAACTTGGGTTCTTGTAGGCTAAGTAACTTCTGGCCTGGCTGTTTTTGGCCATCGCACCAGTGTTAATTCTGCTCGCATGGGCAGTGCTGTGGGATCTCTAGTGTCTGTGTGTAGTCAGGATTCTGGTTTTCTCAACGCAGACTGCTTTTCTCAACTTCTGTACCGCTTAAGTAATGACTTGAAGAAGACCCCTAGGGACTTGTCAACAGCACTTCGTTTGTGTGATGATGGCACTTTGCTGGAGAGTTCCTGTCCATTTGTTTGCCATACAGTCTTAACTTGACCCCCTTTGTTTGCATATATCATGAACGTGCCTTTACATGATCATATACTGCTTTTTTCTGCAGGCCTCATTCAGTGCGTAGGATCAGTGCAGCGGACCGAATGGGTAGCTATTCAAAACTTTTTTATCTTCATTTGCTGTGTAGCAGTACCTCACGCCTTTAAAATAAATAAATAAATAAATCACACACTGTTAACACCTGGATGTGGTTCCTTGTAAGAATTCCTGTGACATTCCTCACACAGTTTGAGTTGAGTAGACATGAATATATGAAGGAGCTTAACTTTGTGAGGAAGAATGGTATAGAGGAAGAAGGAATTGAAGCCCTGTTAAGTATCCTGCTCATTTTTTGAATTGTTTGAAATCATGGCCTGATTTTTTGATCCCACCCCCATGATGTTTAGAAAAGGTAACGCGTTTTATCTGTGCAGATCTCTTGCTGTGTTGTGAGCTCCTGGCTTTCTTTAGACCAACCCCATGTTACTTGTAGTAGATGTTTTGAGAGATGAAGATGTAGTGATCACCAGAGGAAAAAAGTAAAGTTTTTGCTAAGCCACTTAGTGGGAAGCACAAGGGATAAGATTATTTTTTTTCTCCAGATGATTGTCAACAGCCTTAGGTACCTGCTCACCTCTGTTCTGTGGTCCCTTGCTTCCCATCGTACCTCCCATCATTTACAGTGTGAGAGTCAGGCATGTGCAGACATCACCTCTTCCTGCATAACTTTGACGTGTTCCCTGACCATCATCTGCTCCGTGCACCTAAGTGAGGCAGATGTCTGTGAAAAACGCAGTGTCTGGTCATGAGTTAACGTTTGTGTTGTCAGAAGGTGTATGTAACCTGCAGTAGGCAACCACCAGTTACTTCTTTGCTTGGTCAACTTCATGGGCTTGAGCTAACACAGTGGCTGGTGGCAGAGGTTTGCGTCCATCCTCCGGTAGATTCGCTGCTGGAGGGAAACGAGGTCAGAAGTGTTCTGCTGAGCATCATCAGTGCTCGTCAGTAGCAAAGGTTTGTTCTATGTTCTCCGAGCAAGTGTTTTGGTGGCTGTAGACCATTTTGCCCCATCTTTCAATCCATGTCTTTGCAGCCTCTTTCTTCATCCTCTCTTCTGTTCCTTTTAATTCCTTCCCCATCTCTTGGGTGTCAGCAAACATTGCCAGTAGGGGAGATTCTCCTGAGCTTTGTTTTGGTGTGACATTGGCCCCTAGTTTGCCAGAAGCAATTGGGCAATATTCCTGGGTTTGAATTTCCTCATTCTGTGCAAGTATTGCAAGTTTGTTCCGGCTGGCAAGTCAGAGCTTGTGGAACTGAGAGCAAACCTGGAACAAATGGGATCTTGACTGGAGGACACGGCCAACCACTAGTAAGAGTCTGCTGGGCTGGTGCAAATGAAAATGACCAGAAGCTGATTAATGTGGCCTAACCATATAGGTTTCCCTGGGGGTAGTCAGAGACCATGGAAGTCCCTAGGGCAACTGTGCAAGGGTTTTGGAACTTGTAAGGAAAATGTTACAAGAAAAAATGGTACCAGAAGAAGCATAGTTTGCTTTTCTTTAGTGACTGAACAATTCTACTTATTGCAGCTTGCCACGAAAAATGATTGAGGCAGATCTCCATTGCAGGAAACTTGATCCAAACAGTTAGCAGCTCACAAAACTATCGGGTACCTATTTTCAGCTGCAGATAATGGAAAGTGTTAGGTAAATCTAGCAGTGGACATGGGATGCTCTAAGTTGAGCAGTCAAAACTTCACAAAATGATGAGCATCTCAGGACAGAATCAGATAGCAGAGGTATTAGGCAGCTGTATCTATAAGCAGCATGTCCGTAGCAGAAGTATACAATGAAAATCCCTCAGGGAAATCCCTGTGGGTGCGATGGTTGTTAACAGCAGTGTTAGAATTCCCTTACAGGTGTATCAGCACAATTGCAAGGAATCAAGTTACTGCTGCTTAGTGTAAAGTGCAAGTTACTGTCAAACAAGCAAATACTAAATAAAATCCATTAGTATAAAACACCCTGGAGATACTTTAAGCTAAGTGGTTTTACTTCCAAATGAAGCTGACCAGGAGCAATTGCACAGCCAGCAGGTCTCAGCTGATGTGGTATTTTGCTAAGCTGTGGTAACCTAATTGTTTGCAATTATGTGAACATACTCTCATACCAAAGGACTTGTGTGAAATACTTGATATTGCAGAATGCATGGAATATGTTCAGTTTCGCGGATAAAGTTACTGTCTCTTCCCCATCTTAACTTTCTTTTTTTTCAATCAGGACGTTTCACTTGAATTGAGAGAAAAAGCACTTGAAACCATTATAAGATATTCTTATGACACGGACTGCACATTATGACTTCAGTGTGATCCAGATGTTTTCAATCTTTTTTTTTCATCTTATGTTGAAGCTTGTCTGGCACTTCGTGAAGGTTCAGTGCCGTAGTCCTCTTTCTGTCAGAGGATGCTGAAGATAACTTTAGGTTACTTCAGAACCAGTAGGACACAAGAATTCTGGTTAATTGGCACCGAGGTCCCTGACTGCCTGTGGTTGCTGATGCTGTTCAGAAACTTTCACAGTGTTGCTCTGTCTTTGGTACACACCTTGCACCAGGGGCTGTAGTGAGTGGTTCAGCATGTGTTTTCCCAGTATCTGCCAGCAGGTGAATTTTCGCTTAATAGTTAATGAGACTAGAAAAAATATTTTCTTTAGCTGCTGTGACTACGTTCAAAGGGCATGCAGGAGACAGAATGATCGGTCTCTGAGGTTTCTCAGAGCTAAGGGTTTTGAACACCCAGTTCCTAGGCAGCTTAGAAAATCCTAGTCTAGGTAGGAGTATTAATACATAGAAGGGTTGAATAGCTTCACAAATTTACTTGCAAAGCGTGCTCTGGAAAACTCATTCAAATTCTGAAGACTAAAATTGCCACCTGAGTGTGTGAGAAGCAGCAGCATTTTTACTTGACAAATGTGACTTTTGCGATATTTCTGTTTTTCTTCCAGCTGGCAATCCTCTTGTTCAGCAAGGTGGACAGCCACTAATCCTTACCCAGAACCCAGCCTCAGGTCTGGGCACGATGGTAACCCAGCCAGTATTACGGCCTGTACAGATCATGCAGAATGCCAATCATGTCACGAATTCTCCAGTGACCAGCCAGCCGATCTTCATAACAACCCAGGTGAGTGCTTTTGCAGCCCCACTCCTGCACACTGGCATCTCTGAGAAGGAAGACCTAATGTACTCATCCCTGGAAGACTCTTCTCTGTCAAGAAATAATCAGATGCCTGTTTCAGTTTGTCTTGTGCACCATGGTGGATGTTACACTTGAGCTGAAATCTGATGGGTTTTGTTTTTAATTAATGTAGATTTAGCAATAGCTTTGTTCTAAAATAGCTTGTGTGCTGTAGGTTGGTTCCTAGTCATTTCCTAGCTGAATCTCGCTTGAGAAAATTGTCAGCAAGTCCTGTGGAGCCAACATAGGTCTGATGGGACTTCATGCTGTTTTTCACTTGTAGCATGCTCCTGTCTTACCAGTAGGGCCTGACTCCCTGCTGTAGGTGGGTCTGTCCACTCTGCATAGATTTGACCTTTTTAAGTACTTACTACTTTGTTTTATTTTCCTGGAAAATGTGCATGTAGTGCTCAATGACTTCTTTGAGCATTTGCCTGGGGAATCACTCCTACAAAATAAGTATGTATGTCTACCAGAGCTTCTGCTTTTAAAAAAAAAAAAAGAAAAAAAAAAAAAAAAGAAAAAGTCTTAGCATGTTACATCTGTTGGTTATCATTAATGAAAAAGAAAAATACAGATTTCAAACAACAAAACAGATCATTTATCTATCTCAGGAAGCTACCTCTGGTTTAAATATGGCTTTATAAATTGTTTAAGACCTGGGAGAAGATTTCTGTAGGTGCTTAAGGAAGGGGAGAGGTTGAGAATGGAGGCTATATATGAGGATGTTGTAGGAAGGTGGCCCTACTGTGGGGTAGGGTGCCGGCTGAGAACAGTATGGCCTCATAGTTCAATTAATCCTGTAGGTGATACCATTGTGGTTTTTTTTTGCGTGTTGGTTTGCTATGTTTTTGTTGTTTGGGGTGTGTGTGTTTGTTTTTAGGGTAGAAAACTCAGACTGAATGTGCTCAATACATATTTATGTTAACGATTACTGTTTGAATGCAGGGATTTCCTGTGAGGAATGTGCGGCCTGTGCAAAACACAATGAATCAAGTCGGAATTGTCTTGAATGTACAGCAAGGTCAAACAGTTAGACCCATCACCCTAGTCCCAGGTAAGGACTGAAATAAGTCAAAGCCACGTTTCTATTGTCTTTCTTTACAGGGTACCAAGGATTAAAAAAATATGTATTTGAAATATGCAGATGAAATACAGATCTAGAAGCTATGGAGAAGGGGATTTTCCAGCCCTGTAGTAGATGAGCTTTGTTTGCGTTTGTGGTTCCAATCTTCCTAGTCATTTCCAGCTTAGGGTAGGGCCTTTGATCGTAGTAACAAACCACTTTGCAGAATAGAGGACTTCCAACTGGAAGGGGTGTCTGCCTTACAGAGTTCCATATAATCTAACCCATTCCAAAAGGCTCCTCAGTTAACTTCATTCCAAAATCCTAGCCTATAACCACCCCTCTTTCTTTCAAAATATCCACAAGCCATGGCGGCGTTCCCCTACAGCCTGGAAACCAAGCCTCACCTTGAGAATGGTTTTTCTAACGTTAACTTCTGCTACCAGATCCTGTCATGCACCATCAGCAAAATTAAGAATCCACGGGTCACCAGACACTTGCTTTATAACAAAGCAACCGTGCTTAGTGATGAGTCACCTTTCAGTCTCCCAGGAATGAATCCGTGAAGCCTCATATCGTAAACTAATTTGCAGCTATAGGATATCACCCTTATTTCATCAAAGGAAGCCTTCCATGAACTTCCCTTGAGCCTAGTAAGAGATCCATGAAAGTCAGCAGGATTTATGCTTGTAAGTTACTTGAGCTTTTTGGAGAATTCCGCCTAAAAATTGTTGCAAATACAGTTTTTCACTCTGTCTGCATCCAGATTCAATTTTAGCCTGCTTGGGAAGGGAAATTAAGGTGCTGAATTTTTAAAACCTCCACTGAAATTACTGGGAATTTTGGGAGCTCAGCAGCATTAGAAATTAGGTTGTACCCTGAGCAAGGAATGGAATTCTATTACTTGATCTGCCTTGTTTGTTCATCTGTTTTTGAAGCCCCAGGTACCCAGTTTGTTAAACCAACAGTTGGCGTTCCTCAGGTGTTCTCTCAAATGGCCCAGGTGAGACCAGGTACAACCATGCCCGTCCGACCCGCCACCAACACTTTCACTACGGTCATTCCGGCCACGCTTACCATCAGGAGCACAGTGCCACAGTCCCAGGCACAACAGCAAAGTAAGTCCACTCCCAGCACCTCCACAACTCCTACTTCAACGCAGCCAACAACACTTGGACAGTTAACTGTGCAGCAGCCAGGGCAGTCCAGTCAAGCTACTAACCCCAAATTAGGTAAGACTTGCCATGGAAAAGCAAGGGGATTCAAGCGTATAACACTGTCTATAATTTGATCTTCAAACTTATGGCTTAGCAGCTAAAATACAGAAGTTGAGTCAGAACTCCTGGGTTCTATTTTTGCCTCTGTCACTGACTCATGCTTCATCTCTTACCAACCTGGAAAATGACAATAATCTTGCCATAGTGTCCAATTTGGTTAGAGAACTAGTTAATTTTTTGTTTTGTAGAATGTTCTGAGACCATCAATTAAAAGTCCCCAAAAGTGAAAAAATACTATTTGTTAATCACTTATGTTTTTGAAGGATGAAGAGCACAAGCAGAAACTAACCGTGTTGCTTTTTTTAAATGTTAGCTGAATTCATGAGTGAAATGATTGCTCAAGAATAGTGACAAACAATTTAAAAAGAAAAATAAAATTATTCACACAGTAAGTAGGTTATTTTTAGCTTTAAGTAGCCGTAATCACATACAGCTGCATTTAGAAAAGAAATATAAGTAATTTTTGTGACCATCAGTATCCTGTTTAGTTCATCGTAGGGCATGGCTCGTGTCTTAGAGTGTAGTTTGGAAGGTCAGGGAAATTTACTTTTCCAGTCTAGCCAGCCTTCGCATTCTTAGACAGGAGAATTGATGGCTTGGTCATCCATGGTGAAGACTAAAGGTAGAAGAGCAAGAGACAAGTCATGCTAGGTTGGGGCGGGTTTCACACAGTGCATCAGATCTTACTGAATCCTTATTAGCATTCCTCTGTTGTCCTTTCCCTTGGCAGTGAGTATTGCAAGTTTTGTGACTGTTAAGAGACCTGGAGTGACTGGTGAGAACAGCAATGAGGTTGCTAAGCTAGTGAATACCCTGAACACCATTCCTTCTTTAGGCCAGAGCCCTGGCCCACTTGTGGTGTCCAACAGCAGCCCTGTGCATGGTTCCCAGAGATCTAGTGTTTCAGAGTCGTCATCATCGTCGTCATCATTAAAAGGTATGGTTTACATACGAGCTATCTTACAGCTCGATTGATTCTGCTGAGAATCTAGAAGTCAGGTTTTCTGTAGTAAAAAATACTGACCTGTAACTACCGAGATTTCATTGTAGGGATAAACACTTGAAAAGCTTTGCCATTAATTCCTGCATCTTTATCTGTAAGTTTTTTTCTGTCCGGTTATTATATTTGGTTTGTGGATATTTGCTTGCATACGTTATTTTGGATTCAAAATTATTGATATGCATACTGCCATCTTGAAAATATACACCCGTGAAATACTCTACACAAGGAGGCAAAAGAATCAAATCTTTGATTTTCTTCTTCAAGGAAAGCACCTCCTTAAGGTGTTAGGGAGTCCACTAGTTGCTTTATGGTACATTTTGTATCATCCATATCCTGAGTTTCTACTTACAGATGGAAGTAAAGATGAGGCATTTAAACTGATGGAAGGGATCAGGAAACCAAACAAATGACTAAAGAAGGGGAGATTAGTTGAACTATTTCATTTATTTTTAATTAGTCTAATTTTGAGACACTCATTATTGGTGCTGGGGATATGTTTCAGCATACAGATTGTCAGGAGTTTGCATACTTTTGCTTTTTTTCTTTTTCATGCCTCTTCCAGTCTATTTAGTAGTTAAAAGTACAGCTCTTGAAACTAGATTATTTCAGTATGCCAGAAAGATAACCTGGACCTGAGAAGTGTAAGGATTCTCATTTTTTTTTGTTTTGTTTTGTGGTGGTGTTTTTTTTTTTCTCCTGTTACAGTTAGTTCATCTCCTATTCCCACATTTGATTTGCAAGATGGTGGCAGGAAGGTTTGCCCAAGATGCGATGCTCAGTTTCGAGTCACTGAAGCTTTAAGAGGACATATGTGTGTAAGTAACCATTCTAAGACGAGTAGTTAATTGATAATTGCTCATGACTGGAGTGCAAAGAATAGTTCTCCCTAGATCAGAGACTTTTGTGAAAAGGAAGAATACAGCTAGGAGAATGTGAGAGGCAAAGAAGAGGCCTTTGGAAGACCTTCCCAGCATCCCTCACTGCAAGTAGGCAGGACCTCAGTTTTGTGTCCTGTTGGTGCCAGGAGGTGCATTTGTTTTCTAATCTTACTGACCAGTAAACAATCAAACAGAAAACTGGATGTTGAATCTGCATTACTTTTTCCTTAAGAGTTTCCTAGAGTGCCTCTGTCTCCTTTTAGTACTGGTTAGTCTTTGCCTGCTTACCTTTAACAGCATAAATAGTTCTTCCTAGATACTGTTTAATGTGTGGTGTTTTTTTGTTTTTTTTTCCTTTTAGTACTGCTGCCCTGAAATGGTTGAATTCCTCAAGAAAAGAAAATCTCTAGATTCTGAACCAAATATTCAATCTGCAAAGCCTCCCTCTCCGGAAAAAACTACAGCTGTTGCTTCACCACCCTCTTCCACTCCTATCCCTGCACTGTCCCCACCCGCTAAAGCTCCAGAGCCAAGTGAAAACGTAGTTGACTCATCCCAAAGTAAGCTTATTATGTTAGTAGATGATTTCTACTATGGCAGAGATGGCGGCAAAGTGAGTCAGCTACTGAACTTCCCCAAGGTTCCAACTTCCTTCAGGTGTCCACACTGCACCAAGAGGCTAAAGAACAACATAAGGTAAGAAGAATGCAAGGTGCTACAAAAAAACTACAAAAACAGTCTGCGGTGTTCTGAATGCCTCAAATCTGCAGAAGTAAAAATGAGTTGTGAGGATCGGTTTCTCAAGCCCTACAGGTTTCCCATACTGCAGGTTAAGTCCGGAGCTGAAACAGTAGAGGGTGAGACAATTTGTCCATCACACAGCTGAGTCAGGGAGAAAGTTGTAAGAAGATTGTGCGGCTAGAATAATGACATTTGTAGTCTTCACCAGTGAAGTCTCATATACTCATTACTAGTCTTACTAGATAATGGAAAGTAATTCTTTATGAAGAACTGCTCTTCTCATCTTTACTTGATGCTTTTTCAACAGAGGAAGCTAATGAGAAAATACTTTTGTGAAATAGTGTATTCTTCTAAGCAAGCCACTATGCTGTTCTGTTGCGATAACTGGACTTACGATTTTTTTTTTTTTTTCCTATAAGTTGCAATGTTTTATCATAGTCAGTGGAATACCAGGTTGGTGTCAGAATTGCTCAAAAGCTAGTACTACATCCCACTATACTACAAGATCTGTTCTCTAACTTCTAGAATTGCAGAATAGGAGGTTGCTGGATGGAAAGATTTTGCTTGCATTTGGTGGGAAGAGCAAGAAGGAAACATCTCAACACTGTTCTGGACCACAGTTATTTTGATTTTATTATTTAATCTTTTGTGCACATAAAAGTAATGATAAAATGGGTTAAAAAAAACCTTCTGGTATAGCATTCATAGTGCTGTCAGGATTACAGGTGCAAAGTGTTTGAACTTCTGTTCACATACTTACTTTTCGCTTCCGTAAGATTTATGAATCACATGAAGCACCATGTGGAACTGGATCAGCAGAATGGAGAGGTAGATGTCCACACCATCTGTCAGCATTGTTACAGGCAGTTCTCCACTCCATTTCAGCTACAGTGTCACTTAGAGAATGTCCACAGTCCCTATGAGTCGACAAGTAAGTTGATTTTGCTTTTGTTGTTTGTTTATGTTTAAAAGGGTTTTTGTCTTGTATTAATAGCAAATCTGTTGAGAAAGGAGGTACCTGTTCCACCTTGCCCCATGGAAAATTTGTAGGCCAGTAGAAAAGTCCATCTAAATTACATTTTCTGCAAATTTATTGTCAAGAGTGTTTTAAAGAATGAGTTCAATAATAATTTCATGGTAGAATTCCATTTTTGTCAGTAGGTGCACATCTGATTTGAAATCACTTGCATTTTCCTCATCAGGATATTTTGCTACATATTCTCTTAAACAAAATGGTGGGTAGAACTTTTGCTGCCTTTTGGAAACCTTTCAGAACATACTTTTGTTGTCTACCCAATTCAAAGAGTTGAGAGCTAGTAATGATTTTTTAAAGGTCTGTTGTTATCAAAGAAACTTGTAACTTCTAATGTGTATTTTAACTTTTTTGTTGCTGTTGTCCCCCAGCTGTTACTTACTTTTTCTTTCTTTTGCAGCAAAGTGCAAGATTTGCGAATGGGCATTTGAGAGCGAACCAATGTTCCTACAGCACATGAAGGACACTCACAAGCCTGGGGAGATGCCCTATGTTTGTCAGGTATTAAAAGTGGTTCAGGAGCTGGACTTCATAAATATATACTTGATAATAAGAGGGAATGTGGCACTTCCTGGCGAAGTGTGTGGCTCATAGTGGTCCAAAACAGACTTGGTCCACTGGACAGTGATGTGGAGCCCATTGTATTTTTTTTCAGGTATGGTCTGATGAATGTTCATCACCGATTCCCAGCACTGTGAAGTTGGATCAGCTTGACAGACATTTGTTTAGTCCCAGTGGCATTCAGAGCCTAATATTTTTTTTCCTCCCAGGGCCTGCAGGCAAATTGCTGTGCCATAAAGAGAAGTTGTCACTCTGGCGGAGATGAGATGCTGCTGCTTGTGTGACACCTTTTCTTGTCACTCTGTTGTCATGAGATTTGTGCTTGCATCGATTCTGAACATGTCATCTCCACCCAGAGGTCCTAACACTCTCCCTCTGAAAAGAAAAAACAGAGGAGAAGAAACTTCTAAAATATGTTGTGTTGATACAGATTACATTCAAAATTCTGCATTTTACATAGACCCTGAAAAAACTATAATATGTTTCAACTGCTTTGCATTGACTGTCTCTCCCTTTTTTTTTTCTTGGATCTGGAATTTGAATTGTCACTCCTTTCTTTTTATATGAGTAGTTTCATACTTACATGAGTAGTTTCAAACTGTTTCTCCAAATTGCTTTGCATATGCACTGCTTGATTTAGTATCTTACAGTTGGAATAAGCTAGTAAGTTCTTTGAACCCAGTTCCTAAACTCCATCTTTGGGGATTTGGACACTGCCATTAAGACCTCCATATTGCAGTGGTGGATGTGAGATAGATTACTATGTTATTCACTGTTAATTGTTTCTGTCTGCTACTATAGGTCTGTCAGTATCGTTCATCACTCTATTCTGAAGTGGATAGCCATTTCCGAATGATCCATGAAGACACGCGACACCTGCTCTGTCCTTACTGTCTCAAAGTCTTTAAGAATGGCAATGCTTTCCAACAGCATTTCATGAGGCATCAGGTACTATGTCTTTCTTTGTTTATGGTGGTTCACTTTCCATGAAGATTCACAGTAAGCGTGTGATTAGTTGAGCATTTGCTTGGGAAGAAAAAAAAAAGAAAGAAAACTTGGTTGAAGGTTGAAAGAGGGGTTTTAGTAGAGGCTGTATTCACTCCATAACAAATGCAATTTGCATGCTGTCATTCCAGACTTTTCATAGGATTGTGCTGAAGAGAAGAGGCTTTGCTCCTTTAGGAGTAGCACAGATTGTTTTTACTTAGCAGAAAAAAGCATGTTTTGCTGGACTGTGCTTCATATGATGATTAATATGATGATGGGCTCTATGTTCATTTGGGTTTTAAAATTTTTTATCTTCAGGTAATAAATAATACTGTATGCACACAACCAAAAATCATTTTGGTAGCTAAGTATTCGGTTTCCATATATGTTGGCTATGTTGACAACATATTTTATGTGGGTGTAACTGAAGCATACATTCAGAATATAGAAATGTGGCGTGCTTACCAAGTGCCTGAATTGATTTGCCCCAAAGTCCTTCACTGATTTCCAGAAGAGGCAAGGCAAATTCTGAAGGAATGTTTCCTTCATGTCCTGCTCTGCTAGTGTGCCTTACTTCGGCTTAAACAAGCTGGGTAAGACATTTGCTTCATGACACTTCCAGTGCAGAGCCTGATGATTTTAATTTAAAAATAAAAATAAAAAAAATTATATGGGGTCAGTGAGTGTTGTGACGGGAGCCCTTTCAGATGCTAAAAAAAAAGTGGGGCTGGCTGTGGTTTCAAGGAGGGAATAGTGTTTTGTTTTGTTTTTTAAACAAAAAAACCCCTGCTGTGTTATGACTTCTCTTTCTCTAAAATGGAATGTATTTCATTTGCATTTGCTTTAGAAGAAGAGTGTTTATCATTGCAACAAGTGTAGACTCCAATTCCTGTTTGCCAAGGATAAAATTGAACACAAGCTGCAGCATCATAAAACTTTCCGAAAGCCCAAACAATTAGAAGGCTTGAAACCTGGAACCAAGGTAAGAAATCCAAGTTAACAGCAGGCATCGATCCTGGTTCCTCAGGAAACAACCATAGCCTCTTTATTGGTGCGTGTTTACTAAGTGTTGCAAAAGTGATGTTTGCCTCACCTGCATCACTTAAATCATGCTCACTGGGACAGAAGAGCTCTTTGTATTCTGACCATGTTGTGTGTGTTTAGTTAATCCGATACTTCATAGAAACTTCATAGTGAGAGAGGACCTGAAAGTGGCATGCGAGAGATTAAACTCTCCTAACTAAGGCATCTACAAGCAAAGGTACCTGAACTAGTTGTCTGGATGCCTTCTGTAGTCATTAAGGACAAACAGGCACTTCTGGGGCTCAAGACGTGTCCTGTTCTAGGCTACCAGTGCCCTGGGTGGGATGAGTTGTGCTGTAGAGCATCTGTTGTCTGAGAGGCAACTTCAAACAGAGGAGTCTGAATTTGGATAGATCCCTTTCTCCATGTTTTTAAGAGGTATGGCTCTGTTTTCTCTGCAGGTTACCATCAGGGCATCTAGAGGACAGCCACGGACAGTGCCAATATCTTCAAATGACATGCCACAGGGCGCTGGACAGGACACCACTCCACTGTCATCATCTACAGATCCTCAGCCCGTCTTCCTGTACCCACCTGTCCAGAGGAACATCCAGAAGAGAGCGGTCAAAAAAATGTCAGAACTTTTTGCTAAATTTCAAATTAAAAAGATTTTAAAGGAAATGTAGTCACTTTTGTTATGCCACAGTGATGGGTAGTCTGACCCTGTCTTACGAGTTGCCAAGGAAACTTTATGCCAGGAGAATCTAGCTTCCTACAAAACCAGGGTTAAATCGTGTTATGAAAGCCCTTAAGATGAAACTATGAAATGCAGAATTAGCTAGGCATTTTTATAGAAGCAATGGACTTTCATCATCGTAAAGGCTTTCTGCCCACCCTATGTCATGCCACCTTGTCTTCAATTTTTTGTTTTTATTTAATTTTATTTTTATTATCCACTCTTAAATCATATTTCCTGGCTACAGCAAGTGGGAAATGTTTAGCCTGGCACTGAAGCACCCTGGAAAGCTAGGGTGCAAGATAAAACTAGCTTGACTGCAGACTTCTGGAAGTTTATGTGTGTCATTAAATTCGTCGCTATGTCCTGATGATTGTTATAACTCCAAAGATACCTGTCCAGCCACTGATGGAAATATCCCTCTTATCTTCAGGAGTGTCTTGGGGAGGCAGACTTGCCTGGAGTGCAGCTTCGAAATCCCTGACTTCCCAAACCATTTTCCCACCTATGTTCACTGTTCGCAATGTCGTTACAGCACTTGCTGCTCCAGAGCTTACGCCAACCACATGATCAAGTATGTGTGATTCTGTGAATGCTGTAGTAGAAATTCCTTCTGCCTGAGTGTTGTAGCATCCCTTTGTCTGTCTGCTGTGCTGTAAGAAAGGGAAGGGTATCATGAAATGCCAGTTCGCTACAGTGGTTTGTAAGACATGTATTCTGTGTCACCACAGACATGGGTGTTGGCTTTGAAATGAGATGGGAAAACTGAGTGCAAGAGGTGAAAGATTCATTCCAAAGTCAGTATTGTAGCTAATGGCATGTGTACTGCATGCTGCTGCAGAAAACTGTCATTGTTCAATGCTTCTAGGATTTCTTGCAAAATTCTCCGAGTTAAATTAAAAACAAATTAAAAATAAAGTCATGCCATGCTTTTACAAGCCTGCGGTCTGTATAGGACCATGATAGACCACAGAACAGTATGGCAGAACAGTTACTCCAAAATCTGGGCATTTTTAAATGCTATTGAACATTGTGTGTTTTTTGGTTTTGTTTTGTTTCTGGTTTTTTTTGTTTGTTTTGTTTTGTTTTTAATTCAGGCACAGAATTTTCAATTCCTCGAATACAAGCCTGGCAGACAAAATATTATTAAAACCAGGATTGGGTCTATCTTTGTAAATGTGTTGTATTTCGCATGGTTTGATAGGTCTTCAAATATTTGGAATAATTCTGACATTTAATAAACTCTTTTGTCTTACAGCAACCATGTTCCCCGGAAGAGTCCAAAATACTTGGCTTTGTTTAAAAACTATACTGCCTGGTAATGGAAAACTTGTCATCTTATATTAATCATCTGAGAATCTGATGTGCATTCATTTTCTCCTCTTCCAGTTCTTTTCTTTCATGATCATCTACTTAAGAAGCACCGCTTAATTTTTGCGACACAGCAAAATATATTAAACTAAGGCAGCTATTGTTGCCTGAGACTCCCATTGCCTTCCAGTGGAAGTTAATGTTTCAGGGTGTGGGCACTGCCTGTGTGCACTGGAGGGTAACATTTTTTTCTAAGCATTAATGAGGGAATGTATGTATTTTCATATCTAATACTGATACTAAGCTCACTTTTTTCTTTTCTTTTTTGGTGTTTTCCAGCGGTGTAAAGCTGTCCTGTTCCTCTTGTCTCTTTGTAACGTCTGAGGGTGATGCAATGGCCAAACATCTGGTCTTCAATCCATCACACGAGTTTAGCAACATTATTTTCCGAGGTAAGAGTTTGAAAAGGAACAAAAAAGTTGAAATAATTGATGAAGGATCACTTTGTGGAGTCCAGGTCAAATACAGCCGGGTGTAGC
This sequence comes from Chauna torquata, assembly GCA_013399475.1. NCBI lineage: Eukaryota > Metazoa > Chordata > Aves > Anseriformes > Anhimidae > Chauna > Chauna torquata. The sequence continues at coordinate 19,675 of VXAL01017416.1, forward strand.
ATTTGGCTGAGCACTTACTGACTGGAGTTTTAGTAAAATGTAGTGTTGAGAACCATCTGTAATTGCTTAAATGTGTCTTAATTGTTATGGAGATTGAGAGTTAAGCTTCAAGTGAGTGCTCTCTGCCTGGAGCTTAGCTATGTAACTAGATTTTCGTGAGATCTTCCCAGGGAGAGACAATGCAGAAGGCTTCAGCGGGCTCCTCTGTTCCTCTGAGACATCATTGTACTTCCATGACACCAAGGGGCCTTAAGCAGCTGCTGATACTAGGATTTGAATAGGGCCTAAAGCTGTCGTTACAGCCATTTGTTGTGAATTACTGCAATTTGCAAAACTTAAGGACATTGCCTGTGGTGATTTGGCCAAACTGGAGCTTTCCTAACCAACCCCCTTGTGTTATTTCAAATGGATGTGGGGTTTTGATGTTTGTCTCTAATGACTGCTGGTGAGTGTTGCTCTGCGCTGTTGAGCAGTTTTCACTTACTGGTTTGGGTGTGGCTGTACTTAAATGCAAGACCTTTTTGGGCAGGGGTGGCAGTTGAATGGATGGGTGAATATTGGCTGTTCTTACAGCAGATTGGGATGCTGCAGGTGTACCGAGTCTCATCTCTGCAACAGGACTTGAGTGTTTGCATTGACTTCTTGTTTGTTTGCAAAGTTACAAATGTTTTTGTCTTTTTTTTTTNGGGCCTACTTGGATATCACATTCCAGGTAAAGTGTTTGTAAACTATTGTCTGCCATCATCTGGTTCAGTTTGTGGGTTGTTTGTTTGTTTTTCCTCAGCAGTTTTATTTTCTTGGTTTTAAGAAGTTCCTGTGTTCTCTCCCTTCAAGGCACATTCAGCCCCAGGACAAAAGCATGAAGAATACATGCCTTACATATTCCCTGAGTAAAGCTGCTACTGCGAAAACAAAGTCTATGTTATCTGTGAAAGATGACCTGGAGCCTGAACTGGCACCAGCAGCCTACAACAGGCCTCTGGTCTGCCAGGAAGAAGAGTGCTTAAATATTGATGCTCAAGAAGATGAGCAGCCAACAAAGGAGCCTGAACCTGCAAGCAAAAAGGAGCAGCTGTCAGTAAAAAAGCTGCGAGTTGTACTGTTTGCTTTGTGCTGCAACACTGAACAGGCAGCAGAGCACTTCCGAAATCCTCAGAGGCGGATCAAGCGTTGGCTACGAAGGTTTCAAGCTTTCCAAGAAGAGAACTTGGCATCCCTGTCAGAGGGCAAATACCTCAGCTTAGAGGCTGAAGAGAAACTAGCAGAATGGGTCCTCACACAGAGAGAGCAGCAGCTGCCTGTAAACGAGGAGACTCTCTTCCAGAAAGCCACCAAGATTGGCCGATCCCTCGAAGGTGGCTTCAAGATCTCCTATGAGTGGGCTGTGAGGTTCATGCTGCGGCACAACCTCAGCACGCACACTCGGAGGGCAGTGGCTAACCCTCTCCCCAAATATGTAGAGGACAACGCCAGTTGCTTCATCGAGTTTGTGCAGCGGCAAATCCACACTCAAGACCTTCCTCTCTCCATGATTGCAGCTGTTGACGAAATCTCTCTCTTCCTCGATGTGGAGGTGCTGAGCAGCGACGACAGGAAGGAAAACGCTTTGCAGACAGTGGGAACTGGGGACCCCTGGTGCGACGTTGTCCTCACGATCCTTGCTGATGGAAGCGTTCTCCCAACATTGGTCTTCTACAGGGGTCACGTACAGCAGCCTGCCAATGTGCCAGAATCTATCATGTTGGAAGCAAAGGAGAACGGATACAGTGACGATGAAGTCATGGAGTTGTGGGTGTCCAGAGTGTGGCAGAAGCACACAGAGTGTCAGAACAGCAAGGGCATGCTCGTGCTGGATTGTCACCGAACACACCTATCGGAAGAAGTACTGTCCTTGCTGAGTGCCTCCAGCACTCTGCCAGCTGTTGTCCCTGCTGGCTGCAGCTCCAAAATCCAACCTCTAGATGTTTGTATAAAAAGGACTGTGAAAAATTTCTTGCATAAAAAGTGGAAAGAGCAAGCCAAGGAGATGGCGGACTCCACGTGCGATTCGGACATCCTTCTCCAGCTGGTTTTGTGCTGGCTGGCAGAGGTCCTGGAAGTCATTAGTGACTCTCCTGAACTTGTGCAGCAGTCCTTCCTGGTGGCCAGCGTGCTGCCTGGTCCAGACGGCACAGCCAACTCGCCCACACGCAATGCCGACATGCAGGAGGAGCTGATCGCCTCTCTGGAGGAGCAGCTGAAGCTGAATGATGAGGAGCAGCAGCAGCAGGAGGCGGCAGCCGAGGTCCAGGATCGGACCCAGGCCGAGGAATCTGCCGACCCAGAAATTCTCCATCAGCTCTTTGAAGGGGAGAGTGAGACTGAATCGTTTTATGGCTTTGAAGATGCTGATTTGGATCTGATGGAAATCTGAGCACTGATCTGCTAATCGTGATCCAGAAAGGGTTATTTTTTAAATAAATGTTGGATGAGACCATTACACTTCCCTGTGGATTTGTGGGTTTAGGAAATTTGTAGGCGATCACTCAGATAAATAGCCATTTATGCTGTTCATTTATAAGTTTTGTGCTTTTTTTAAAAGAAAAATCACTGTGTTGGTATTTTCTGAAAATATATTGTGGGTGAATATTTTTGCGTTTTCTTTACCTCACTGTATCATAGTTTTCTGTTTTTATTGTGCAGAAATGTTTCGAATTATACATTGTCAATGTGACCATTTCTAAAGAAAGGAAAAAATATGTAGCTAATGAACCAGTATATAAATCTTTTTGGTTGTCTTAACACAGATTTTTTTTTTTTTTTTTTTTTAACACTTGACCCAGAGATTTAGGTTTCTGTGGTAAATTTAGATATGAATGATTGCTTTAATGTGTGAACCTTCTATAATTGGCCATTAAGATTTGGTGGGTTTTTTTGTTTGTTTGTTTTTAAAGAAGAGTAATTATTTTGCTTGTGAATTTGAACATGGGGTAGAAACACAAGCGAAAGAATTTTGCCTGTTCAATGCCAGCGATGGTTCTTGGGAGCCACGACTCTTTGAACGGCGGTTGAATTGAGATCCACAGGTAGGGAGTCGGGTGCAGTGCTGCCACAAACCTCCGGGGTTTGAGTTGACTTTCTGACACTGTGTGATGGTTCTGTTCCTCCAGCTGGGAAGCCATCCGACACCCACCTTGCTCCAAAGAGTTACTGACAGAGGGTACATGATGGAAGAGGAAAGTCAAGTCTGTCTTGATCTTCCTGTACGGTAGATGGGAGTTAAAACTGTATGGACCATTAAGCGTTGACTTTTTAACTACTAGTAGTTGATAAACCTGCTTTAACCAGTGGCATCAGACACTACGTTCCTTAGAATTAGAAATCTGATTTAATGAAACAAACTGTGACGTGCACAAAAAGAAGACGTTTGTTTTTATTTTTCACTGCCAGCTTAAATTTTTCTACAATTTGCATGTTTGAGGGTTTTTTAATTGTATGTATTATGGTATAAACGGAAAGCATTTTGACATACAGAATTCAGAAGCACCTGCACCTTTCTGTTTCCATAGAGGTTTTGTGAACCTTCCCTATTACCTAAGGAAAGCAGGAGGCAGCATGTGCAGACCTGTAAATGGTTCATCTTTAAAATGTACATAAGTGGAACATTTAATAAAACCAGGGAAATGGATTTATAAACATGTGTTTTTATTATGAAGAATTATTTAACTCTTGTGATACCGTAATGCTTAATGTAAAATGCATAATGAATTCCTCTGAAGAGTGCGAGAGCGTGAGTCTGGCACATGAGCTGTATTTCAGGGATGGGGCCAGGTTGCAGACTGGGTTCCCTCTCTGTTCTTTGCTTGTGAGGGGATACGGAGTTGTTCAGCATGTCCTGATGAAACCCAGAGATGGGATAGTAATTAAATGTGTTTACATGTCATTAACACTTGAGGCAGAATTCTGCTCAATTTAGATTTCTGCAGCCTCTCCTTGCCCTTTAACTATATAGTAGGTTAAACAGAACAACCTGCTCTCCTGATTGAGATTTTTTTTTAAATAAAAGTCTGAAAAAATATTAATAAAATACTGAACGAATATTTTGACTGCATTTTATCTTTATTTGGAATTGCCCACACTCTCAATTGAGAGCTTAATGGTTCAAGTTGTTTATCTTAGGTAGTAGTAAATACCACTCTTAAGTAAATTCATAGATAATCACAAGGCTAAGAAATACCCAACTCAGCCATTATTCGGTATCCCACGTACATGTAACACCATTTTGTTACTATCCTCCTGTAGCACAAGTTGGATGGGGGCCAGCAGGGGTTTTGCAGGAGGTGCTGGTGCTGTAGGATGATCGACTGTGTTTGATTTTCAGAGCCCTTGTATCCCTGTATATTTGCTGTTAGCAGGTAGAGCTATAGGAATGTAGATAGGTCTTAATTAATCTTAATAATCAGAGAAAGCACTAAAGCAACTGAAGTCAACCCCCGTTTCATTTTTTCTCTCTGTGCTTTAAACTGAAGTCTTTAATAGGCACTGAGTGCTCCAGGATAATCAAAATGTAGCTGTCGGTGAAAAGGTGTTAATAAAATGACCTGGCACATAGCACCTTAGAGGTAACACCTTTTTCTATCTTAAAGCTGCCCCATAAGCTAAAGAGCTACAGCTGGGGTTGGAGGAGTTAACACAGCAGTCAAATGCTTGCTTGTAGGGTGATAGGAGAGCAGTGTAGGAACCAACAGCTAGACAAATTTGAAATCTCAGTCTAGAAATGCAGCTGTACCCACGTGGTTCCACTTCCTTTTTGTCCACTCCATCACAATGGTACTCAGCATACTGGCAGAGCTATAGCTTGCTGTCTGCAGCATGAAGACTCCAGCCCCTTGCTTGTGCTCATGTGATACTCCTGATGCCTGAGAGACCCATTTCCCTCAAACTAAGCAGGAGGACCCATCTGATTTTGAGTGGTATACTGTTAACAAATACTTTTTTTTACAGAAAACATCTCTAAAGATGTATTTTCGTTCTGTCCACAGGTGGCTTTTAAAAGTTGACTGAGGCTTTTTACCTGTCCAGATCAGAATTCTTGGATGTCTGGATTACAAGTGAGAGAAGGAAAAACATGCTACATGTAGCACGTAAGTCTAGGTTACTGAAATACCCCACAGGATTAAAGTGTGTTCCATTTTCAATTACAGATGTCATAGTCCAGTAGATTTTTCTTTCATTAGGGCAAATTGTAAAGTGACTGGCATATTTAACTAGAGATTCAGCACATGGGAAGCAAACAGGCACCAGCCAAGACCTGTACTGATCCTCAGGTCCCACAGCTGAGTCCTTCACCTGCTGCTCTTGGGTTCTCCTGTATAGCAATACTACCGTGCAACTCAGAAACCTTTACTAAAATGGAGAAGTGGAAAAAGTATTGTCATAGCCATCTCTGGCAGAGATGAGATCATGGGTGCTAATTAGAGGTAGTTACGGAGTACTTTGACCCATGCTCACACTCAGTCACTATCTGATAAAGAGACTGCCAAGTCAGATACAGGAGGAGGAGGACAGTGTATTTGTGTTTAATGGAGTACAGTATCTACCAGAACCCCAGTCAAGCAAACAACAAAAGCACACTTTTCTTTGCTGCCCTTCTCCAGCAGAAAAGGACTTGAAGATTTCAGCAACCTTCTCAAAATATGGCTGTGCTATAGAAGTCAAAACCTTGCAGCTCCAAGTGATTCCTGAAGTGCTGTGACTTCTCACTGCTTGAAACTGAAAGTCTTCCTGAAGTAAATATTTCTGGAGGATCCCACAAACTAATTCTCAACCATAGCACAAAACACAGAGGCTTGTCTTAACAGGTTTATTTAATTTCCAAAAGAAATCAAAAGGAGTAGCTGATTTACAGCATATACGAAGGGTGATAACATGGACACAACAGCCTGAAGCAGCTCTTCGGAGATCATTCAAAGCCACTGCAAGAAGATATTTTTACGAGGTCAGGATATTACACAACATGGATGCGGTCAACATCTGTACTACCACAATCAGAGCATTTTTACCTTTTATCACATGCTGCCTGTAAGTGACATTTGTTCTGAGGAGGTGCAAAGGCAGCAAAGCCTCAGAAGGTACATCAATGAAAAGCTTTCCTGTGCCAGAAGGCCCTTGCACTAGTGCCTTCAGACCTCAGCCGCAAAGGGGAGAGCAGCCACGCAGAGAACAGAGCCCCAGGCTACCTCCAGTAGCACAAGAATCCAGTGAATCCAGTGCCGCCTCCTGCTGGCCAGAAGCACTCCCCGGTCAAGAAAGGATTTGGCTGCAGCATGGAATCAAGGTGACTACTACTGAAGCATGTGGTAGAGATGTTAACCTGCAATGGCCACATATCACCCAGCCAGACCTACACCTCTGTCTCCTCCAGCACATTTTTTTTTGTCCTCAGGCTTTTCCTGGACTGACAACTTGCAGATTAAGAGCTAAAAGCCTATGTAATCCTACACGTATTACCTGACAAGGTGTGCTATGTCCCAGTTGGCTTCCAGGGTCAGGGGTCCTTCCACCTCCACTCCTTTCTCTGTTGCAATAGCAACTTCATACTAAGGAGAAAAAAACATTGAAAGTTTTCAATAAAGGCTGAATTCCATACTTAAATTCAAGACTGGCCCTGTGAAAGCTCTGATCAATAAGCGTCAATATTAACAGAGTTTAAGCATGTTTGCTTTAATGGGGCTTTACATTCAGTAGTGTTTTACTTTTTCCTTGGTGGGCAAATTGAGATAGTTCATAGTGGTAAGAGGCAGAAACACTCCCAAAGCTAGAAGATTGCAGCCTCTGGATGCTGCTGCTGTGGTGATGGGAGAAGTAGCACCAGCATCCAGGCCAACCAGAGAGAAGCAGCACTCAGGATGAAACCGCTCTTCTGAGGCTGGAGACAAGGTGAGACTTGCTTTGGAAAACAGCTTTGCTAACAGGATTTCTTAATATGCCTTGTCTTTGCCAACTGAAGAGTCACTATGAGGTTTGCTGAGATCAGAGACAGAATGAAAATACAACAGTGAGCTGGGGTGAAGACTGTCCTCTGGAACATCAGTCTGAGGCGTGCAACAGGCAGAGCAGCTCTCCATCCAAGGCACACCAAAACACCGCACTTACTCTGTTGAATGATCGAGCATCTCTGTAATACAGAATTTTCATACAACGCTCAATCAAGCCACGGGCTTCCTCCTTTGTTAGGCTGGGTTTCTTCTCCAAGACTTCTCTCATCAATGGCTGAAAGAAAGCAACAAAACCCAATAGCTCAACAGCTCAGTCAGCCAGTACTGAGGTTGCTTCAGCAGCTGAGTACGTACTCTATGTTCCTGCTTGCAAACGCTCACCTGAGCTAGGAACGCTCCATAACCCGTAGCAAGTGTAGGGGCTTCATAGGCCACACCGAGCATGTCCACATAACCTAGGAAACTGAAGGGACAGAGTTGTTAGTGCAGCTACTTGCACGAGTAGGGCTGCGTTGCTCTGGGGAGGGACTTGGCTTTTGAGCAGCTACACCCAGCTTACAGCAAAAGCCCTGCAAAAACCAGCAGAGCAGATGCCCTCGCGCTGAGAAAGCGGGAGTCTTGCTGGAGATGCGAGCTCATGTGGCCCACAGGTCATGGCGGGGGGGACCATGAAGGCCGGACAGATCTTTTTATCCACGCGAAAAAGGGAGCAGGAGGATACACCTGCCAGGAATTAAAGGAATGACGATTCGGTGGCTTGTATTTTATCACCACCATTTTCTCACAGAGACAGTAACCAAGCAGAGTCTGATCTTTTTTTCAAATGAACCTGAAAGCACAGAGCACCTCCTGGCCAAGGGATCCACCATGGACTTCTCTTTTTGGAGAAGCTCTAAGGTATGATCCCATCTAACAAACAGGGACAGCAAGAACTGGGCTGGTGGGGTTCCCTCCTGAAGCATATGCACAACATCTCTGTGCCATGAGAAGCAGCCCCGGAGAAGGGTGTGCAGTAACCATTATGTGTTCTATATCACTTGTTCTCACTCACCTCTCGCCATTGTAGTAGCCTCCAATGACAACAGTGTTCCACAGTGGATTTATCTTGGACCTCCGGTTGTACATGACTCTTGTCAGCCAGGAATGAATGGCTTTGGGGCTATAGCTGTGACCATCTCCCAGTAGCTCCTCATCAATTCTAATTGAGAAAGAAGTTTCACCCAACTAAGAAAAGCTGGAAACCACCTGGACACAAGAGCAGCAGCCCACCTCCAGCCGTGCCATGAGCAAGACAGGGTGTCCTCATGCAAACCCCCTGCAGGCTGTTTTGAAACAAGAATTTACAAGAGGTGACTGGCCAAAGGCCACTGGTAAACAAGAGATAACTGAAACCAATTCTCCACAGTGCTCAACAGAGAATTTGGAAAAGACACTTACACTGAAGAGACTGTAAACCTAGTGAAAGAACAAGGAGGGGGTTTGAGCTCAATTTTGTTCCTGCTCGGTGAACGCATTTTATTACATTTCAATCCTCTGAGAATTGTGAAAAGAGAGTGGCACAGCATTAACCACAGCACAATCAGGGCTTGCCCTGCCCGAGCCAGGGCCATAAGGGATGGAGCCACGGCAGCCTGGGCCAGAAGAACTTACACCATCTGGTCAATGATCTGCGTGAGGTACTGGAAGTCGGCATAGTCCCCTGATGCCCCCAGCATGGTGCTGTCGTTCACCTTCAGCAGCCTGGAGATGTTGCGGAAGCGGGCGAGGGAGCCATAGGATCCCATCATGTCTGCAGCGATGATCACGCCCCCGTCGAACTTCACGCCCAGCACAGAGGTGCCCGTCACCATGGGGCTCCTGAAGACCCAAACGTCAGTGCTCCCCCAGCACCAGCGAGGCCCCAGACTGGCCCGAGTCCCACTCCTCAAGCACCCCCAGACCCCTGCCCTCCCCAGCCCACCTGCTTCCACCTCAGCCCTCTCCCAGNCCCGCACTCACATCGTCCGGGTGAGGGGCTGGAGGCCGGCAGCAGGCCCAGGCCCGCCAGGACTGTACGCTTGCCCCGGGGCCGGGCCTCCGGCCCAGAACGGCGGCGGCGCCCGCGCTCCCCCGACCTCCATCTTAGTCACGGTGCGGGCCGCGCTGCGCAGGCGCGCCGGAAGAACGGCCGCTGCCGGCCACCGTAGACCATGACGCCACCTTGGGAGTGGCCCGGACCGGAAGGGGTGAGGGCGGGTTGGTGCAGGGCGCCATCTTGTGCGTGGCGGAACTCACCTGCGTTTGGTCACCCTGCGCGAAGCGCCCGCCGCGGGACGCTGACCCACGGGTGTCACTAGCCGTGGCAGGGGACGGAGATCTGAGCGTCCCCAGTGGCGGAAGCAGAGCGAGTCCTGCACAACAGCACAGAGGGTCTCTAACAGGCATTTAACCAAGGTCTTGGCCTCTCCCCAGGTTCCAGTGAGGCCATGACGTCCCCAGGCGGCTGCTTGAACCACGCTAGGAGCAGACCCCCAGAGGCTTCGTGCCCCACCACGAGGCTGCAGGCCTGCCATGCGAAGCCCTGAGCAAGGAGAGGCGGGGAGACAGGAACCACAGGTAGCAGATCTGAGGCTTCAACCAAGGGGAGGCAAAAACACCTCCCAGGACACAGCAACAGCTGGCAAATTGGCTCTGGCCACCCCTGGAATATCACCCCGGCTCAGAAGTATTTCCTGGCAGGCTCAGTCTTGGTGTTGCTGCTCCCTGTTGCTACCTCCCAGAGTGCCAGCAGTGGCACCCACACCAGGAGCACACTGTCATGAGTCCTGTTTGGGACACAGCTTCCTTCAGGTGCTTTTCTTCCACTTTGGCAGCATCTAAAGGACTGGACAGGGGACGGCTCCTGCTGCTCCAGCAGCTTCAGGGGCTTTCCTGTGTGCGCCGCAAGGCACGATGTCCTATGTAGTTAAAATACAGGTTTTCCTTGTCCCTTCCTGCTCTAGCTGCAGTTTCACTTCCAGCAGCTCCTGCTAATCCCTGTTCCTTCCTCGAATAAGGTAAGGGCAGCCTGCGCTACAAACCTCTGCAGCAGCAGCTGGGCGCAGTCAGGCAGGGAAGGCCCTCCTGTCCATGGCTCTCTCCCAGCACCACCACCTCTGCGGAGCCTGAATAAAGCACACGAAAAGCACTTTGAAGCTGTGGGATCCAAAAACCCACTCACAAATAGTCCCGGGAACGCTCTCCATGAGCGGGAGGGCGAGTCACAGCCGACGGCTGAAGCCATGCAGCACGTCCCTGCCGCTGGGGCAGACACAGAGGCGCTTCAGCCGCTCTCTGTGTGCATCCGGCCCGTTACGTTACGGTTCTGCGCGCTCGGTGCCTAACGCAAGGCGCCCCGCAGCTCCTCGCAGCCCCGCTCCCTCCACAACATGGCGGCGCTCTGCTGGCGCCGGGGGGGGGACACACACGTGATGCCGCCCCCTGCAGGGGCGGCCGCGAGTCAGAGGGGGCGGGGTTTGAGGCGTGGTCGGGCGTGTCTGTTCCCTCCCTAGGGCGTGGCCGGGCGCGGCGCGGTCCAATGGGCGTTCCGGGGGCGGGGCCCCGGCGGAGGTAGCAGGTTGGGGCGGCGGCGAAGGTGAGCGGTGCCGGCGGCAGCGGCGGTCGGGCGGTGAGTGCTGCGGCGGACGTGGGGGCCGCTGTCCTTCGCGCGTGTCCTGCTCCGCGGCGGAGCCTGTAGGGGCCGGGGTCCGTGCAGCATGTCCTGCCCTATGGCAGAGCCTAAAGGGCCTGGGATCGTAGGGGCTGCTGTCCTTGCTGTGCGTCCTGCGCCGTGGGGCCGGGCTGTAGGGGCTGTTCTTCCTGGGGCATGCCCTGCCCTGTGGTGGAACCTGTAGGGGCTGGGCCCATAGGGGCTTTCCTGTGTGGGGTGAGCCTTGCCCTGCAGCAGATCCTACAGGGGCTCTACAGCAGCCCTTGTCCTTGGGGGGTGCTCCATCCTACAGCAGTCCCCATAAGGGGTTCTTGTTCTAGGACATGACATGCCCTGTAGCAGATCCTATAGGGATCCCCAAGGCTGCTCACCCAGTAAGGGGTCTGCCCTGGCTTGGCCATAAGGGATCTGCATTTCCCCATGGCTCACCCCGACAGTGGTCATATCTGCTGATGATGTTCTCTGGCCCCATGCATCCCTCTATAGGGGCTGCTGGTATAGGTGTCCTCCTCCAGCAGAGACCTGCTGTAACATCCCCTATAGGCACCGCTCTATAGGGGCCCATGCCGGGACCTGCCCTCCCTGGACTCTGCGTCCCTGCAGCCCCCAGCGGTGTGAATCCCATCCCCGTCCTTTCTGGGGCTGCTGCGGCTGCTTCCTTGTTTGCTCCTTGTAAATATTTAGCGTCATTTATGGCTCCTGCACCTAATCTCTGAGTGGGGGAGTTGGCTGATAAGGGCCAGGTCCCAGCCCTGTTTGCTGGGACAGCAAAAAAAAAAAAAAGTTTGTCTGTCCCCAGCCTGGATGGGGACAGACAGCCGCTTGGTCTTCCTGCTTTGAGCACTGCCAAGGTTTGGGTCTTTTCCTTCTGAACCTTGTTAGTATCAAGATAATCACAGCCTCTGCCTTGCCTCAGCCGAAGCCTTGAGTTGCAGAAGGACGAGTTACATCGCAGAGCGGGGGAAAAATGATGCCTCTGGGACCTCGCAGTGTCACATGCCGTCTTACACCCGGGCGAGCCCCATGCTCCTCGCTGCCTGCAGAGTGGGTTCAAACCTTCCCCGGCCGCAGGGCAGCCGTAACGCGGCACCCGCTGAAACTTTAATGTGCGACGCTGCCCTACTTTGCCTAGGCAGTATTTTTAGCCGCCTATTTCAATAAGAAAGAAAAGCGAAACCCGTGCTGGCTGCAGGGGGGTTAACGCGCAGGGTGCTGCGGTTGCGCACCAGTGGCGATGCTGCTGTCTGGGTGTCCCTGGTCCCCCATGCGCTGGGGCTGGGTCTCGATGCCCACAGGATCGTCCCTGTAGGCTGGGTGACAGCAGCGAGGGACAGGGCTGCCCAGGTCGCTCTGGCCGTCCCCGTTCCTGTTTCCCTCCCCTGCACCAGACCTGTCCCCGGGATAACCTGTCCTCCATGCCCGCTGTCGCAACCTTTTGTTTGGAGTGTGCTTGCGGATTGCTCTGGGCTGGTTTTGCTCCCCACCACCATGACCAGTCGAGCTGGTTTGGAGTCGGCTGGGTTTCCATCCCCATCCCTGTAGATAACATGGTGCTCATGACCGAGTCCTCTCCCCCTGCGGCTCGTCGCAGCGTCCCCCCACTCCTGTTTTGGGGCTGCAGCCTCGCCTCCGCAGGGCCGCCTCAGGGCAGCGTGCTGGCTGGGATGGGGACTGAGGTTTTGCTGTGAGCGGGGGGGGGCTCTCTGAGCTGTCAGCCCAATGCCCCGGGGGGTCCCTATGGTGCCAGGGTTGCCACTGCTCACCGCCACCCCACGGCAAAGGGCGTAAGTCCCCAGTTTGTGGCTCAGCCTAATGAGCACTGTGTGCCCAAAACGCAGTGCTTGTGACCCCTGGCGCCTAGCGAGGCAAGCACCCAGGTGCAGATCTGTGCCCCATGGGGCTGCTCCTTGCTCTGCTGCTGTTCCCCTGGGAAGTATTTCTCCTCACAGCACCTGGATCCAGGCAGTTGTGGTTTCAAAGACACAATTGGCTTGGAATCCAGGGATTGGGGCTGATCTGATGGGTGCTGCACGGCGGTGCAACGCCCCGTGTGCATGCAGGGTTACGTAAGCTGTGCCCTGCAGTCAGAGCACGGAGAGCAGCTTCATCCTGGCAGCGCTTGCGGTGATTTCCTTGCTATCCACCATCAACTGAGGCAGCTGCCGGAGGGTGGCTTTGACCAAGAGCCGCTGGTTCGCTAGGGCTGGAGCTGGCTTGTGGGCTCGTGTCCGCCACCGGGGCAAGGCGCTGCGGGATGCTGTGGCGCGTGGGGGAGCGCCGCAGGTGTGACCGATGGGCAGGGAACAGGGTTTTCCAGTCCCTGGGCTGATGATTAACCCCAGTGCTCTCACCGTGGGTGGGTTGGGAGGCTTTCGGATGCAAAGGAATTCAGAGGCTCTATCTTATCAGTCAAGCTGCAGCTTGGAGAGCCCTGGCAGCTCGGTTATGTCCCGGCCCCGGTGATGCAGCCCTGGGTGCACTGGTTTCGGGTTTCTCCGACCCGTGGCATGTCACACGCGTGCTTGCCTCGGGGTTTATTGGGGTTTCAGGCTCTGCTGGGGAGCTGAGCACGGTGAGGCAGGAATGGCTGGTCCGTGGTGACGGGCAGGGCACGGCTGGTACTGCTGGCATGTGAAAATAGCCACAGACTTTGGCCCCAAGCGCAGCGTGCCCCGGTATCATGCATGGTTGTGCATAAACATGGTGGAGCAACAGCGCTGCAGGTAGAGCAAAACCTTTGGGAAACCCTCAGTGGGAAGAGCATAAAGTGTGCTGGGAGCCAAGAAAACAGGCAACAAAAGAGAAATACTGTTTTTGGTAAGTTCCTGCTGTCCCCTTTCCCATGACATTTGTCTGGACATGAAGTGCTTTGGGACGATGCAGCTCCCAAGGCTTTGCTTCGAGCAGGTCCTGGTGTTCAGGGGCACAGGGGCTGTGCCATCTGAGCTGCCCCCGGATTCAGGGTGACTCGGTGGCCTTTGGGAGCACACCCTGCTCCCTGTGGCCGTGGTCCCTTCGCAGAGCTGAAGGGCAGGCGTGCTTCTGCCAAGCGGACCCTGCTTCAGTTACCCGGGTGCAGGAGGATGGGTGAGAGCCAGCAGCGATCGCCGTTCCCTCCTGGGGGGCTCCGGCGCAGAAAGGGAACGGTGAGCCGCGCTCACTGCAGGAGCGCTTCTCCAGTGCTGCCTGCTAATTGCAAAACAACTTTCTGGGTTAACGTGTCCACAAAGGGCCCATTGTGCTCCCTATCTGCATGAGCAGAGCTGGCCGCCCGCCATCCCCAGTGTGGCCAAGGAGCAGCGGGATGCTGGAGGTGCGTGACCGCCAGCAGCAGACCTGTGCTGCCTGCCCACGCTCCCTGCCCGCCCCCTGCCCAACTGGCGGCACACCCAGTGCCGTGGTCCTGCTGGATCTGGGCAGAGCTAAGGTGCATTTGCGTAGCAAAGTCTCCGTGTGCTTGGCAAAGCAGTGAAATGCACGCCCAGGGACAGTAAACAGAGTATTTTTAGCTCCGGTCCTTCGTCCCTCCTGCTCCTTCGCAATGGTTTCCAGTGAAATCTCCTCCCAGGGCTGTGTTTCCAGCCCTGGGCTCGCTGCTGCTTTCTCACGTAGGAATGCAATCTGGCTCCAGCTGCTTCAAGTCCCTTTATCTGCGAGCTGGAGCCCTTCCAGGAGGAGGCATTCCTGGGGGATTAACAGCTCACCTGCTCCCAGACGCCTCACTTGTGCCGCAGGAGCCCCGCCGGCGGCACAGGACAGACCCACGCGATGCCGCGTGCACGCAGAGGTGCTGACTCTCCTGTGGAAGGAGTAAATCCTTCCCGACTGCTGTGCCCGCGGTCTGGCCCCATGCAGCACCACTGTCAGTGGCTGTGTTTGGCCCCCGTGGTTTTCCACCCCTTGGCCCCTGCTTGTGCCAGCACAGAGCTGGGTGCGCTGCTGGTGCGGCCAGCGCTTTCCTTGGTGGCACGCTGCCGCAGGGCCACATCCAAAGGTCTTCCCAAGCTGGGTGCTGCACCCAACGTTCGCAGTTCCTGCCCCGATAGCAGTCAGGTTGAGCCCTCTCCCCACCCAGGCTGCAGTGTGTCACCCGCTGCGGATAAATCTGGGTTTTGCTGCCAAAGCTGCTTCCCTCTCCTTGCTCTGCCTCTGCTCACAAATGGCCGTTGCTGCAGCCGCGATGGCTGTGCCTGGCCCTGCCTTCCCCAGCTAGAGCTGTTGTCACTGCAGGCCAGCTGTGCTCTGCGTCCTCTCCCTTGAGGTGGCACGGAGGGGGTGCTCCACTGCTGGTGCCCGCGGGGGGCTGACGGGTTTGCTTTCGGGGCTCCCGCTGTGGTGCTGGGTTCAGGCTGTGTTTCTGGATGCTGGTATCTGCTGCTGATCTCGTTATCTCAGTGCTGTGCAGGGATAACAAGCTCAGGAGCAGCAGCATGTGTCTCTCCAGGCTGGAGGAGGCTTGGGACCAGGTGGGGACATTTCTCTCGTCCCTGTTGCTGCTGCCCTGCTCGGTGCCACCTTCCGGGCCCCTTGGCCGTCTGGTTCCTGGAGGGTCAGGTGTGCTTCACCTCTCCGCCATCTGCTCAGGGCCCGATTCTCTGCCGGTTTCACCCTGCTGATGGCATGAGCGTGCCAGCTGGCAGCTTCCCGGCCTTCGAAACGAATAGCTTGTCACCCACTCGCTGTTTTGTGCCCCTCCTAGGAGCTGCCTCTCACTGTTAGGTCTCCAAACTAGAGGCTAAAAACCTGAAAGGCTCCAGCAAAGCGTCCTCAGTGGCTCTGCTCGAGCTTTCCTCCAAGCCCAGCGCTGCTGGACACGCGCACGGTCCCTGCGGTTTGGCCAGTGGACAGCAGCAGCCGGTGGCCACGGGGAGCTGGCAGAGCTGCGGTGTGCTGGGGGAGCAAAAGGCTTGGCCCCTCAGCACCACAGGGTCCCTGTGCATCCACTGCAGCCTGCGCTGCTTCCCTGGGCAGGCATCCCCGTGTCTGTTTGTCCTTCTGCAGAACTGTCCAGGGCAGCAGGGCTCTGGGTTGGGCAAAGGGGGAGACGCAGTCTTGGTGGGGAGCCCAGCTGGGCTCCGGGCAGCTCCGGTTGCATCGGCAGGGGTGCACAATCCCTGCCTGCTCCTCTGCTTTGGGCTCGGACAGCTTTGGGGCGATGTCAGGACCTGTGCTGAAAGCTGAAGGCATGGGTTTTTTGGTTTTGTTTTTCATTTTTCTCTATGTGCAGGACGTGTTTGAGTGTTGCCGTGCCTGGCTCTGGCTCCCTGTGTGTCCTGAGGTCCCCTTGGGACGCCCTCCTGGGAGCGAGCTGAGCACTCAGCACCTTGCATTGCCTGCTCCCTGACCCAGCTTATTTAAAGCAGAGAAAGGAGCTGCTGCCGTTCCTGCTGGTATTGGAGGCGGGGGTGAAAAAACACGGTGCTGCGCAGCTCGGGGGCCACTTTCAGGCTTCCCCGTCACTCCAGATCAGTCCTGTGCAAGGCTGCCGGCTCTTGCAGAGGATGCCGCGGATCTGCTTGGAGCACGAAGCTCTTGGGCAGTGCTCGCTGTGGAGGCGGCTCCCCGCGACCCCATCCTCCCTGCAAGCTGCTGTGGGGCTCCTGGCACTGCAGCGACTGCACTCGGCTGGGCTGCGGCACCCCGGTCCCTGCTGCTGCCCTCGGGACCTAGCTGGGGCTCGCATCACACTGTGCCCCATGTGTCACTGCCCGTATCTGTCCCCTCCCAGCGGCAGTCTCTGGCTGCAGGGATGGAGGGCTGCTGCCGATGCGGGCAGGGCTTGGTGGGTGCCAGGTGATGCTGATGGGCTCCTGAGCGCTCGCTGCAGCAAGGCTGCAGCGCTCCGCAGGCAACCGGGAGGCAGTGGGAGCGGATCCTGGCTGCGGAGTCCGCCTGGGCTCTGCATGCTGCATCCCCTCCATGTCCCTGCTCCGGTTGCAAAGGGCGAGTGGGAGGAGCAGCTGGTAAGCGTCCGTCTGCCGGTGCCGTGCTTGGGGTAGGGGGGTTCACTTGTCCCCACAAGGGGAAGCTGGCTTGGGGCAGCCACGCAATGCCAGTGCCAGCGCAGCCAGGCTGCCTCACTCCCTGCCCCGTCCTGGGGATGCCATTCGCTGCAGTACAGGAGCTGGGGGTCCTTGAGCAATTCCCGTGCGTATTCCGCTGCCAGCATTGGCCGCTGGCAGGATGGGGAGGGAGAGCGCTGCTGAATGGCTGGCTCGATCCAGGGAAGGGGGCGCAAAGCCTCCCGCAGCTGAGTCAGCCTCATCCTTGGGAGGAGCCCCAGGACCCCCTCAGTGCGGAGAGGTGGCGAGGCCAGCCCCATTTCCATCCCTGCTCCGTGCCCGGCGCTGCGTCCCAGGGCGCAGGGCTCTGTGACACCGGGGAAGGGACACGCAGTAGCAGGGCCGTTGCCCCGGGCTCCCAGCCCCTACAGGGACGGAGGTCGCCCTATGGGGAGGACGGACCCCTGCCGAGCGCTGTCCGCGGCAATACGGGGACCGGGGTGACTCTGCCTTCTCCCCCAAGGACTGCAGTGCTGAGCCCCAGCATGGACTGGCTGGCGAGCACAGCCATGGCAGAGAAGCAGAGCCCCATGGACTACGGTGTCCAGATCCGCTTCATCAACGACCTGCAGGAGCCCAAGAAACCCCCCAAGGCGCGGGCCAAGCCGGGCTCCTATGGGGTGGCGGTGCGTGTGCAGGGCATTGCCGGGCAGCCCTTCGTCGTCCTCAACAGTGGCGAGAAAGGCAGTGACTCCTTTGGGGTGCAGATCAAGAGCGAGGGCGCCTACGCCAGCCCCGCTGCTGGCCCCTGGCCCCCCGAGCTGCCCCCTGGCTCCGTCAGCCCCAGCTCGGACCTGCCAGAGAACCCCTACATGCACCAGCAGCCCTCCTGCAGCACCTCGGACGAGGAGCCCAGCAGCACCCTGGTGCCCACCCGGCACAAGCCCCACGCCAAATGGCCCCTCAGGGAGGAGCTGCGGAGGACACGGTCCCACGGCAATCTGCTTGCCGCTGCTGAGGAGCCCTTCGTCCCTGGCTCGCCCCGGGCACAGCCCGGCGGCACGCACCAGCCCCGGGCTCTGGCTGGCACCAAAAGCAGCAGCATGCTGAACATTGCCGGGCGGCCCCAGCCAGTGCAGGGCGAAGTCTCCGGCTTTAGGTCCACGGCCAAAATGCCCTCCTCGGACTCGGAGGCCCCAGGGCCCCGGCAGCCAGGGGATGCTGATGGTAGCGATATAGACACCAAGCCGCTCTCTTCGGTGGACTCGCTCATCAGCAAATTCGACGGGAAGGTGCAGCAGAGAGGCCGGATGACCCGGAGGGGCCGCATCCCCTCGGAGGAGAGGAAGCGCTCGCAGAGCCTGGATGGCCGTGTCTCTCACCGCAGCGTGCTGGATGGCCAGGAGCTGAACAGTGCCCAGCGTGGGGACGTTCGCCCACTGCCCTCAGTGCCCACTGGCAGCCTGAGCCGCCCGCGGGGAGCTGGGCTGGTGGAGGATGGGGTGGCGAGGAGCCAGCAGTTGAACCGGGGCACGGAGGAGCCTGCGACTGAGCAGCTGCAAAGCAAAGCCCAAGCAGAGCTGCAGGTACTGGGGGGATGGATCCTCTGAAGAACCTCATCCTGCGGGGAGCTGGGTCCTGCCGGCCTTTGTGGCGTTAGCATGGGCTCAGCCCCATCGGTGTTGCCTGGAGGGGGTCGCACGCTTGTTAATCCGGGCTCTGTGCATGGCCGCGGGTTGGGTTTGGGACCCTCTCACTCATGCCACCGCTCCCACAGCCAAACAGGGCAGCTGCACCACTTTTGGTTTCCTCACAGGGCTGAAATCCATGTCCTGCAAGCGCTTGCCTGCAGCCCTGCCCAAAGCCCCTGCACTCCCTGGGTGGGTTTCTGGGCAAGCCTCTTCCCTGCCTGGGGCACAAGTGCGCTGGAACCCATGGCGCTAGGTCCCCAGAAGGCAGATGTGGCACTTTGCTGGCTCCTGGGGAGCAAAGGGCATCTTCCAGTACAGGGGGGACACTGGGTGGGGGGGATTCACGCCTGGCTCTTGCTGGAGCCGAGCTGCCCGTCCTCGTGGCAGTTCAAATCCACCCCGGACCTGCTGCGGGACCAGCGGGAGGTGGCCCAGCCTGGCAGCAGCGAGCACACCAAGGAGCTCATCTACAGCATCCTGAAGGAGGGGTGAGCATCCCCAGACCCAGTCGAGCACCCTGGGCTCTGGCCGTTCCCCACCCCGGTTGCTGCAGTGTTGTGGGGCAGTTTGGGAGCAGAGGTGCCCCAGTCGCTGCCACGCGGTTTGCCCACGGCAGGGCTCTGTGTGGTGTGGGGCAGCTGGTGCCGGGACAAGGATTTAGGGGAAGAGAGCAGCAAAGCGCTTGGGGCGCTCCTGCCTGCCTGCGCTCATCCCACTCCATCCCCTCCGTACCCAAACACTTTCCTTTTGCTGTGATGTCCACAGGAGCAGAGACAGCGAGACCTCCCTGAAGAGTAAAACCACCCTGGTGTTCGAGAAGATGCAGGAGCTGGTGGTGAGCCGGGGCCGGCACGGTGCTGCTCCCTGCCTCATCCGCGCTGCCACGCTTTGCTCGGTGGGAGGCTGGGGGCTTCTGCGAGTGCCCTCCCAGCACACAGAGGATGGCACAAGGCTGGGGCCAGGCTGGGGCTGGAGAAAATGCAGCCAGAGCATCCCTGCCCTGGGGGAAGCGTGGGCGCGGAGCTGGGAATTGAGCTCTGGCCACTCCGTGGGGCCAAGCTGTGGCCCTGGTGGCTGGCGGTGCCTGTGCACGCTGGCTGAGCCCGGGGGCTCCTTCCAGGTGCCTGCCAAGGGCACGGTGTGCTCCCAGCCCCAGCACAGGGAGCTGGTGAGGAAGGTGGAGGAGCTGCAGGAGAAGCTCGATGAGGAGACGAAGGTGAGGCCAGGCAGAGGGAGCTCCCAGCCCCAAGCCTGGCACCAATGCTGGGGAGATGGGCAGGGAGCATCGCCACGGCTGCTCGTCCCCCAGGCGGGGATGTCACTGGTGTCCCCTTCCCGACAGCTGCGCCAGAAGCTGGAGCTGATGAGGGACCCGGCCAGGAGCAGTGCCACTCGGGCACTGGAAGCTCGGCTGCAGGAGGCTGAGGAGGAGAGCCAGCATCTGCGGGGGGCCCTGGAGAAGAAAGCCCAGGAGCTGCAGAGGAGCTTGCAAGAGTAAGAGCTGTGTGGGGGCTGTTTGTGTGCGTCCCACAGCTTTGTGCTGTGGAGGTGCTGGTGGAGGGCCGTGGGGGTTTCTGAAAGGGCAAAGGCTGCAGGGACGGATGGGTCTGGGGGACCAGAGCAGGTTGCCTGTGCTGTCCCCATCCCCTCTGCCTGCAGAAGGGTGAGCCCCTATCCGCGCAGACGCTCGCCTGTCCTTTGGGCTGTAGATGTGGCCTGGGCTGCCTTTTAGCAGGGGGCTTAGAGCAGGGTGCTGCCAGGCGGTGACGAGTCTCATGCTCTCCCGTAGGCTGGCCAACATGAAGGTAGCCAAGGGGCAGGTGGAGACCCAGCTGGGTGAGCGCGAGGAGCAGCTGGTGGCTATGCGCGAGGAGCTCGACCGGCTGCGCAAGGGCTCCGGGGCGTCTCTGGACAGGGAAGCCCTGTACAAGGTACGTTGGCACATGCACTGGGGTGCGAGCATCCCCTGCATTGCCACCAAGCCCAGGGGACCCCTCTGTGTTCCAGGAGCTGCTGGAGACCAGGGAGGAGCTGGAGGAGGCACTGAGCTCCAAGCAGCGGCAGGAGGAGCACCTGCGGCTGCGGGAGCGGGAGCTGACGGCACTGAAGGGAGCCCTGAAGGAGGAGGTGGCCAGCCATGACAAGGAGCTTGACCGCGTCCGGCAGCAGTACCAGAGCGACATGGACCAGCTGAGGCGCAGCATGGAGGACATGTCGCAGGTCCGCCTGCAGGGAGACATTCCGGGGATTGCCCGTGGTCTTGCTGGCCATGGCTGGGGAGGGTCTTTGCTTGGGGTCTGTGTCCTTAAATTCCCCCCTTTGCATGCTGTTGAGCTGGAAATGGGCTTTGTGTCCTGCCCCAGTCTCTCCCCATCACAGCACCCATCTCCCCTGGCTCTCCCTGCCCCAGGCTGGAGGTGGCCGGAGCTGGCGCCGTTCCCTGATGGTGCGGGGCCCCCCGCATCCTTGCGCCGGTTCCCTGGGCTGCTTTAGGTGGCGTTAACCCGGGCAGGGTCCTGGCATCAGTGGAGCGTCCCACAAGGATGCTCCCTCTGCCGGCGAGTGCTCAGCGCTTCGATCCTGCCCACCAGGATCAGGCTAGCCTGGAATCGGAGAAGCAGAAGATCAACACCGTGGTGAGGAACCTGCAGCGGGAGCTGGAGGAAAGCGCGGAGGAGACAGGGCACTGGCGGGACATGTTCCAGAAGAACAAGGACGAGCTCCGCACCACAAAGCAGGAGTAAGTACCGGTGGCGTGAGCAGCCTTCGCAGTGGCCCAGCTGCTTGTGACCATCTAGTGTCTGGGAGGGGTGGATCAGGTGGGCGCTGGCCTCATCCTGCCCCTCTCCAGGCTGCTGCAGGTGAAACTGGAGCGGGAGGAATTTGAGGAGGAGCTGCGGGAGCTGCAGGAGCGCTTCTCGGCCATGCGGGAGGAGGTGGACCAGGCGCGGAGCAGCACGCTGGACCCTGGCGAGCTGGAGAAGCTCAGGAAGGTGGGAGAGGGGTGACAGAGGGGGAGGCGCAGCTCTGGGGACCACCTGCACCCTGGTAGGATGCTGGGCCGTGCGAGGGGTCCCTGACCCCCTCCCTGCCCCCAGGAGCTGCACCAGGCCCGGGAGGTGCAGCGGGAGCTGACAGCAGAGAAGCAGGAGCAGGACGAGCTGCTGCGCCAGCGGGAGCGGGAGCTGGTGGCCCTGAGGGGCACCATGCGGGAGGAGGCATGCAGCCGCGACGAGGCCATCGAGCAGTACCGCAGGGACCTGCAGCAGCTGCAGAAGGAGCGGGATGAGGCCGTGAAGGTGAGCGTTGGGGCCAGGGGAAGGGGTCAGCTCTACCTAACCACGAGCCGAGGAGCAATTTCTACCACAGCCTGCCCTTGCTGTGATGGGACTCTGTGTACATTCATGTGAGCCCTGCGTTTTGCCCTGGATACCCCTCCCACGGGCATCTCCTGGGCTGGGGTGGTGGCCACAAGCCCAAATTGCCCTCCGAGACCCCCAGCTTAGCAGCTGGCCCTGGGACCACCCTGTGCTGTGGCTCCATTGCAGGCGAAGGCTTCCCTGGAGAGCGAGAAGGAGTCGTCGGAGCAGGTGAGGAAGACGGTGGAGTCCACCCTGCAGGAGCTGCGCGAGCAGAACGACAACCTGAGGAGGAAGGTCCTGGGCATGGAGACGCAGCTGAAGGAATACGAGCACATGGGCGAGAACTGGGAGGGCTCCCAGGCCCGGCTCAAGGAGAAGGTCTCCAAACTGGAGGTACTAGGGCTGCGGCCGTCCCTGCCACCCCTCTGCGCATCCAGGCTGAAGGCCAGGATGTGGGTGTCCGAGTCCCCAAGCCATCCCCCAGGCACGGGGAGGAGGGAGCTGCGTGTTTTATGAGCTCTGTCCCTGCAGGCAGAGCGCAGGCAGATGGAGGAGTCGCTGGGTGAAGCCACGGACCGGGAGCAGGAGCTGCTCATGGCCAAGCGCTCACTGGAGACACGCTTGGACGAGGTGCAGCGGAGCCTGGCCCGGCTGACGCAGGAGCACCAGGAGCTGAGCGCATCCTACCAGGATGAGCAGAGGCAGAAGGAGCAGCTGAAGCGTGCCAAGAGTGAGCTGGAGGAGCAGAAGCGGCTGCTTGACCGGACCACGGAGAAGCTGAACAAAGAGGTTGGGGCTTGCACCCCAGGGCCCTGATCTGTGGGGCATCGCATGTCGTGATGGGCAGCCTCTGTGCTGTGGGCTGGAGGTCGATGGTCCTTGTGGATCCCTTCCAACTCGGGATATTCTATGATTCTGTGGGCTCTGAGGCACCCCGGCTGGGATAGGGGAGAGGTCCAGCTCTCCAGGGCTCTGCCCCACGCTGGGCATCGAGTGCGGTCTGATTTCCCTGCAGAGCCAGATGGGACTGATCCTTGCCCAGGATACTGGGACGTCCCTCTTCGCACAGACTCCATAAAACCACTCTGTCCCCAGGGATCATCATCCCCTGATGCCCCAGGGACAAGTCCCTTACACTTTGGGGCAAACCCTGCTCCCCAGGAGGCTCAGGCTCCTGCAGAAGCCTGCTGCCTTTCAGCCAGCACCAGTGCGTGCTTGGAGGAGGAGGGGGATCATCCAGGCTGCTCTGGCAGGGCTCACAGCCCTCCCTCGCCACGGTGCTCCTGAGCCCCTGGGGCAGAAATGTTCCCCCCAGCCCCATGCCCACCTCGGGTCCCATCAGCTCCTGAGCTCTCTCCGCTCTGCTGCAGCTGGAGCAGATGACGGAGGAGTCGAACAGCTCGCTGGCCATGCTGAAGTTGCAGCTGGAGGAGTTCAAGGAGAAGTCACGGAAGGAGATCACGGACTCCCAGAAACAAGCCAAGGACCGGGGCGCTGAGGTGGAGAAGATGCAGTTCAGCATGGGCCGGCTACAGGATGAGGTACGGCGGGGGCTGGCGGCTGTGGGGCTGCTCCTTTCCCTCCCTCTGCGTTTCACATGGGCTGCTGCCTTTTCCCCCAGGTTGCCCGGCTGAAGCAAGCACTGCAGGACAGCCAGGCGGAGCGGGAGAGCGCGCTGCTGGATAAGGAAGTGCTGCTGCAGCGCCTGCACAACCTTGAGCAGGAGGTGGATGCCAAGAAGCGCTCCCAGGACGACCGCTTGCGACAGGTCAAGACGCTGGAGGTGGGTAGCGCTGTGCGGCACCCTAAAAACAGCCCGTGGCTTCATGCAAGCCAGAGACCCTTGCGGAGGGAGAGGGATGACTGGTGAAGGGCGAGCCGAGGGTTGAACGCTGCTTTGCCTGCACATGATACCTGCCGTGGCACCGCCGCGGCTGTGCCGACTGATCAGCCCAGTTCCTGCAGTGCTGTGCGCTAGCAGCAAGGGGCAGAGCGCACCCAGCCATCCACTGCTGCGCCTGTCCCAGAGCTGCTGCTAAGCATGAGCTATGCGGGGTGGCAGTGCTGGCAGGTGTGCGCTGTTATTATTAATATTTATTAATTGCTGGTGCAGCTGACTTTTTCGGCTCCATCTGACATTAACCTGCAACTTGCATGGGAGAGCTGCTGTGCCTTCTGCAGGATGTTGCTTTAGGGGTTGTTCTCACCGCTGGGGTGGTTGGTGCTTTTGCGGTGGGGGGAGAGCACAGAGTTCCATCCACACAGCATCGTGGAGGAGCCGTTGCGTCCCTTATCTGAGCACGTCTCTTCTCCTGCCTCTTGGGCTGTTTCAGGCCCTGGGGTGATTGGTTTTTGCTGGGCTGCAAGCAGAGGCTGCTGAGCAACCTGTTTTTAGTGCGAGCCCCTTCTTCCAGCGGCTCGGTGCTACTCGCTGGCAGCATGGCACCTTCACGAGCGGGCGCTCGCTGTCCCCGACCAGCCCGAGCCCCTCCAGCTGACTGTCCCCTTGCCACAGGGACATGGGGCTCATGCTGACCTATTCTGGCCCCATCTGCTTGCAGGAAAAGTCCAAGCGCCTGGAGGTGGAGCTGGACGAGGAGAGGACCACGGTGGAGCTGCTGACAGAGCGGGTCAACCGCAGCAGAGACCAGGTAGGGCAGGCAGTGCTGCCCTGAGCTGGGGTGCTGTCCTGCCAGAGCCCCCTGAGCCACAGCCCAGCTCCTCCAGCTGCCTCGGACAGCTGCAATCAGTGTTGGAGAGCTTGGGTTCTTGGGTACAACCGGTCACCGGAGATAGAGCCGCATTAGTGAGTCGCTACCAAGCAGCCCCGAACCCTCCCATCGCTCACAGTCTCTAAATACAACTGAGATGACGGTGTCTGAAAAGCTGGTTCGGGTGTGAATGGAAATTATACGAGCTTGGTGCAAAAAAAATCCCCTGAAATTACAGGGTGAGGTTCGTGTTTATGCAGGAAGTTGGGGCTTAAATTATGCTGGTCTTCTGGCTCTAACCTCCCTATTAACCGACCTGCTTATTAGCTTCAAAGCTGGAGCTGCTGTTGGAGCTCTGCGAGCAGGCGTGAGCTGCTGCCGAGCCTCCTGGCACCGGCGGTGCTGGGCTTTGCCGATCCCCTGTGCTGCGTGGGGAACGGGTGCCAGTGCTGCGGGGTTTCAGGAGAGGTGGCCCATTTGCTTCCAGCCCTCCTGCCCTGCTGCAATTCACCCTGGGGCTTGGGAACGGGCATTTCAGTCCCTCGGGGTACCCCATGGCACAGAGTTTGGCCATGGTGGGGCCTGTGAGCCGATAAATTGAGTGGGTTTTCCCATTTTTCATCTGGAAATGGGCACATCCCGGAGATGATCCTAGAGGAGATTTGTCCCATGAATGCTTAATTTGTCCAAAGTGCGGGTGTTGCAGAGCAGAAGTGGTTGTGAAACCAGAGTGAGGTTCTGCTTGAAAGAGTTACTATGTGATTTTTGGGTTGCTTACATATAATTCAGGCAACTCTTTGTACAAAAGCATGCTCCCTTAACTTTAAAATAACGCACAAACCTGTGTATTTAGCCTTGGCCAACCTGAAATAGGCCCTTGGGGGCTTTGGGTTTGATTCATCCGCGCATCAAATCCATTTTTGCCGCAAGTGCAGCCACGCCACGGTGCCTGGAGGGGCTGGGCATAGCTGAGAGTGCAGCCAGGTCCCCAAATCCCAGTCCAACCAGTTAAACCCTCCAGCAGAAAATTGCAGCCCTCGTCCCTGGGCTGCGCGTGCCTAGAGGGTGGGAGGTGCGACCGCCACTCGCTAGAAAGATGATAGTTAATTTGGGAAGGAACTGAAATCCTCTTGCTGGGATTTCTGTTGCCTTCGACCGCTGGGAACAGATCAGGCTGTGTGCCCACGAGACGGCAGCCGCGCTCGGGGCTGTGGGCTCCAGACTGTGGCCACCGCGGCGTCCCCGCCCTCTTGCTATATGAGCGCGGTGGCAGAGGACAGGGCAGAACCCCCCGTCCCTCTCCCCAGATCGACCAGCTGCGGGCAGAGCTGCTGCAGGAGCGCTCCAGCCGGCAGGACCTGGAGTGTGACAAGGTCTCGCTGGAGAGGCAGGTGAGTGGAGCGGAGGGGCTGGATCCGGCCTGCAGCTGTGCTGGATGCTGGGGGCAGCTGGAGGGCGGCTGGGCCCCTTGTGTGTGGCTGCCTTGGCTTCCTGCGGGTGATGCCCTGGTTCTCTCCAGAGCATCCCTCGTGTTTGCAAGGGGGTTTCCCACTTTAGCAGCGAAACACCCGCTCCCCCACCTTCTCCCCACACCGGATACTGCCCCTTCCCCATCCTCCGCGTGCCCTGTCCCTGGGCAGAGCATCCTTGGAGCTGTCGCCTCGTGCTGCTCCACGGGGCCCCTGCCCGGGATGCTTCGAGGCTCCCCCCTGCCAGGCTTCCACCAGATCTCCCCTTTCCTTGCACCCCGGGGCCATGGTGAGCAGCTCCCCCGCCAGCCTGCCCAGGCTTGTGCTCCGAGCCCTTCGTTACCTAACCCGAAGCTGGCTGGGAACAAAAAGGATCAATGGGAAATGAGCTCCTCAAGCTGTTCTTGTTCCCGGTGTGTAATTACTGCTGCCAAGAACAACACGGGGCTCACGCTGCTGACACTGCAGAGCAGGCAGGGGTGCTGCCCGGCCCGCCAGCAGCTGTAGTCATTACTGCCGCCCGCTTGACAAGGCTGGGTCGATGCCGCTGCGCGGGACGGGGAGAGGAGCCGCGTTCGGCGTCACTTTTGGGTTGGAAGCGGCTTTTAGGCTGACTTCTTGGGCTGAAGGCGGTGTTTAACAGCAGAAGCTTGGGAGCCAGGGCTGCGTCGGGCACTTGCAGCAGGTGGCATGGAACCGTGGGGCCTCGTGCCCTCTCTGGTGCCCATCTCACCCTGGCACCTCCCCATCTCTGCGTCCCCTCCAGCTGGTGCCAGTGCAGCTAATTGCCGCTCATTGTAACCGGACTCGTTACCTCTCCTCCTTGGGAAAAGCATTTCTGGGCCCCGACTCGGGGCAGGGTTTTCCACAAGCACCACTTCCAGCCCTGCCTTCCCCAGCCGGCCGCCACGGGGGCTGGCAGTGCCGTGAGGGGCCCTGGCTGGCAGGGTGACCCGGCGGCCTCTGTGTCCTCCTCCAGAACAAGGAGCTGAAGAGCCGCCTGGCCAGCTCCGAGGGCCTGCAGAAGCCCAGCGGCAACATCTCGCAGCTGGAGGCGCAGGTGGAGGAGCTGCAGGACAAGCTGCAGGCAGAGGAGAGGTACCAGCCCTCAAGCCCCTCCATCGCCGCGCACTTGGGGCTGCCGGTGTCCTCACCCACGCCTCACCTCGCCGCAGGGAGAAGAGCGTCCTGCTGTCCTCCAACCGCAAGCTGGAGCGGAAGGTGAAGGAGCTGACGATCCAGATCGATGACGAGCGGCAGCATGTCAGCGACCAGAAGGACCAGGTGGGTGGTGGGCGCGCACCCCCGGCCCAGCCCTGCTCTGGTGTCAGACTGACACGGCACCCCATGTCCCCGCAGCTGAGCCTGCGGGTGAAGGCCCTGAAGCGCCAGGTGGACGAGGCTGAGGAGGAGATCGAGCGGCTGGAGGCCGCCCGCAAGAAGGCGCAGCGGGAGCTGGAGGAGCAGCACGAGCTCAACGAGCAGCTGCAGACTCGCATCAAGGCACTGGAGAAGGAGGCCTGGTAGGGAGTTGGGGGGGTCCCCAACACGTCCCTCCCCACTGGCCTCTGCATCCTCAGCCGGGGCTGAGCCCTCTCCTCCCTCCCCCAGGCGCAAGGCCGCCCGCTCGGCTGCCGAGTCCTCGCTGCAGGACGACGTGCTCAGCTCGGACGAGGAGTTCGACAGCGCCTACGGGCCCTCCTCCATCACCTCCCTGCTCACTGAGGCCAACCTCCAGACCAGCTCCTGCTGAGGCCACCCGCACCTCCCACAGCCGCGTCCCACTGGGGCCAGCAGAGGAACCGGCTGCGGTAGCTGCTGCTGGGTGTAAAAACTCGTTTATTGACGTGAAGGAAAAGGGGTGTAGCTGTTGCTTGAGAAGTGGTGGGACAGGCGGGGCTGCAGCCCCCTGGGACGCCGTCTGGCCTCGTCGTCTTCATGCGGGTCTCAGGGCACCAAGCTCCGTGCATTTGCAGCGGGGTGGTGTGGCTCCGGAGGAGCTGCGCAGCGGGGCCCGGCACAGCCGCTGTCCCCAGCGGCTGGGACGGGGGGGGACGTGGTCAGGAGGACGCCACAGCCCCTGTGGGTCAGGCTTGTGGTGGGTGTCCGTGTGTCCATCCCCTCATGGAGCACCTGCAGCAGGAACAGCGTGGCTGCAGCTCCAGAGGCTCCAATTTATTTTTCTATGCACCTGCCCTCCGCCCCCACTGCTATTTTAAATAAAGTCAAGCATTTTAACGCTTGTGGTGCCTGTGGTGTTGATGCGGGGCTGAGAGGGAGTGTGGGGCTGGGGTGTGGGTGGGTGCCGGGGCTTGGTGGCACGAGGCTCCCCTCCTGCTTGGCTGGATCTGGCTCCAAGATAAATCCTTGTTATCACTAATTAGCAGGGATGGGAGCCTTGCCAAATGCTAATTAGCACCATTGCTTTGACTGGCAGGTGTTTACCGCAGTTCCCCTCCATGGCCTTGAGCGGGGCCGAACTGGCTCCAGCCCCGAGCTGGCATGGGGCTGGATCGCTGCCTGATGCCGGGCTGTCCCCGTCTCTGCTGCCTTGGTTTCCCGTTGCACGCCCAACTGACAGTGGCTAGGACAGAGCAGCCGGTGGGGCCGGGCATGGTGATGGCAGCAGGGACACCTGTGTCTACGCTGTGCACCAGGGAACGACCCAGCCTGTGCTGGCCCTGGCCCTGTATCACCGTTGCCAAGGGCCGTGCCCAGCACCTGGCCCCACACCCATGGCATCCCCGCTGCAGCCCGGCCGGACTGGCACAACTGGTCCTGCCCGTGGCCTGGCTCCTCCTGGCCACATGTGTCGGGGCCAAGGTCAGCCACCATCCCCACCCCAGCTGGGGAGAGCGAGGTGCCTCAGTTTCCCCTCCGGGTGCTGCAGCCACCCGGTTGTGGGGTGCCTAGCTGAGCATCACCAAAGCCGCCCACACTCCTGGGTTCATTCCCAAGCTGTGCTGCTGGCACCTCCAGGCAGCAGCTGGCCCCCGGGAGCGATGTCCTCACGCAGCCCCAGCCCCCTGGGACAGGACTGGGTGTCCCTACCCTGCGGCTGTAGCGTGGCCCTGGTGACTGCACGGGGCTGGCAGCGAGGCTGAGGCCAGCTGAGCTCATCGCACTGGTACGTGGCAATTAGCACCCGGCATGCCCGGGCCCGGCATGGCCCAGGGATGCTGGCCCCGAACTCCGCGGTGCTGGGCAGGGGCTCCTGGGCAAATGTCCCCCGGGCACAGGGGAGGCCCTGGGAAAGAAGCCTGCACCGGCACGGCTCGGCACGGCTCAGCACAGCCCGGCACGCTTGGGGACGCCGTGGCACGGCTCGGTCTGGCGCGGCTCGGCTCGGCGCAGCTTGCCGAGGCCTGGCAGGGCCTGGCGCAGCCCGGCGCTCCGCTGCGGCTTGGCGCGGCTCCTTGCCCTCCGCAGCCCGGCACGGCCCCGCTCGGCGCCTCGAGGGTGCAGTGGGCGTGGCCAAAGCAGAGGGGGCGCGGCTAGGGGAAGGGGCGTGGCTGCGACGCAGAGGGGCGAGGCCCGGTGGGGGCGTGGCCGTAGATAAGCGCGGGCGGCGGCGGCGCGGGGCAGCAGTCGCGGCGGGGCCATGAACGGGCTGAAGGGCTGGTGCGCGGTGCTCGACGTGCGGCCCCACGGCGAGAGCTCGGTGAGCTGGGGGGCCCTGCCCGGGCCGCCCCTCACCTTCCCCTTTGGCCCTCGGGCCCCTCTCTACCCTGGGGGGAGCGCCGGTGGGGTTGGTGGGGGGGCGCACTGGGGCGGGCTGCCGGTGGAGCGGGGCAGCGGCTCGGGATGGCCTCTCCGGGCTGCCCGCTGTGCTCGGGGCTCGCCCTGCGGCCATGAGGCCGTGGCACCCCGCCTGGATGGGCTGGGGTCTGCATCCCCGCAGACCCCGTCCCTGTGGTCCTCGTCCCCCGGTCCCTGTGGTCCCCCGGTCTCGTGGCCTTGCCTGGCCGAAGTGTTGGCGTTGTGGGAAAGCGCTGCTTGGGTGGGTGGGGAAGGAGAAACAGCAGCTCCGGGCTGGGCGCTGGGGGCCCCGCTGACCCCGTTGGGTCTCTGGGGTCCTCGGAAATCTGGCTGGCGTCACTGGATGGCTCTCTGGTCGGGTGTTTGGGCTGAATTTTTTAAGCCTGTCATTGCATGGGTCTGTAGAGAAGCTCTGGTCCCTGTGGGGCCGTGCTGGCGGGCCGGAGCAGCCGGCAGTGAGTGTGTTTTGGTGATTACTCACTTGATTACAGAACGGCCTCTTGTTTTCCCTTCCATCTGGTTCGGTTTTCCCAGTTGCAGCCGGGTGATTGCGGAAAGGCCAGGCCCTGGGTGGGGCTGGCAGTGACCCGGAGCCCGGCTGCGTGCCGCGAGTCCCTCGCACCCTGATGTCCCGGCAAAGGGGTGAAACCTGCCCGGCGGGAGCCATCCAGCCTCACTCGGCCCTTTGGCTTCTTGCTTGGATTTTGATGGGCTGCAGACACGGGGCCCCCCGAAACGCGGCCTCGCCAGCTGGTGCCGCAGCGGTGCTGTTTCGGAGCTCGGTCACCTTCCCCGTGCCGGCAGTCGCCTGGCCCGAGCCCTGCCAGGTGACTCACCCCTGAGTCTCCCTCGGAGAGCCCTAATTCCCCACAGCTTCCCTGGCCTTATAAGGAGCGATTGCAGAGTTGGGCTTGTTTAGCTAATAGGTTATTAAGGTGATAAGCACCTCTGTAATGCTGGGGCTCTCCAAACTCTGCAGCTGTTTGCTAACAATCCTTGACGATACCCTCTGGGTCAGGTCAGGCCTGTTCCAGTTTAAAAGTTGAGAAGGACAGACCGAGCACCGTCCCTGTGGTTGCAAAATGCCATCGGCAGGATCGCGCTGCTCACTCCGCTTCGGCCCTCGGCCAGCACTGCCACTGTGCCCATCCCTGAGAGGCGGGAGGACTGGCCCACGCCCCTCAGATGCTTCCCGTGGGGCCGGCTCGGCCCCTGGGTGGGCTTTTCCTCAGGTGGGGTTTGCTGGGCTTGACGGTGAAAAATGCGCCAGAAGTTTTAAAATTGGCTTCACCTGAAATCCCATCTCAACAGCTAGCCTAGCTGAGATCGTTCACCTTAATTTCCAGGGGAATCAGCTCTTTTTGGACATTTGGATCCAAACCGTGGGCAGGGATTTTCCGAGTACTTTTTTTCAAAGGGCCGGACAGGAGCGCGCCTGTCCTGCGGAATGACCGTAGACTGCATGCTGCAGCCGTAACGCAAGCCTTGCCAAGCTCCCTGGATCAGGGTGAATTCCTGAGGCTTGTAGTAAAAGCCATAGACACGCGGTGCAGGGTGTGCTGGGAGCCAGTGTGCTGCCGGTGTTGGGTAACCTCCCGTGCACTGGACGCGCTCGGTTGAGGCGTGAAGGAAGCGGTTGCTGTAGAGGTTGTTTTCTTTCCAAACCCAAGGCGAGCGCGAGGCAATCCATCGTCTCCTGGATGACCGTTGTGTTGCAAAACACCTTTCCTCCTGTGAAAAATAACGGAGGGGGCCCAAAATCCGCTGTCCCCTCCGTTTCAGGGCCGTGTGGAGCAGCTTGCAAGTCGTAAACAGGAGGCAGAGCTGATTTAATGATAGCCCACAGGTGAAGGAGTGGGGCTGGCACGGAGGAGTTACTGTGGCTCCGCTCTTCCTGCTGGAGCCGAATTCAGCACTGGGACGGGGAGGGCGGCGGGCAGGCACATGTGCTCCCTGCAGGATGTGCTCTGGGGGCTCTGCCTTGGTGGTGGAGGAGCTGCTTCTGGAAACCGCCCGGCACCGGTGACGAGCCGGCAGAATTGCGGCTGCGGGATGCTGAACTTCCCTGCCATGGTAAGCGCGAAGCCTCGCAAGGATAGTGCGAGAGCACTGCCGGGACAGGAGCCAGGGCTGCGCCGAGACCCCCGTGGTTGGTTTTGGACAGAGCTCAGGGTCGCTGGGGCTCAGCGGCTTCGAACCTGCCTGGGGCATGCATGGCTTTGAGCTGGGCTTGGCAGCTGCTGCTAAAGCCACCTAATGTCATTGTGCCTGTTTGGAGGAACTTGTGTGCATAATGGAGGGGCTGATGCTCTGTTTCCCGGCTGGCCTCCCCATTCCCCCCTTAAAGGGAGGCTTCATGCCTCGTGGCCCCTCCACTGTTTTCCCCAAAGCCATTGTCTCCTTTGTCCTCTCTTACACCCGCCTGGTCGGACCAGCGGCCGCTCACCACAGCGCGGGTTGCTGTAGACAAACGAGCTGTGCAGGGAGGGGTTTGCAGCAAACCCGGCTGCACCTTCCGCCTCCTGCACCTGCCTCGGCCTCGTGCAGTGCGTTCACCACGCCGAAGGAGCTGGATTTCTCCCCAGGTGGTCGGGAGAGCCTTGCTCAAATATCTGTCTTGCAACTCGCTGCTTGAAACCACCCCTCCGTCTCCCCAAAGTGCACGGAGGAGGACGGAGGATGGCAGGCAGATCTGGCTGCAGAAGCTTTCCCCAGCCGGCATTTGCATGGTTTGCTTCCTGGTTGTTTGACCTCGGGTCTCGCAGCACCGGCTGCTTCGCTCCTGCTGTTTCGGGAGCTGTGAGCTGCTTTGCAGGGCTGCGCGTCATTTCTTGCCGCGTCTGGTTGGCGTCTGCATCACCTCAGCGATGAATTGATCCAGGAATGCTTCACTTTGGGTTCTGTTGCGATGGAAAGTGCCTGCATGCCGACTCTGGATAGTTTTGAATACGGGGATGGAAATAGGCTTGTGCTTGTTGCTTATCGCAGCACATCTTACCTAGGAGCATGATTTCCTCAGAGCGCTGGCAGCGTCCCACCCTCGCGTGGGCTTGACGGGACGGGGACAGCCGTGCTGGCGAGCGTGAGATCCTTACGCTTGTAAACAAAGCTGCGAGTGGGACACGTGAAGCAGCTGACGTGTTCCCAGCTGCTCCAAGGCGCTGAGCCGGCTGCCCTGCCGCTGCCGGCCTGTGCCAGAGCCAGTCGCTCCGCGGCCGTGTGCCGAGCCCTCTGCCCTGGCTGCGCTACCTTTGCTCGCCTCTATTCAAGGCGATGTGCGAGGGCATTTGTGTTGCTGCCATGAGCTGAGGTGACCTGTGGGAAAGAGGGAACGTACAGGTGGGATGTCCCGAAGCAGCTGAGGAGTAAAATGCCACGGTGGAGTGGAGTCCCCTGAGCACAGAAGGTCTCTATCTGCTCGAGGCACTGGGGGTAGCGCTGCAGCGCACTGGGGCTGCTTGCCAGTGAGTTCCTCCCCTGTAAGAGCGGGACAGAGGCGAGGGAGATTCCTTCCTGTGGCGTTTCACTGCATCCCCTTTGATTTGGACAGCGCGGACAAAAGTGGGCAATGCTTTGCATGCGGGTACTGCCATAAGCCACCTTCCCTGCCGTAAAACTGTGAGTGCTTCTCAGGCCTCACCGACAAAATGAGCGCTTTGGGTGCGTGCTCTGCATCCAGCTCTTCTAGCACTGAGGTTTTTCCAACCATTTCTAACTTCTTGGTTCTTGCCTAGGAAAACATTCCCTGGAGTAGAAGTTGCAGACAGGCAGCTGGTTAAATGATCAGCGCTGCTGAGCCCCGAGTGAAGTTGGTGTCGGGTATTTGTCTTGCTGGGGGAACGAAGTGGTCTAGTGGGGCGTTTGGCTCTAGCAGTGATCTGTAGGAGGGCTCCTCATCTCCCAGGGAGCCAGAGTTAGTGAGAGCAGCGTATACACAATATTTTGGAAACAAACAGATGGCTTGTTGAGACTTGGATGGCAAAGAGAGTTGGAGCGGCAGAAATACCTTGACGTTGCCTTGGAGAGCAGGAGGCTGACGTGTCCAGGTGTGGCGAGGGGCGGGCGCCCGTGGCTGTGCAGGCACCGACCGGGGCTCTGCAGTGCCTGTGCCACCTCCCCAGAGCACGCTGCCACGGCCGCCCCGCAGCTCCGGCGCCAAGCAACTCCTGCTTTCAGGGCCGTGTTCAGCAAGGAGCATGAGTGATGGCTGCCTGGGAACTGGCGAGGTCAGTCTGGGATGGGTTTTGTGCTGCACTGTGGGCGCTTGGTGCCGAAATGGAGCGTTTTGGGTGCCTGCGTGCTGCTTTAGGGCTTTGTGTACTCTGGCTCTCTGGCCGTCTCCTTGAAAGCTTGTCTTGTGCTCAACGTCGCTGAAACACTCCCTTACCTGGCTGCACTGGTGGGAAGGGTTTGGGTGAGGAGTTCGGCTTGGAGTGGTGAAGGTGAACCTGGTCCCAGTGCAAGCCTCCGCAGGTGCCAGTGGCGATGAGTTTCCATGCAGGAGGTCCGGCCGTGGCGGGGGGGGCGGCTCTGCTGCCCGCTCGCAGCTATCAGAGGGCTCGGCTGGCAGAGGAAGGGGCAGTGCCGTGGCGGTTGGCGTGCGACCCTCCTGCACAAGCATGTCCGGCTCCGGCCACGTGCCCGGGAGGGCAGGGAAAGGATGAGTCCCTGCGGGTGCTGGCTCTGGCACTTGAGCTGGGAGCAGCTGCTTTTGTCCTTCTCTGGGACTGCCACCAAACGTCACTGAGGTCCCCAGCGTGACCGATAATGGCCGTGACTCCTTGCATTAAAATGAGTCCAGCAATTGCTTCTTCAGCCTGTCTGCGTTACCTCAGCCTTGGCTGGGCTATGGCTCCTCCAAGCCTTGATGGATTTGATAAATGTAGTCGTTGTGTGCTAACGCTTACTCATTTTAATCTGGGTGTTGTTTCGTAGGCTGCAGCTCGCTCCCAAGGGGAAGGAAGCATGCTCGTGCATCTGCTGTGATGCTGAGCTGGCTTTCGAAATGCACCGGCCTGGCTCCTGGCACCCGCTAGCATGGGACTGGAGCTGGATGTGGGTGGCTTTCAGGGAGCTAAAAGCTTAAAACCTGCCTCTTGTTTCAGGAGAGTGTGAAGGTGCTGAGGCTGATGCTGCCGAATGACCTCCCGGGCGACAGGCGCGAGCAGGTGAAGCAGAAGGTGCGTTCCTCACGCGGGCACTCGGCTTGACGCGGCGCTGGCCTGTGTGCGCCGTGCTCCGCCGAGCTGCCTGGTGGGTTTGTGTGCACACTTCCAGGTGGAGCCTCCCCAGTGTGCGAGCTGGTGCTGAAAACACGAGCTCGTGAGTTGATGTGGGGAGGGGCAGGTGTCTGCGGGAGGCTCAGCTGCTTTGTGAGCTGGGAAGCTCATCTCCAAAGTGCTCAGCGCTTTGGTGCTGGTTCTCTTGGCCACGCTTGGTGCTGCAATCCCCTGCTGAAGTGCATAATGCTGATTTGACTGGAGCTGGGTGAACTGTTCCAGCCAGTCTTGTCTCAGAGCCCTGTTCTTTCTGCATCTTGCAGCCGGTAGGAAAAGCCTTCGCCATGGTGGCCAACAGATCGAGCAACGGTCACTCGCTGGCATCTGAGTGCATCAAATCCAATGATGGTGACGAGGAGATCATTAAGGTATGGCCCCTGGCTCCCCGCCGCTGCTGGCTTTGCTGCTGGGCAACCGTGTTTCACAAGAAGTGGGACTGAGAACAAGATTCTGTCTGAAGCTACTCTGGCACAAAGCTCCCTGCGTGGCTGCTGGTGATGCGGGCAGGGGCTTGCTGCCGGCAGGTGGGACAGGATGAAGTGTGAAGCTGGAGCAGCTGTGGGATGTGGGGGCTGTGTGGGGAAGCAGGGAGGAGGCAGTGGCTTCCAAGCAAGCTGGGGAAGGTGAACCGCAAATGGGGAACCTGCTGAGCGTGTCTGAGGCGCTCAGGGTCCTGATCCCTAAGGAGCCAGGCTTGGCGCTGGCATTACTGGGCTACCCATGGGCAAACCTGCCTTGCCGATCCCAACGTCTCTCTCGCGCAGGTTTATCTCAAGGCAAGGGCCGAGGGCGGCATGAATCACGAGGAGCACGTCAACCAGCTGAAAAGTGAAGTTCGTTACATTCAAGAGGTAGCTATGTCCGCGAGGGGCTCCGGCTTGCATGCTGTCTGGGGGCTTGTGGCAGGGGTCTGGCATGCTCTGCTTGCCGGGGCGTCCCACGCGGCTTCCCACCGTGCTGTGCGGCCAGGCTGAACCACACTGGCAAACTGGCAGCGGAGCTGAACCCTCCAGTTTGTTGACTTGCCGGTACAGGGCAGTAGTCGAATCAAGCGCCATAAATTAATTCAGCCTGACTAATTGCTCTGCTATATGGACTGAATTTGAAGAGAATTGCATGATGACTTTTCCCCAAGGCTGTCCCCTGCATGCCTGGGTGCGGCACAACCGGAGCCTCTTGTTAAAAGGCAGTTTCTTTGGTATGTCTCATCTCCCAAAGTAAACTGGATGATGAGGCTCTGGGACGATTAACCCTTTCCTCTGCTGCTGGTGGGGATGTTATTTCTGGAGAGGTGGAGAGAGCTGGTTGCAAGACATGGAAGCGGTTGCATGCATGTTCTGGTCTGGGCAGCTTGACTTAGCCACAAAAAAAAAAAGGTGTTGGGGGTTTAAATTTGGGTTTGCTCTCATGAGGGAGTTTCTGTGCTGGGTGCTGGCCCCAGGGAGAACGAGGGCAGATCTGGTAGGGCAGGGCAGCCTCTAGATCTCCAAGTCATCCTCCTGACTCCTCTGCCAGAATGCATGTTTTCCCCCTGAAAGAAAACACTGTTCATGCTGCCTCCTGTCTGCAATACAGACTCGCTCCAGCGCTGGAGCCTCCCCAGGGCTGTGGCACGCCGGGGCTGTTAGTCACTCAGACCTTATCTCTCAGCCACCTGGATGCTGCAGTTTTGTGTGATCTTTCCCACTTCTGGGGCTTTGGCTTCAGCTGTTCTGATCTGAGCTTTCTTGTAGCTCCCCGAGTCAGGTTTCAAAAGGCTTTGTAGCAGCTGCAGAGCATGACCTAGACCTCATCTGCCACAAAGGCTGTCTGTAGCCCTATCAGAATAGCTGAAGCAGCATAACCATGCAGAACGACTTAATCCTGCATGTGAAAAGCAGAGAATAAGCTAAACTGGTAAGTGGTGGTGGTGGTACCAGTCTGTCCGCAGCGAGGACCAGTGTCCTGCACCAGGCTGAGGATAACCCCCTGGGATGGCCGGATGCAGCGAGAGTGGCGCGGCTGGCCGCTCTTCTCGGCTCAGGGACTCATGCGCTCCCCGAGAGCGGCGTGCTGTGCTCCTGCCTCCCATCCCGTCCTACCACTGCCCAGTCCCAGGCAAAATGCTTCGCCCCAGCACCTCCAGCCTCTAAAATCAAGCAGCACATTACTGGGGCAGGGATGAAGCTATGCCATAATGCTGTGAGAAAGCTTTTCTTTGAAAAGGGCTGGAGCTGCAGCCCTTCGGTGCTCGCCGCAGCTGAGGCGAAAGCCTGTAAATCATTCCTCTGGCTTACTTTCTCTGACTAATTCGGCAAGCTGCAAGTCAAGACCATACTTGTCAGAGTCCCACAGGGTGGCAGAGAGTGCTGGGAACAGCAAGGGTCTTCTCAGCACTTCCAAGGTGAAATCAATGATTAATGAATGAAAAATCCATAGCGCCTCCGGATTGTTGCTTTTTTTTTGCCTGTGATTGTGTGAGAAAGCTGCCTGGCGAGGATGGTGTCTGCCAGCGGCGGCACTGCTTGCAGGCGGACCTCCTGTAATGCCAGTGTGTTAGAGGCAGATTGGTAGAGAAGCAATCGATTGTGTATTGGTGCCGGGCGTCCTTACAGCCCCCGCACCCTTCTTTGGTTTCTGTTGGGCTGAGTGACTCTGTTCATGCAGATTGAGCTAAATTGACTTGCCTTTGCCAGGCTAGAAGTTCTTTGAAGAAGCTGCGGGAAGACTTAAGTAGTAAACTTGAGAACATACAAGGAGATAAACAGCATGCACAGGTAACAGGAGCATTTCTTGGTCGTTAAATGACATTCACTCTTTTAAAAAAAAAGTCGTCTTTGGGTCCAGAAAATGATAAAAGGGGCCTTAAAGATTGTGGTGCTTGTGGCAAGCGAAAGCCCCGTTGCCACCATTTACAGGTAAAATGAGAAACCTGCACAAGCGCGTAATGAGGAGTCAGTAAGCAAAATGCATCTGCTGGCCAAATGCATTCTTGCATGTTCGTTTGTGAGAAACGGGGCCTGGAGTTGCTGCGGTGCCCCAGAGCTAGCTCTGCATGCGAGCGTGCGGTGCGCAAGCGGCTGTGCTGGGAGGTGTGATGTGCCTGTTGGTGCGACCTTGTCTCAAACAGGTGGTGCTGGAGAAGCAGAATGGGAGCTGGCTGTACCCCGAGGGGCTCCGCACCGATTCCTGGGAGGAACAGGTACGTAGCCACAGAGGGACGTCAGCTCTGTGGAAAGAAACACCAGTTTTACTTTGATGTCTTCCTCCCAGCAGGTAACTTTGAGCCTGTTCAGCACGCGATCAGACCCTTCTGCCTCTTCTTTTACAGCATACTCCGGCACTAGGCTTTTATCGGTGTCAGATCAGGCACTGAGTGCAGCCCAGAGCAATAAAAATGTGCATAGCAGGTTTTTAAATCTCTGCATGCACGAGCCTTTTAGAGGAAGGGATAACAAAGATCTTAAGTGTGTAAATACTTCTTCAGCTCTCCATCTTTCCCCTGGCTGGGACAGGCTGCCCGGAAGCTGAAAGCCATCTGAGCAGTGGCGGTCAGGGCTGGGATTTCGGGCTGGGTTGCTGTGGACTTGGTTTATATTGCTGGGTTTCAGGTTGCCCAAGCATGGATCAGGATGGCATCCTGAAAACAGGGGTTGGAAGGCAACCAGAGGGTAGTGTGTGCGTTATCCTGAGGGCTGGAAGCTGTTGCTGGAGTGTGGGAGGTGAGGATAGGAGCACCTTGTGTAGTTCAGGCTGAGAGTTAACGTTGCAGGCTTTGTAACCAATAGTGCTGCCCACAGAGGGGTGGAGGGCTCCTCTGATACCTCCTCACTGCTGATTCTTCCCTGCTAATGTCTCCACAGGAGGAGGATTGTTTGGGAGATGACGTGGAAAAGATCCGACAGACAGCAAAGAGGCTGTTCACAAAGCTGCAGGAGGCTGAAAAGCGCCATCAGTTGGAGAAGAACAACCTTGAGGTGACTGTGCTGTGCACTTCTCTGTTGAAAAAGTGTAATTTTTAGTTTGCTTTATTTTTGGAAGCCTGAGGAGCTGCATGGGCGCTTGAGCCTCTGCTGTGTGCAGCTCTCCCCTTTGCTGCAGAGCCCAGGCTCACTGTGCGCTGCAGGGCTGGTGCCGGCTCAGCCGTCCTGGCTCCGTGCCACTGTGTCCTGGCTCCTGGCCGCAGTGGGTTTTGTGCTGCAAACTCGCAGTAGCCCCACAGGAAAGAGCAGTGCAGCCTGCTTCCACCAGCAGTGCTGTGCTGGCCTGCAGCGTGCTCCCTGTGTTTTGGGAAGGGATGCAATGTAGAGACTGGGCCACTGTCACCAAGTGGCTGCTGTCATCACTGGCACGGGATGAAACCGCTGGAGTGCTAAGGGCCAGGTCAGCGATGACAGCTTCTCTCTGCTGACCAGTGCTGACGAAGCTGCAGCGTTTGCTTCCCTTGTTTCCTCAGTGCTGGTGATTAATGGTGCCCTTGGTTTGTTTTCCGGTGACTGCTCGCTGCCCGCATGGGCTGGGCTGTGCGGCCATGCGTGCTGGTGGGAGAGGTGACGTCCCACTTGCATCCTGTCCTGCAGACCAAACCAGTCCCAGCCAGCCTGGGGGCTTCCCCACAGCGGGCCGGGGCACAGCAGCTGCTGGGGAGGTGGATTTGAGCAGCGGCCACTTCTTCCAGCGCAGGGACATCTGCCCGTGGTGGTGGCACATGCCCTGAGTCCCTCTGTCCTTGTGCGCAGGAAGCGGCGCGTTTGTGGTAGCATTGGGGTCTTTACGTTGTTTTTGGTCAGCTGTGATGTTGGCTGTGGGCTCAGCCTGGATGGAGATATTGGGGATGCCAGGGACAGCATTGTGCACTCTGTGCTCCGGAGCATTGATGTGCACGTGAGGCTGGCTCCTGAGGTCAGTTCCACAGGCAGGTTGCCCAAGAGGAGCCTGCGAGCAGCCCCAGAACACGTGTGGCTGAGAACAGACGTGTTTCTTGTGCTCAGGATGCCTTTATTGCTATAGCATTTAAGTGCTTGCTCCTTTGAAGTACTTTGAAGCCGGGGAGCTTTCTGAAGAACCTCCTCACTGTCAAACATGTCGGGCTGTTTGCTGAGATGCCCAGCCACCTTCAGTGAAGTCTGCCTGCCAAGGCTTCAAGCACCAGTGCAGCTTCAGAACACAGTGGGGAAGAGGGCCCTGGTGTCTTGCCTGTCTGCGTGTGCCGGGGTTGATGGTGAAGGGGTCTCCATCTTGTTTGCAGAGGACGGTCTCGCAGTACCAGAAGGAAGTGGAGCAAATGAGCTCTGCCCTGCGGAGAGTGGAGAAGAGCGTGGTGGAGAAGGAGGTGGAAGTGGATGAGCTGCAGAGACTGCTGGCAGGGATGGAGAAGGTACTGTCCTCGTGGCTGCAGTGGGGCTGATGCGACAAGCGGAGCTGCCTGGTCCCACTCCGCTGGTGCAGGGAGTGGGGGAGCCCTGCGATGCTGAGGTTGGCAGAGCTCGGTGCAGACCGGCTGGGAAGCAGATCCCACGGGAGATGTATCCTGTACTTGGAGCAGCTGTGGTACCTGCTGTGTGAAGAGCTTGGCTTCCCAACCAGGCTTAACCCAAAAGCGCTGGACAAAAGCCATTGTGAACAGATAAATTTGACTGGTACTGCTCTAGACTTGCTGTTTCCAGGTCTAGAAGATCTGGTTTGTCTGTGCAAAGTCTGTCTTCTGGGTATCCTGGAAATGAGCATGTAGTCTAGACAGCCGCCCAGTTCTTCTTCTCATGGGGGCATT
Organism: Chauna torquata; assembly: GCA_013399475.1. Lineage (NCBI taxonomy): Eukaryota > Metazoa > Chordata > Aves > Anseriformes > Anhimidae > Chauna > Chauna torquata. The sequence continues at coordinate 60,362 of VXAL01017416.1, forward strand.
AACACAGCCTTCAGCCTGGATTTTTTTCCAGCTGTGGTCTGCTCATAATAACATTAAACTTGTAAATCTAACAGTGCAGCATGAGTGTGAAGCAGTCTGGGGATGCATTCCCTGGCCTGACAGCAGGGAAGGAGATGGCTTTGTGCCTTGCCTGCAGCCTAGGGGTAAAGGAGTGTGACGTCTGCTGTCGGTCATTCTGTGGCTGCCCTTGTCTGTCTCCCTCTCACATGTACATGTGGGGCTTGTGGAAACAACCTGCAGGTTCAGCAGAGAGGCTGCACTGAGACTGCCTAGCTCCCTGGCTGTTTGTAGCTCACTGCTTTGTATCTGCTCTGCAAGGGAGGTCGAGGAGCATGTGTTGCGACTTGTTTCCCTGTGTGTAACTCGGCCTCTTGCTCTGCTGCAGGAGCACAGGAGTTTGCTGCTGAAGATGAAAGAAGGCGAAGCAGAGCTGGCAAGGCTGAGAAGTGTGGAAGGTGACAAGCTTGCCGAACAAGACCGGTGAGGCTCGGCCTCCAGCTCGGCTGCCAACTCCAGAGCAAGCCCACGCCGCTGGGTCGGGGTGTCAGCTCACTGGGGCATGACTGCACATTCCTGTGAAGGGCGTGCTTGCTCTCTGGCTTGCAAAACAGCACCCTGCTCCCCAGAGCTGAATAATCTCCAAATACCTCCCACAGTTCTGCTTGGTGCTGCAGAGCAGGGCTGTACTGGGACCTCTAGTGGCCACGACTCTCCCCTTGGTGTCGGGTTTGCTTTGCCTGGCCGGTATCCCTGTGCTCCAGGGGTTAATTGGCAGTGAGTTGTTTCTGGAAGGCCTCGTTTGTGGCCTGGCTCTTCCTTGATGTTCCTGTGTTCCTGCAGTCTGCTGCTGGTAGTCTTTGTGGCTCCTGCTTGAATTGGTTTTGTCTCTGCCTCTCCTTACCTCATCTAGTTGAAATATTTCAAGACCTGTGCAGCTGTAGGGGAGGCCTGGCTGCTAAAAGCTGCTCTGGGCATAGCTGAGTGGGTGCTGCCCTTCTGGGAAGCCATCTAATGGCTCCTGGACTCCTCCTTTGTGTTTTCCCAGGTCAGCCAAGCTGGAGAAGGAGGTGGCCATGCTGCGGGAGAAGATACACCACCTGGATGACATGCTGAAGAGCCAGCAGCGCAAAGTCCGCCAGATGATTGAGCAGGTGAGAGGAGCAGGATGGGCCCCTCGGGAGGGTGGATATGGATGAGCCAGAAGGGACCAGGCTCACAGGGTTTAAAAATAAAGAAAAGAGCTCTTCAGTTGCTTGGAAGCAAAGAATTACTGTTTTGTGGGGCTGATTCCCTTGGCAAACCAGAGGAATATGGGTTCAAAGGCAGCCCAGAGCCCTGTCCAGCTGCCCTGAAGTGGTGACAAACCCTGGGGTGACAGCCCCAGGGCTTCAGCGTGAGCAGTGGCGGCAGTGGCACCCAGGGAAGATAATAAGAGGGCTGCTGCGCTCCCAGTTTGGCCTGCTGAAAGAGTTAAGTCTCAAACAGTGTGAGTGGAGGCTCCTTCACCTAGGGCTTAATTCTCAGACTTAATTTGAAGCTTTTTTGATTGTTTTTTATCCAGACCTTGGAGTTAATGTTGTGGGTGTTCGCAGGCAGGATGGCTGGCTGAGCTGCCCTCCTTCCTCAACACTGCTCTAGCCCAGGCGTACATGAAAGGGATTTTTAGCAGCTGCAAATGTTCTTTTACAGCTCCAGAACTCCAAAACAGTGATTCAGGCCAAAGATGCTGTGATCCAGGAGCTCAAGGAGAAAGTCGCTTACTTGGAGGCTGAGGTGGGCCTTAACGGGGCTGTTTTGGGTGTGCCTGGGGTCTGCTCTGCATATGGAGCCTCTGCTGAGACCTGGCACTGCTGGCTTGCACGCCTGCGGGCTGCGGCTGTCCTCCTTGGCGGTGATGAGCTCCGCTCTTGCGTTGTGGTCTGCCGGGCTCTGGGCAGAGTGGCCAGCAGCACAACCGTTCCCTTGCAGCGCCATCTGCTTCGCCTCAGAAAATGTGCCCTGTGCGGCCCTGAGGGCTGTGCTGGTTCTCGAGGCTGGTGTGGTGGCTCCCAGTGAAGCCAGGGCTGGAGCAGCTGTGAGCTCCAAGGGAGTCCAAAATAATTTCATCATGCACATTTCTCTGGCAGCAAAACCCTTCTTGCTTACAAAGCTGCAGTTGACTGCATGCGTGTCAGAAATTAAAATTGCATTCCAGCCTCTGGGATTGTAACAAGTGTCAAACTTCTCTCCTTTTTTGGATAAAAACTGAGCCCCCATCAGCAGTTCTAGCATTTTCTTCCCTCGCTGGTGACTTGTTTTGCTAATCTCTGCATGGGGACAGTGTGTGTGAGCAAAGCCATCTGTGAACCCAGGCGGAAAGTGGATCCAGCTGCCTGTACCTGCTACAGAGATCATGCTGGTGAACTTCCATGTTCTCAGGTCCTACACAGCATCCCTGGCTCTCCTTTGGCAAGCAGTTCCTATGTAGGGTTAGATTTCATTTCCCTCAAGAAAAGCTGCCCCAGTTCAAGAGATACTGGAGCAGTCCTCTATTTTCCAGTGAGTGATCCACGTCCCAGCCACCCTTTGCTAACTGTGGCTCCTATCTCTTGCAGAACCTGGAGATGCACGACCGCATAGAGCACTTGATCGAGAAGCAAGTCAGTCGGGGCGGCCACAGCTCCAGAGCACGCTCAAAGTCGGAGTATGTGAGCAGGTAGGCAGGGAGCACGCGAGCCTGCCAGGCTGCTCAGTGGCTTCATCTGCAGGTCCACATCTCATTTGTAGGCTCTGGGAGATGGTGCTGGACTTGGGACTGCTCCCTCTGCCCTTGTGAAAGTGTGCTGTGTTGTTTCTGCTGGCGGGGAGGTCTCCTGTCCGATATTCCTCTTTCAGAGGAATGCAGGGGAACAGAGGTCCCTCTCAGGGTGGTTTTACAGGGGAATAGCCACAGACCAGTGCTGGGACAGGACCGATCCCACAGGTTTTTCCCAAGTCCCATCCAGTTCATTTGGCTGAAGAAATCCTTTCTCTTGCAGCAAAAGGCTGACAGGCCCCAAGCCGCTGCCTCTCATTCGAGTGGTGGAAACATGAGTTTCAAGGGCCGGAGCGAGGTGCAGAATCTCCCCTTGTTATCCGTGACTGGACTTCCCTGCTTGACTGCCATTCTCTGCCCTCTGTGCTCAGTCTGCCCTGGACCCACCAGTGGAGGGCTGTGCCCTGGAGCACCGTGGCACCCGAGGACAGACACAGCCAGGGCGGTGCTGGCAGAGGAAGGAGGTCTGTGAGGTGTCCATGCTGCTGTCCCATGGGGTCCCATGGCCACGTGGATGCCAGTCTGGAGGCTGGCTAGGGAGGCCGGGGCCAGTCAGCCACGGCATGGAAGGTGGCTTCTTGGCTGGAGAGCCAGGCTTGCTTTCCCTGCTCAGTCCTGGGTTTGCTGGGGCTGCTCTGTGAGCAGCCATTGCTTCTGAAGGGTCTTGTATGAACAGAGCCGCCTCTTCAGATTGCAGCTTTCCAGCATGGACTTTGGGGTTTAACCTGTTTTTAAAAAAGCAAAACAAAACAAATCACTCTTGCAAAGAAGAAATCCTCCTGAAACAGGATGCCTTCCTACAACAAAGCCCAGTGCGTGACCAGTTGGGAGCCTCCACCTCTGATCTCCAGCGCATCTGGCTGCTCTGGACTTGGCAAAGGTTCATGTGGCCAAAATCAGCGTATCGACATGCTTCTCCCAGTCCCTCTCTCAAGAGTGTAGAGAAATTGTGCCTGATGTACATCTAGTGTTTAAACCCAGAGGTGGTTTGGTTTGTACCTGTATTTATTTCACTAAATTATTGGTGTCTTCCAATGATGTGGTGACAGGCATGATTGCTGCTGTCCAGCTTCAGGGGAGCGTGTTTGAGGACTGCCTGTCCCATGTTTGAACTGGAAAATACCAACCAGCTTCCTCTGGGCTTGCCTATTGATACCTTTCTTGCGTGTGCCTGTGCTTAGTAAAGGAGCTTGGGTAAAGCTAGAGGAAAGTTGTTGGCATTCGTACTGACTGTAGCAGTGAGACAAATGTGCTGTATGTACACCTCGCAACTGTTAATACAAAAATGTGTGCCTTAATCTGTCAGACTGTACTCAATTGAATAGATGACGTTAACAGCGCAAATGTACAGAGATGGGGTGTGGATTGTTGTTTCTGGGCTAAGCTGCTGCTAGCTGGGCTCCCTGCTGCTGTGACTGTGTGCACTTTATTTTCTTTTCCATTTTTTTTCTTACTGGTTGCTAAACTTTCCATTGCCCTTCCTGTGCCCCTTTGCTCCTTGGGTCTAAGTGGACACTGTGCCCAATGCCTTTAAAACCTTGAGACCCAGCCTCTCCGCCCTCCCTGCAGTGTTTCTCCAAGCGCTTTGGAAAGCAGCGGGGCACGGCCCTGCCTTAGGGCGTGTTCCAAGAGCCCCCTCTGCAGCCCTGGTGGGAGGTGGGCCCTGGCACTGTGACCTCCTGAGGGGCTCTGGGCCGGGGCCTCCCTGGTGCTCTGGCTCAGTTTGTGGGCCTGCGCTGCCCATCCCCAGGGCTGCCGGGGTCCCTGATGTGAGGGATGGGGGGTGAGCAGAGCCCTTCCCTGGTGCCCCGGGGCTGGGTGCGTCCCTGGCCCTGCTCCCCTTAGGTCTGGGGTGCTGAGGGCTGTGCTCCCCCAGGGGCCTGCGGTGAGGCCTCTCTGCCCACGTGTTGCCTGTTGAGGCCGTGTGACGTCATGGCAGTGGCATCACGGCGGCAGCTGAGGCGCGGCACTACGACTCCCAGAAGGCCTCGCTGGGCAGCGCGGCGGACTACGCTTCCCGGCATCCCCCGCGACCGCTGGGTGGGGGTGGGGACTACGTTTCCCGTCGTCCGCCGCGGCGGGCGAGGCCGTACGGTGGCCGGGGCGGCGGCGGGCGCGTGACGGGCCGGCCGGGCGCTGCTCGCCAAGATGGCGGACGAGGAGGGTGAAGGGTTGCCGCG
>VXAL01017416.1:65672-100008 GCA_013399475.1 Chauna torquata
GGGGCCGGTTCGGTCTCCCCGCGCCACGGTGGGGATGGGGGGGCTTCAGGCGGTGGTAGCCTGCCCTCGGCGGGGGCCTTTAGGTGGGGGGAGCTGTTCTGCTCTTCCCACATGCCCTGGGGAGACCCCAAGGAGGGGGCCAGGTCTGGTTTCCTCTCACGGGGGGCTTTGCTGGGGGGGGCTGTGCCAGGTTCCTCGCGCTGGGAGCGCTTATGGGGGGCTGCCCCCTGTCACTGGAGGCTCTGGGGAGACTTTGAGAGGGCTGTGCCAGCGCCTCATCCCCAGGGGCTTCAGGGGATCACTTTGGGATGAAGGGACGCAGTCTCTATCTCCTCAAAAGCTCCACTTCACTGAGGCTTTTGGGGATCCCCTCTTTATGGGTTGTGTGGAGGGGCTGAGGGTCATGGCCTCTGGAAGGAGCCCCCCTGGAGGGGGGAGGCCACTGCTTTGCAAGGAGCCTCCCCCTTGGGTCGTGAACCTGAGCATCCCCCTCAACAGCCCGTCCGTGGGGAGGTTTTCCCCCCACTGCTGTCCTCGGGGAGATCTGGGCTGCAGAACAGGACGGGCTCGCAGGTGGCAGCAGGAGGTGGAAGGGGGCTGCAGGGGCTGTCCCCAGGCAGTGCTGAGGTCTCGGGCTCAAAGGATCCTTCATTGTGTGGGACCGGAGCGGACACAAGCCACCCTGGAGGTGACACAAGCTTGCAAGGCTGGGAGCTGTTAACAAGACCCCTTAGGAAGAAACATCCGAAGGAGCTGTGTCCCCAGACCCACCTCCCCATGAGGGCCCCAGGAAGGGGCTGGTGAGGGGCACGGCTGCATGGGGAGGAACTGAGCACCCAGAGGAGAGCTGTCTGTGGGAGAGAGCCTTGGTGAGGTGGGGACCGAGGTCAGGAGAGAGGAGGGGGAGAGCAGGAGAAGGGACAAAAGCAGGAGGTGCTGGCAGAGCGAGGGGGCAGAGAGGGTGCCTGGGGGCCCGCCTGGGAGTGGGATGAGGCAGGGGTGCCAGGGTTGGGGTCCGTCCCTCCAGCCCCTGAAGCCGTGCAGCTCTGCGGGAGGAAGCCAGGACAGAAGCGCGTGCTCGAGGCTGGGGATGCTTGGCGTTAGTTTCTTCTTGGACACCCGGTTGTCCAGGGCTGTATGGTCGCTGTGCTGTTGCTCGACAGCAGGCATTGCGACGTGAGCCTGAAAACATCTTTCCATGGGAATGCTTCAGCTATGTTGAAACCACTCCTTTTTCTTTCCCCAAAAATATCTTAAACTTTGAGCCCCTCTTTGCGGACTGACATCAGGTACACCTCAGCCCATCGAGGTGTATTTTTCTTAGTGTGCTCCCTGTCGGCATGCAACTCTTTGGGCTGGTTCTGCCTGTGCTGAGCTGTGCGATACCTCCTGATCCCTACGTATTTGTACTTCATGCTGAGTTGGTTGAGTTCAATTACTTATTAATTACAGGGATTTCATAGCAGCAGGAATGCTTCGCTGCCAGTCTTTGCAAGCTGCAGTGTGTGAAGGACAGCAGCGTGTGTTTGGGCCCGACAGAGCTGTTCTGACTAGCCCTTGGCTAGAGCCGGCCGTGCCCTGCAGCAGGCGTGGTACTCGGATCTGGCTCTCTCCCGCATGACCCAAATACTTTACGCTTTGATTTTCCGTGCAGAAGAAGCATCTGGGGGGTGAATTCTGCACCTGGAGGATCTACTTGAGAACAGCACTTATTGACCGAGCTGAAACTCTCCGCTGTGGGAAACACTTAAAACGCTGTATTTGAAATTAGAGGTAGGTGTTGAGGAGTTGGCACTTGGTCCTGGCTTCCCAACCAGCGCGAGGCAAGGACTTGTGCGTGCAGGCGAAGCACTCGGGCCTGGCTGCAGGCTGGACCTTCGGTCTGTCTCCAGACCGCATGGCAGTGTTTGGAGGAGCGGAGGCCTGCAGGCGACGGCTGTGGCCAAGATCTGCTTGCAGCCTGGGGCACCGGGGCTGGTGGCTGCTGTCCGGATGTCTCGGGCAGCGAGCAGCAGCGGGCTGGAGGAGTGGGGATTTCCTCTCTCTGCCTCTGCCAATCTCTAGGGAGAAGTTGCTTCCTAATTTGCCCACATCTTCTTGTAGCACTGTGAGATTGGCTTTCACCCTCTTCCAGTGTTGGCTATGGTGTTTGTTAACCTGGCTGCATAAATCAGCCTGCTGGCCCTAAAAATGTCACATAATACTGGTCACATTTGGCAGCCTGAAGGCTGCCTGTCTCTGCACACTCCACCGAGAGCAGGGCGCGGACGTTAATTCTCCCTGGATCTATTAAAATCCAGCTCCTACAAGTAAATCTTAACGTGGTTGTGAGTTGGAGTAGGAAACAATAAAACAGACTCCAAAAATAGCTCCGGTTTCCCTTCCTTTGCACAGCGGCACCCTGCACACAGTGCTGGGGGTGGGGTCCCCGGCAGCCTCCATCCCAGGGCCGTCTGTGTGTCCTGCTCGGTGTCTCTGCAGGTCTCATTTGCATTTGGGTGCTGAAAAGCGTGCGTGGGGTGGGGGGTTCCAAACAGGGTGCTTGCTTCCCAGCCGGGAATTGTTTCCAGCTCTAAGCAAATGGGCGTGGGTGAAGGTTTTTGGAGCAAGAGCCTGAGAGACGAGGTTCTCCGCTGTGTGGCCTCGGTCGAGTTGCTGTGGCTTTGTGCCCTGGCCCTGGTGACAGGGTGCTTAGTGCACGGTGAGGTGTCTGCGGTGTCTGACTCCTCACCTGGCCCCCTCTCTGCAGCAGCAGCAGCAACCTGAGTGTTGTTTTCCTCTGTGGGCTAGTAAGGTGAGGTGCAAACTGCTCCACAGCCCTCATCTGCAACTGAAGGATGTTTCAGGTATTGTCTGAAGGGTTTATTTGGATTCCTGTGCTTGTTGCAAAGTCCTTTCTTGCCATCCTTCGCTGTATCACACTCCCGTATCTAACGTGTAGCTCAGACCTCTTGCTTTCGAAGGCCGGTTTTGCAACATAACTATGGCGTGCTCTCTAATCTTCTTAGCTTGTTGTGTGTTTGTGGGTGTTGAGGGCATTGGAGACAGACAATGAAAGCTAATTTAGTTCTTGATTATCACCCTGAATGACAATCATAACTAATCTTGATGGGGAGGAAAATCATACTGGTGTTAACTCTGTTTGCGGGGAAGCTTGCTCAAAATAACTGGACGGATAACGAAGGGACGTTGTTCTCAATAATGCTAAAATGCTTACAGCTGGAACCTGGTGAGACCCAGGCGTGATCATGAGGCTGGGGCGGTCTCCGTCTGTCGTCCTGCACCGAGGAGCCTCAGGAGCTAACGGTGCCCCACCGGCAGCTCGCAAGAGGAGATGGTTTTGGCGTTTTGCTAACGGGCTTTCTCCACTTTCCCACCTAAGCCTCCGGCATGTCATCAGCCAAATAACTCTTTCTCAACAGGCAAGAATTACGCCTGTCTGCAGGTTATGGAAAGATCTGCGCTGCTTGTTCAGGGCTGCTCCTGACACTGAGTCTCGTCCAGCTCTGCAGGTGTGAGGGCACGTGCACTTCCCCAGCTTTCCTCAGATGGACCGGCTCTGTCCTTTAGGAGGTTAAACTCTTTATCTCTTCTTGGTCCAAAGTCTAATTTCATGTATTGACTTGGAGCTGGTTCTGCTTTGGAGAAGCACAGAACTGACTGCAAAAAGGAGATGGCAGCTGTGCGTGCTGCTTATTCACAGCATTTTGCTGCTTGCGCAAGGGGCGTGTTGCCAGAAAATCACCTTATGATATGGTCAGCAGGCTTACCTAGGCCAGAGTCTTTAAGGATGTCTCTTTCCTTAACCTCATGTGGTTTAGCAAACCTTGCCTTTTCCTCTGGACTAAGCCAGTAGGGCTGGCGTCAGGTATCTCTTTTCTTGCGAGAAAGAACAGCGGTGGGTAAATGAAGAACCCTTGTGTGCCGGCTTTTCCATTAAGCGTACAATTAGATAAATGCAAGAGCCTTTTTATCTACCCTGGTTTATCACTTCTGCTGTATATTTAAACAGAATGCTCTATGCACTCCCAGGAATGGGTGCGATTCCTGACGCTGGAGGAATTCAGACCCATTTCTGCTGCCCCTGCTCTGCTCAGTCGGAGGTAATGACCCAAGCGGGTTGGGTGGCTGTGGCTGCCCTGCGGGGACAGCTGATGCGCTGCACCCAGCGTCCTGCGGTGGCTTTCCTGAGTGTCGTTTCCCCTCCTTGTTCACCGGTCCCACTGGGGAAGCAATGACGGAGAAAATATAAGGGCAGGAGAGTTTCCTTTTGCCAGGGTTCAGACCCATGCTCGCAGAATGCATGCTGCAGTCTGAAATGTCATCAAGAGGCCTCGCGAATGACCCACGTTCCAAGCCGTGCGGGACCATGGTGCTGTTCGGGAGAGCTGCAGAGTGAGACCCAGCCAGGCTCCTCGTTCACATCTCCGGAGAAGTGCCTCGTGCCAGTGGTTTCCAGCGTGTGGTCTGCGCAGCCTTCGGGGGCCCATGGGTGCTGCTTGGAGCTCGGCTGGGAAACCAGCACCGCTGTCACAGGCTTGAGCTTGGTCGTCAGCAGCTTGAACTCACCCTGTGGAGAACTGGCTCTGCGGAGGGAAGAGAGAAAAAATCGCTGCTTTGATGTCGGTCTGCAAGGGAATGCGTGAATGTCCGGCTCCATGCTGGTCCTAAGGGGCTCACTGCCTGGCCACGAGCTGCCTGCCTGCTGGTCTCAGTCCTCTCAGGGTTTTCATGCTGGTTCTGGGAAGGAAAAACCAAGGAGGCCTCGACCTAAATTGTGTGTTCTGCAGCTGGTGTTCAGCAGGTGCGCGAGCTGAGTGCAGTTAACTGCTTCTGAGTTTCCAGAATGGGTTTGGAGGTTTGGCTTCTGAAGTGTCCAAAATGTTTTTCCTTTTTCAGCAAGACTACCTATTAAGTCAATATTTGTTTTCTTTATTTAGTTTTTAACCTTCTGAAATATTCACATTGTCTTCTTTGAGGGTGTTTCAAAAGCGTTAATTTGCAAGGAATCATTGCTCTCGTAATTGGAGCAGGTGAGCAGCAATTGTGCTGTTCGCCAGAGCAGAGCATGTAAATATGCACAGGGCTGTTAAAACTTCCTTAAAATGTCATAAGAGGCATCTGTGAAAATGCTAGTTATCCCAACCTTCTCTGTTCTCTTCCACATAAGAGAAATAGGAAAGGTCACTGGAACTGCCCTTGATGGTTTCTTCCTATTTTTTTTATCTGTTTGGAGTAATACCAAATAGGGTCTGGATTTCATAGCTGTAAAAGGAAGGTTGGCTTCCCTTCTAGTAAGAACATTTGGGCGATTAGAAAAGGGGGAAATAGCGCTTAGGCCTCAGCTGAGCAGCTGCGGCAGGATGTTCCCTGGGAGCTGAGCCCTGTGCTGCGGGGTTTAAGGAAGGCCCCACGCCTCGAGGTGCCAAGCATGCTTCCTTTACCAGTTTGGGGCCACGACTTGGAGCATTCGAGGCGAGCATTTCTCATCCTGCCTTGGGGGGGAAGGACGCAATCTTGTGGTCAAAGTGTTGAGCTGGAGCTGGGAACAGCAGGGAAATGTGATGCGTGCTGGGGAAACTGCTCGTCGTGGATGGTCTGGGGTATATCCTGCAGAGGAGACTCAACTGTGATACTCCTCAGGATGCCAAGTTTTGGTGCTTGGTGTTAGCTTGTGGAATGGATTCAAGAAGGGATAAGGATCAGGATGATGAAAGCCTGTTTCGGGAGCTGCTGCGGCAAGCCTGGAGAAGCTGGCCATGCTGCTGCGTCCCATAAACTCATTAGCTGTTCCTCTTCATTTCCAGAGCCTCTCCCGAGGAGGCTGACGGCCAGGTGGTGACTGCCCTTGTCACTGGATTCATCTTCAGTGCTGTTCCTCCTTTGTCAGCCCTTCCCGGAGGAGAGAGTAATCCGTCACCACTGCTGTAGCCTTAGCGCTGCACTTAAATCCCTCCCGCAGCAGATCAGTGGTGAGAACTGGTGTGTTATAGAAGGAGCATGAGCACAGGGAGCTTCTTGGTGACATACTGAATTTTATGGGCTTAGCCTGCAGTCGTGCTGTCCTGCACAGAGCTGGAGCCGAGCGTCAGGAGCTGGAAGGTGTGAGGGGCTGGGTGGCAAAGGTGGAGACGTGGCAGCCCGCCGCGTTAAGAGACGGAGGAAGCTGTGGCATGAGCTGCTCCTGCCAGTGCACTCCTTGGGCCACATCTACGCTGCCAGGCTTGTGCCAGCCTGTGTCTGTTGCACAGGGGCAGGAGAGCAGTGCGATGCCGGATGGATACAGCAGTGCCGGAGGAAGAGCCCCTTATTGCTGGCAGAACTGGGCCTCTGCCACCGCTGCTGCTTGTTTTATGCCGGTTTTGCTGGGTTTGCCTTGCCAGTGGGCTGTGGAGCCAGGATTTGGCCTTGGTGGCCCTGCTGGTGGTGTGGGGTGGCTGGAGGTGCTCACCTAGGAGCGCGAGGTTACTGCCTCGGAGATGACTTGAGTTTTCCCTTGGGCGGTTTGTTGGCTGGGTTAGTGCTTGGGCTCAACAAAGCACAAAGGCAAGCCGCGGTCTTAATCTCAAGGAAGTGTCTTGCAGGCTTTCTGCAGTAAATTTCCTTGTCTTCTCTTGACAGGCAGTTGGGAAATTTTAAGAAGTCTTCACAGCAAATGAGTCATTCAGTGTACAAATGGGAGAAGTGAAACGTTCTTCTGTGTCCTAGGAGCCTGCTCCTTAGCGTTGGTGTGTTGGGGAGTTTGGCTTTGTCAGGCACACGCTTCATCCCCAGGGTCTCCTGGGGTTTGTCATAGAATATCCTGAGAATCACAGAATATCCCGAGTTGGAGGGGACTCACAAGGGTCATCGTGTCCAACTTATCGGCGGTTCCTGTCCTTGCTGGCGAGCTCGCACAGCATGTCTGCCTTCCAGCCAGGGTACCAAGCCAGCCCACAGCCACTGCTTGCTCTTGGGCCTTGCGCTTTGGAAATCCAGTTTTACAGAGGCTTTTAAATTCATTATGGTGAGCAAACACCGGTCTGCTCTGCCCTTCAGCATGTGTTTTTGTGGCAGGAGCAAAACCTGCATCCCATACAGCATAACCTGCTGTAATGCCGGCAGCTTAGCTTCCCCCATAGCACCAGCAAGTCCTGGCAGTTGAGTGCGTTGAGCCCGGCAGCGGCTGGCCTTGCTCCGTGTGTGCCGGAGTCTCTGCCCTGGCAGTCATATCGGTGGAAGCAGCGTGTGCCAACTTGGCGGGCACCTCCGGCTGCCTGCTGGACTGTGGCGTGGGCATGCGCTCCCTCCGCCGGCTCAGCCTTGGGGAAGGCGTTGCTGTCAGAGATGTGGTGGTGAGTGCCGCAGGGTTGCGCCGTCCTCGGCGCGTCCAGCTCGGCCAACGTGAGCCCTTAGTGACAGCAAGGGTTGAGCCAGACTGGCCCCAACCAGCACCGGCAGGAAAGTGGCTGCAGGCAATGGTGAGAGGGCTCGGGGTCCCCCTGCAGCGCAGTAGTGGGAGAAGGCTCTGCTTTTGGGATGCCCGAGGGCCAGGCAGTGCTGTCGTGCTCCAGGAGCGCTTCCACTTGCTCTGGCTTCAGAGCTTTCCGCCGATCCGTGGTCGCATTCCTGCGAAGGCCGCTCGCGCCCTCTGCGAGGCGAAGAGGAAGTGGGGTGCCAAGGGAAGGAGATGTGCCCAGCGTCCTGCAGTGGAAGGTGACAGAGCCTCATGTTCCTACTTTAACCGCATCTGCCTTTGGCGGCATATGGCTGGGAGAAGTGATTTCTTGGAGGAAGTTGCTCTTCAAGCACTGCTGAAATCTGGCCAGCCTCGCTGAGGTTGCGTGTGCCTGGCTGCTGCCTCCGTCCTGCAGCGGTCTGCAGTGAACAGAGTTCTCCTTTATCGCCCTTCTGCACAGAGCACAGCTGTGCGGGCTGGGGCATCTTCTTCATGGAGGGAAGGATTCCTTGGGTCTGCTCATCACCTGCTGGTGCAGCAGGACAGAGGGACCTGGCCAACAAGCAGGGCTGGGATGCACGGCCCTCTCCTGGGACGGGCCGAGGCTCTGGGAAGGGTAACGGTAATGGCAGCTGGATGTTTTCCTGCCAACTCCAAATGGAAGCAGAAGCTTAGACAAGAAAGTGCCCAAGCATCCCGGGAAAAGCGTGTTCAGCTCTGGGGTGCCGGCAGGTTTGTGGCCGCGTGGACGGCACGTCGTTCAGCTGGGCTGCTCTCGCCTTGCCAGATGCTTCTGATTTGCCTGTGTCGTGTGATTTACTGTTCCCTTTCTCCATAGGTTTGTGGATGATTACTCCGGGCTGAGTTGCTATGGTGACTTTATTGCAGAGGTGCCGGTGCCGTGGCCCTGTGTGGCTGCAGTGCCGCCCGCTCCTTGCCGCAGCTTCGCTGGCGTAGCAGAGGGGAGGAAGAACCCTGCTGGCTTGCTGCCGGGTGGTGGAGAGCTGTCGGCGGGGGCCACCTTTTTGTGAATGAGACGATGCATTGCAGCCGAACCGCAGGGAGGGATGGGGTGCCCGAGGGTCACGTCCCATCCTGGCTCCCTCCCAGGGCTCCTTGGTCCAGCCTCGGCTCCGGGAGGAGACATGCGGCAGCACGAGTCCTCAGGGGCTGAGGCAGCTGTGGGAGAGGAAGAGGAGGGAGTGGGCAGTGCATTCGTTCTCTGTCTGCTGGCAGAAGGGGCAGCGTGGGGTCTGAGGTCTTTGCTGGCGGGAAGTTGAGCTGAGGTCCTGATTCCAGCCCAGCTGGGGCCAAGCAACTAAAAACCAGCCTTGACTTTTGCAGACTGAAAGCGAGTCCCGTGGTCCTTCATCTGGGTCACAGCGGCCCCGAGCCCACGCTGCCGGCTGGAGGCCAAGCTGGGGCGGTGAGGATCTCCCTTGCCTTCGCTCGTACCTCTTCAGGGCAGGCCTGAGACACATGGATGAGAGCCGGGATGCCCTGCCGTCCCTCGCGCAGGACCCGGTGTGGACAAATGCCGCCTTCTCTGCACTGCTGGAGTCTCCAGTTTTAAATCCCCATCAACCGAAATCACGCTCAGGCAGCAGTGGTGTGGGACTTTGCAGACTGCCAAATGTGAATGATCTCCCGTGTGGGATAAGCAAGCAGCACATGACAGTTGGTCAGATGGAACAAATGTGAATGTCGCCTCAATGTGGCGTGGAGTTTTGGTCACTGAGGGCTTCGCTCGGCAGCGAGGGCTGCCCTCTGCCACTGAATGCGCTGCTCTGGAGGCTCCTTAGCGCAAGAGCTGGCCGATGAGGAGGGGATTTTCCTAATTCGTGAACTTAAGGGCCTTGTTGCTGTGCTGGAGAAGCTGTGCGTGGCTCTTCAGGCACTCTTATCGCAGAGAACCCAAATGCTGCCTCCTTCCCTGTACTGATACCGAGCTGTGAGGGCTGATAGCTGTGGTCAGTGTCCAGGCTGGGGACGCTTGCTTGTCTGACGTCTGGCTCACAGATGCTGCTTGGGGCTTTTTAAACTTGTTCCCGAGCCTGGGATCTCTCACCCAGGTCTGTAAGCTGAGATCAGATCTTTCCAGGCCAATTCTTGTAAATAAAAGTTCAATAAAAATGAAGTGAAACAGTACGAGCTGTCCTCTTTCATTTGAGTGCCAGGGCTTGAAATCTAAATCCCACGCTTGATCTAAGGCGAGGGGTGGCTCCATGACTAGTGGGGTGTCTGCACAGTGAGGTGTCGAGAACCGGCCCCCAGGCTGTGGCAGGGAGTAGCCGGGAGCACTTCCAGCATTTGCGGCTGGCGAGGTGCGAGCGGCTTTCTTCCTGCTTTCCTCCGAAGCATCAGGCAGCGGCCGCAGGTGGTAGCGCAGGACGCGGCTGTGCTGGGCTTCCTGGTACTGCGTTTCCCGGTGCGAGCGAGAATGAGCCGGGGCTGAGGATGTGGACTTGATGATCTTGGACGTCTTTTCCATCCTAAGTGATTCTATGATTCTGTGCAGTTGTTGGCGCGTCTGCAGCTGCAAGGGACCCCTCGGCTGGTTTGCCGCAGGGGGTCCGGGCTCAGCGTGGGGAGCGGAGGTGGGAAGGGAGCCGTCGTCTCCCCTCGCCTGTGGGCGCCCGGCAGCCTTGCAAGAGGGATGCTGAGGTGAAGCACTGCCTGTTCCTGTTTATGCAGGGAATGTTTCAGATACCAAACTCCGAACAGAGACACTTGCGATGACTGCAAGTTTATGGAGACTTGCTACTAAATTTAGCTCTTATCGTGAAGAAAAACAGGCTTGCCTTTTCCAGATATGGAAGAGAACCTAACAGCTCTCTTCAGACCTATGGCTGGATTTCAAAGCGACGTCTTTCCCAGCTGGCCAAGGTGTGGTCCATATCTTCTGGGCTAAGCGAGAGCCAGGCGGTGGGTGGCTGCCCGGTGCTCACAGGGAGAGCAGGAATGGCAGGAATGCTCAGAGCTGCCTTGGGCATCTCAGGTCTCCAGGGCTTTCATGGGGCTTGGGGCATCATTGGACAAGCTCTTGTGATCAGGTTGGAGCAATGCAAGAGTTACAAACCCGTGCTCACTGCAGCAGTGCTCCTGGGCTGCTGGGGGCAAAGCAAAGCAGTTTGTCCAAAAGTAGCTTGAGAGAACATGCCTGTCCTTTGCCAGGCACCAAAGCCGAGGGGTTTGCGGGTGCTGTGTCTCGGTGGATGGGAGCAGCTTCTGAAACCACTTACCCCTGCCCTCCAAGCGTCCAAGCCTGCTTTCTCATTCTTGTTCATCTGGAAGCTTCAACACAAATTTATGGAAATCTACTTTATGTTTTGGAGCTGTAGAGGATCTGGAGATGGCTTTTGTCTTAGCAGAGTGGTATGTGTTATGCATTCAGTGTTTTCTTCTCTGATTCTATGGTCAGCATTTCCCTTTAGCTGAGAGAAAAAGACTCACGTTCTGAGTGCAAACGTGCCATGTAGTGCTCTGGGAAGTTGAGAAATGCGTAAAACTGCAAAACTTTTTTTGTATATTCAAGGGAGCTCTTGAACCTTGACAGGCTCGAGAGGTGGGCGCGTGCAAGCAACATGCGGTTCAATGAGGCCAAGTGCAAGGTCCTGCACCAGGGTCAGGACGATCCCAAACTCAAATACGGGCTGGGCCAGGAGTGGATTGTGAGCAGCGGAGAAGGACGTGGGGGTGTTGGTGGATGAAAAGCTCAACGTGAGCCAGCGATGTGCACTCAGCCCAGAAAGCCAACCGTATCCTGGGCTGCATCAAAAGAAGTGTGGCAGCAGGGCAAGGGAGGTGTTTGTCCCCCTGTACTCTGTCCTTGTGAGACCCCACCTAGAGTACTGCGTTCAGCTCTGGGACCCCCAGCACAGGAAGGACATGGAGCTGTTGGAGCAAGTCCAGAAGAGGGCCACGAGGCTGGAGCACCTCTCCCATGAAGACAGGCTGAGAGAGCTGGGGTTGTTCAGGCTGGAGAAGAGAAGGCTCCGGGGAGACCTTGTAGCAGCCTTCCAGTACCTAAAGGGGGCCTACCAGAAAGATGGGGAGAGACTCTGTATCATGCAGCACAGTGACAAGACAAGGGATAAGGGTTTTTAAACAGAAAGAGGGTAGATTTGGATTAGACATTCGGTAGAAATTCTTCACAACGAGGGCGGTGAGGCACTGGACCAGGCTGCCCGGAGAAGCTCTGGGTGCCCCATCCCTCAAGGGGATGTGCTCAAGGCCAGGCTGGATGGGGCTTTGGGCAACCTGCTCTAGCGGGAGGTGCCCCTGCGCGTGGCCGGGGGCTTGCAACTAGGTGGGGACTTTAGGGTCCCTTCCAACCCAAACCATCCCGTGATTCCACGCACCTTCTAAAGAAGTTTTAGCTGTGTCTGAAATCGTTAAACATGGTTCAGTAACTAATAACCCACAAAATCACCAACAGGAAAAATCATTAAAGCTTAATCCAGACCAGCGTGAGGCCTGACCAACCAGTGCAGTTCAGTTCTGAAAAGCGTGGGCTCGCACAGTGCTTGCCTTCCTGGTGCTCTGCAGGCGGAGCTGAACTGCAAAACCCACTTCCACTGAAGCAGAACTTGCAGCATTTTAACATGGGAACTAAGTGGGTTGGGGTTTTTTGTTTCTCGGGGGTTTTTTTTTTGCTCCTCTCTAGCTTGTGTAACCCATTGTGGGAAGAGATCTGAAGCTATGGAAATGTCAGTTATCTTCAGCTGGCAGATTTTCAAGGGAAGCAGATATGTGATGGATTTCTGGGCTGGTTCTGGCATGGTTTGAAAGCTCTGCTGTCACCTCTGCCTCACTTATGGCTTTTCTGCTCTCTGTTTCACAGGAATGGGGTGAATGTCGAAGGAGCAACACACAAACAAGTGGTGGACCTGATCCGCGCAGGAGAGAAGGAGTTAATCCTGACCGTGCTGTCAGTGCCTCCCCACGAGGCCGATAATCTCGATCCGAGCGATGATTCTTTGGGGCAGTCGTTCTATGACTACACAGAAAAACAAGCTGTGCCCATCTCCATCCCCACGTACAAGCATGTGGAGCAAAACGGCGAGAAGTTTGTGGTTAGTATCGGTGGGGACGGTTCTTCCTGAAGACAGGATGGGTCTGCGCCCTGAGCTGGCATGCTCCCTGCTGTTAGTGACAGTTGGTGGCAATGGTCTCTTTTTGTCTTCAGGATGGAGACAAATTAATTTATTGTTGACTAGTTTTGATGCCGCCGTGTTTACGCCCGCCTGTGCTTGGTTATTCTTTTGCAGTTATTTCCTATGTGCTGGGAAGTTTTTATTAACGCAGCTAGAATAGCCTGATCTCCTGTAAAGGTTAAGTAGGAAGCTATTATTTTGCTCATTTAAGCTTTCATATTTGCATCTCCTGTTTAAAACGAAGTGTTGAGGACATCTGTGAAAGAAGTAAAAGCAAAGGGAACAGATGTCTTGAAGTGTAGCTTCCCATCTACAGAATTTCCTTTCCCTTCCATCTTCGTTCTCCCTTTAGGAAATGTGGGGGGAAATAACTGTAAAAAGGAGTCTTTTTCTTTTGAGTTCCCTCCCTCTTCTTTTGCATTTATGGGAGAGCCAAGCACTTGTTTTCCCAGAGAATGTTATCTGTCATCTAAGTACCTGATACAGATGCATCCTCCAAGGCTTAAAGCTGATTCTGGCTTATCAGGGATATCCGTCTGAGGCTGTTAAGGAAATGTTTGGAGAGGGACCTAAGATGGGCTGGACAAAGATGCTACTGTGCAGAGCCGTCTCCTCTCCCGACGCATGGGGTGTGTTTAACCTCCTCAGTTGGCCAGGCCTTGCTCGGCTGTCCCACTCGCTTGCCTGGCTGCGCTGTGTTCAGACGCCCAGCTTGCAAACTTGAGGAGCCTTGTGCCGTATGCCCTGCGCTGCAGCGCCCTGTGCCTCGCTGCTGGCCATTGCTGGGAGAAATGCCCTAGGTCTGAGCCGCCAGGATGAGCAGAGCCTGAAGCCGAGCCCCAGCTGGCTCTGGGCCTCAATAAGCTGCTGACAGAGACAGGAGCCTGCCACAAGGGCAGCATTCTTCCCCCTGCAAACAGCTGCTTTTGTCGGGAGAGCAGCGGCCAGTCACCTGGCTCCTGCGGTAGCCCTTAGCTTGGTGTTACGGGCGCTGAATTTTCTCCCGCTGCTGGCTTTCAGCCTCTGAGCATTGGCTGTCTCAGACTGGATTAGTCCCACCCGTGTGTTTCTTTAGCTCTAAGTGCTGTCTTCATTTTTCTGGAGGCAGGGAGTGGTGCGGTCCTGGGCAGGGGCAAATGATGAAGCAGAGGGACTTGGGATTGAACGTTTTGGTTACGCCTCTGCTTTGGCCCATGGCTGGCAGCTGCCCTCCCCGGCTGGGTGCGAGGCCAGACCACAGCAACCGCCCTCAGGAAGCGGCTGCAGGACTAAGTGCTGGGATACCAATGGCAAATCTGCTCCTGGCTCATGGCTTTTTTCCTCTCCTTGCTGAGGACGGAGGCATCTTCCCAAGGATGCCGTGAGCCAGCATCTGCGTGGCGTGTCAGCGGGTCGCTCTGGCACGCATCTGCAGGGGACAGACGGGATCCCTGTGATGAGGAGGGCTGCAGCCTCGCAGGGAGCGCATGCTTTCCCTGTGCCCCGCTGCTGCAGTGCTGGTGGGATGCTGTGGGCCCAGGTGTGCCCTGTGGGGCAGGAGAACAAGGGTCCCGGAAACCGGAGGTTTTTAAAGAAGGACAGTGCTGGGGAGCTGCAGGGAGGCCAGAGGGAGCCTCTGCACTGGACAGACGAGAGCTGTTGCTGTTCGGATCTCCCGGCCCCATCCCATCACCTTCTCCCCTCCCAGGGTGATGCAGAAGGGCTGAACACATGCCTCTTTTTAGGGAAAAAACTGTGGTTTTGTTGGAGATCTTTCCCCTTGTGAAAGCCGTCAGGCAGGTGTCTGCAGTGCAAAGGTGGAGGGTGAGTGAGCTGGGATCCCTGTGCCGCTCTGAGCCCTCACCTGGGTGCAAGTTGAGGTTCTGGGGCTTATGAGAGCTGCCGAAGCCACCTTCAGCACGTCTGCGGCACCCACCTCTTGCGAGACTCCAGCTCTGTGCTCTGCCAGCCCTTTGACTTCGGGAGGCTGGTGGAGGATGATGTGCTCCTCGGTTGCAAACACTTCCCTTGTGCAACATCAAAAAGCATGAACCCGCTCCCTTCCTCACTCACTACATCCCTTTCCTCGTGTGAAGCTAATTAAGGTAACATGCGGCTGTGTGGGACCTCCTTATCACTGAGGGCATATTAGCAATGCCTAGATAAGAGCCTGCTTAACTTGCCTGCAAGACTGAGCAGATTGGCTTTAAAAATGGAGGCGTCTGGTTAATGAATGGGAAGGGAATTCCCTAAGAGCACTGCGGAGCTGAGAAATATTCTGTGGCCGTGGCTCTGCTGCTGCGCCTGACACAGACACCAGCCTCCTGCTCGGTTTGGGGCCTCTGTGTCTCGGAGGGAAGCAGCCGTGACCCTGAACCCAGAGCAAAGCTCTGGGGCTCTGGCTGCAGCATGAGGCTCAATTCTGGAAATTCAGCGGCACCTTCGAGCGCGTCTGGAAGGTGACGAGGCTCTTGTTGCCAAAAACAAGTGATGTGGTCAGCATGGTATTGCTGTGACGTCCGTTTGCTGGTGGCTTGGTGCATCGTGGGGACCCTCCCGTGTGCAGCTTGCGCAGGAAATGATCCAGGTGAAAGCAGTGACGGCCGCGGGGTGTTTTGTGCAGGCTTTGGGTGCGTTTCCTCTTCTCTCAGAGTGGAAAGGCACCTTGAACTCGCGTTGGTCCTGCTGCTGCCAGGCAGCAGCCGGGACATTCCCCGGCGCCAGGAATTGGCAGCGGCATGTCTAACCGTTCACATCAGTTTCTCACTCTAGCTCAACCCCCCTGCTTAGTTCCATGCTGCCTGTGGCTCCAGGAGGCCGAGCTACGCGAGTTTGGGCATGGGAAGCTTTTTGTACCCCAGCGAGCCTCTCCTCTGCTCCCTGCAGGTGTACAACGTTTACATGGCGGGCCGCCAGCTCTGCTCCAAGCGGTACCGCGAGTTCGCCATCCTGCACCAGAACCTGAAACGGGAATTTGCCAACTTTACTTTTCCACGTCTCCCAGGGAAGTGGCCATTCTCCCTGTCAGAGCAGCAGCTGGACGCCCGGCGGCGAGGGCTGGAGGAGTACCTGGAGAAAGGTACGGAGCCGGGTGCAGCGCCCTGGCAGCCACGTGGCTGTATGCCGCCTTCCTCGCAAGAGGGAAGCAAATCCTCAGGGTGCATCCTTCCATGAGTGGTCCAAAAGCTTGAGCTTCACAGGCGTTTTTTTGTGAGGGAAAGAGCTTGTTTGTAGCTGGATTGGATTTTACGGCTGAAGCACTGAGAGGGAGCTCAGACTTGCCACGGTTTAATGGTGCATGTGTTATTGGCTCGCAGCATACTTCCAACAACAGAATGTGTAATTAGTTCTTAATGCACAACGAGCTTTTATTTGTAGTGTTATGTTGCTCACCGATAATCTTGGAGATGAGGGCGCGTGGGGAGGAGGAAGAGGAGGGGAGCTTTGGAGCAAGGAGGACGTTGTGTTTGTGGCCTTTCTCGTGAGGGGAGCTCAGCTAAACCGGCTTGCTCACAGCTTTGGTTTGGCCCTTTTACATCAGAATTGTAATGCTTGCGGCAGTATTTTCCTTTAGCTTGAGTTCAGGCTGTTTGGGTGGTGGGAAAGTGGATTCAAAACCTTATCTCTGTATCAGAGCACCTGGTTAAAAGATCTGGCCGTGTATTTTGCTGCGAAGAGGCTGCCGATGGGGTTCAGGGAGCAATGACCCCTCATCCTGTTGTGCTGTGCTCTTAGGGCTGTTACTCTCAGCTGCCTGGAAGCAGCTCGATGGGTTTGTGTGAGCACAACAGCCTCTTCCCATACCCAGTGCCTGGGAGTGAAGCCCATCTTCCCTGACAGAGGGATGTGGGTCAGGTTTCCCCACCCCACTGATAGCCCAGCTCGTTCATCTTCATCCCGGCTGGAGGAAGGGGCAGACTGGTTGCATGGTGGATGCAGCGTGATACAGTTTGGGTCCAGGTTATTTACTGAACTTGGCCTGAATTCCCAGATAGTTTCGGTCCCTCTGGAATAACTATTTATGAAATCCTTGCCCACTTTTAAGTGTAGTCTAAACCTCCTGTTGGCCGTGTGCCTGCAGCCTGGGTTTCACCTGTGGGGATTATCTCACTCGGTGAGTCACTCAACACCGCTGTGTGCTTGTCACTTGCTATTGTGGGGGATTCAGGGCATATCAGCCTTCATGCCAGCACACCTGATGCAGCCTGGAAAGTGCTTGCTTTGAGAAGGCTTTTCCTCGCTTGCAATGCCTCCCTTGTTTCACACAGCCTGTGGGACAGACAGGTATCATTACCCTGCAGCCTCTGCCGTGCTTTGGACCAGTCCTGGGAGGGAGGGCTCCTGTTTCCCCCGGATAAGCTGCTAACCTGCACTTTCTATCCTGCAGTGTGCTCGATACGCGTCATCGGGGAGAGCGACATCATGCAGGAGTTCCTGTCGGAGTCAGATGAGGTAGGTGTGCGGGCAGCGATGCTGAAACTCTGCCTTGGCCTCCCCTGTTACAGAGGCATGGTAAAACCGGATCAGAGAGCGAGGATGGTCCCTGCCAAAGCCTCAGTTGGTTGAACAGAAAACCATGGCAAAAAATCAAGGCTGCGGTTTGCTGCTGGCCTGTTATCGCACATAGGAAACCTTTCCTCGTAGCAGCAGCTAAGAACAGCTTTGATGCTACTCTTGGAGGACCAGAACCAGCTGTGAGGCCTCATTTCCTACCCTGTCCCTCTCTGGCAAGGGGAGGCCCAGCAAAAAATGTGCCGACTTGCCTGCTGGTTTCTGTTGCTGGTGGCAGCCCAGGTAGTTCTGCATTTGTGAACTGTTTGTATTCGTCAGCTGTTGGACAGAAAGGCAACAGGCACTTTAAATACCACTCCATCTGACTTGCTTCTCCCGAGATTTGAATTGCAGCAGCAGTGGTGAGTCGCTGTTTGCCCTTTAGCTGTTGCTCTTTTTCCAGCCTTTCCATGGTGCGTTAAATTGCTGTGTCCAATAGCTTTCTCTTGCTCTTCACTGGCAAACCCATGACTGGAAAATCCTACCCCGTTGTGGTCCAAAGCGGTTTGCTTGGCTTCCTGTCTCAAAGCAGAGCTCACATCTTCCTTCTTTCAGAATTCCCTTGATGCAGCCTGGAATCGCATTTTCGAGGCTTGCAGAGCAGCTGGTTGTTAGACGCGACAGCGTACAAGTGACCGTGTTAATTAGCTAGTGCAAGGCAATAAATAGTCCATGGAGCTCGGGGTTCAGTTCATGTGAGCAAATGTAGGCATCTGTTCCACGCAGGGAACCCTGGGCTTGGCTCTGGGCTGAAGTGTGCCTGGTTAACACCGGTACCTGTGCTGTAGACGCTGAAGCAATTCCAAGCCCCATTGGCTATGTCTGATGGACTCTGCTGATTTCTGTCTTCTTTTTTTCATTTCTTTAGAATTACAATGGCGTCTCAGATGTGGAGCTCAGGGTAGCATTACCAGATATAACAACAGTGACAGTCAGAGTCAAAAAGAACAGCACTACAGACCAGGTGTACCAGGTGAGCTACCTCTTTTTTGTTGTTGTTCCCCCCTCACCAGACGGGAAGATTAATATGATTTGGACATTAACTAAGACCCTGTAGTTGCCCACTGGTGTCTCTGCTCTTCTTGAGCACATTTAGGCATCAGTGCCACTGCTTTGGTATAGCAGAGAGGACAGGAATGCTGGAGAACGCCAACCTCACGCCTTGCTGAAGCAGCATTTTCTTTGGCAGGCTTGGCTGCAAGGACAGAGTCATCGCTGAATTAATTTTCACTGATAATATCTTAAAACTGGCGGATGGCTTTAGGCACTAGACAGATTGTGTGTTATGGCTGCAGTGGAGGAGCTGGATTCAAGAGCTGTCTGCATCCAACACACGAGTCTCTGTGTGGCAGGACAGTGAGCTGGACGTGGAGGGGAGTGACCCTTTTGGGGAATGGTCTGGGAAGATTCCAGGTTTCCAAGTGGCTGGAGGCTCAGTGCTTTACGTGGAAGATTAAGAGCAACTGACTTCAATGAGCACTGCTGAAGAAAAAGTGGAAGCCATCAATGGAGTAGGGGGAATAAGATGATAGGGGGGTAGACCCTTATTAAAAGGGGAACTAAAAGTGTTGCTGCAAGTGAGGGAGCTGAAGGGTTGCGAAAGAGCAGGATCTCAGGAGCTCCAGCTCTGCACAGCAGAATCCTGCCACTAGATCAGATCTGTGGTACGTTCATGCATTTGGGACGCAGCCTATTGAACTTCACATTGCCTCCGTCGAGGTCTGTGAGATGCGGCTGTGGTATTAGCATGCAGGACTGAAGTACTGATGGAGTAAGCTCCTCGGGGAGGTGTGCACGCCTCCTCTGTCAGGAACTGAAACCAGAAGCATCAGAAGAAAAGGTGACCTAATTGTCAGCAGTGTGGCACTTAAAATCTGGAGCAGTTTACTGGTAGGCAAAAGCAGGCGAGTCTGGGCCCTTGCTAAAGAAAAACTAATTTTACTGGAAGAGTAAAATTTGGGTTTTCCTTAGTGACTAACACCTCAAGGTAGTGAATAGTTGGGAATAACATGCATGAAGCTGGCCCTGGAGAGGGACTGCCAGGTGTTGGCTCCTGTTTCACTCACCCCGTTTTCCCATTTGGTTGCTCTCTAGGCTGTGGCTGCTAAAGTTGGAATGGACAGTATTACCGCAAATTACTTTGCCTTGTTTGAGGTGATCAATCACTCCTTTGGTAAGTCTTTTAATCCTCTTGGTGCTGACAAGCAACTGAGGAGAAAGCGCTAGCGGAGCCCGGTGGCACTTTCACTTGGGTCTTATCTGTACTCGCAAAGTCAGGAGCCCCTGGGAGGAATCGGGCAGGCACAGTAGACTCTGATAATGAGGAACCCTCAAAGTTTGATGGCCTTTTTTTGCTGCTGCTTGACTTTCCCGTTCTTAAGCAATTCAAGGAGATGAGCTTTTTGTTAACGGAGAGACGCATTTTACTTCAGTTCAAAGGGTGCAGCGAGCACAGAAATAGCAGCCAGCGTCACTGAAACGCAGCTGTCTGGAGAGGGGGCACCAGCAGCGTCTTGGTATGGAGCAAAGTTGCTGGAAAGGAAATTGGATTTAGTCTGTACACATGTAGGGGTGGCATGATGTCCAGGCCCTAAGGGGGGTGTGTGCTGCAAGCTGCAGCTTAGCTTCTCATTTGTCTTTCAGCATTTAAATCCTGATGGTATTTGAGGCTTGATCATGGGATTCTGAGCATTAGTTTTGGCACTTCAGTAACTGCCATTCTTCCAGCTCCGGGTGTGCTGGGTCCTCCTGCCTGATCTTTGGGTCACAAGCCACAGCAATCTCTGATTTCCCCCAGCTTCATGTTGGGTTTGCTGAACCTGTGGTGTCCAAAATGTCATGGTCACACCACAAAGTGGGTGTAGTGGTTTTGTTTTATTCGTGTGCTGCATTTTGATCCAAGTGTATTTCTCATTCCCAGCTGGGAGCCTTTGTTTCTGGGCTGTCAGCTCTATCCACCTCAAACTCATCCTGTAGTTATTGCAAACTGTGCATTGTAGGAAGATTTCTAGGACTGTTCCTCATGCTTGCAAAATTCTCACCAAGTGGCAGGGGCAATTTCTACCTTCCTAAAGCCCTACTAAAATGGTCCATCTCAGAAAACAGGCTGGTTTTCTCTTCAAACACTGACCTGGGGCATTCAGATCACCAGTCCCCCTCAGTCTCCTCTGAAACTGTTGGCACCGCAGAACTGCCTCTGGTGCCGGGTTTGTAGTCACTGTTAGAGAGTTAGCGGGCACTGGAGTGACGGTGCAGGACATGGACACAGCAAGGCACCGCCAGGGCTGGAGGGTTGGCACTCTCCGGGGCAGGGCAGGGCTGTGCGGGGAGCCTCGAGTGGCAATACCCAGCCAGGGAGGTGGGAGGCTGCAGCGCGCTGGCACGGTTTCACGCAGGAAGTTTTTACGCTGCCAGACTCTAACTGGTGCTATTAATTCCTCATGCTTGTGAGTGCTGTGCTTCTCAAACTGCACTGAAAAGTGAAAACTCCAGTTAACCTTTATGGCTTGTGCTTTCTGGACACTTGCTGTGAACATCCCCGTTTATTCTCGTCTGGATGCACTTCATTTAATTTCCCTGGAAGCTGTTAGCTCCATCTGCAGTAAGATAGTGACCATACCCTGCCTGATGAAGGAGACGTACCAGCACTCCCCTTTTTATCCATCACAGTGAAGTAAAGCAGCTTTGAACATAGTAAGCGTCTTGGCAGGGCTTTCTGGTGGCCCAGCCTGCCAGGGGGCAGGGGCCTCCTCCAGTGTCCCACGCAGCTAGGCAGCTGGGGCAGCATTGACGTGAGCCGCAGCAGCGAGTTGCTTCAGCTCGCCATGAGGATGAGGAGGCGCCCTTCTTAGGTAGCTGCAGAGAAATGGAGACTTATGCCCGGAACACTCCCCTGGGGAACTGGAGACGGTCCTAAACAGCAAGTCACACTGTGAGGACAGTGCAAAGCAGCAGAGTGCCCTGGACCTGCACAGTGCGTGACCAGCAGGTCCAGGGAAGCGTGGCAGCAGGGTGAAGGAGGTGGTTGCACCCCTCTGCTCCGCTCTTTTGAGACCCCTGTGTCCAGCTCTGGGACCCCCAGCACAGGAAGGACATGGAGCTGTTGGAGCAAGTCCAGAAGAGGGCCACGAGGCTGGAGCACCTCTCCCATGAAGACAGGCTGAGAGAGCTGGGGTTGTTCAGGCTGGAGAAGAGAAGGCTCCGGGGAGACCTTGTAGCAGCCTTCCAGTACCTAAAGGGGGCCTACCAGAAAGATGGGGAGAGACTCTGTGTCATGGAGCACAGTGATAAGACAAGGGATAAGGGTTTTTAAACAGAAAGAGGGTAGATTTGGATTAGGCATTCGGTAGAAATTCTTCACAACGAGGGCGGTGAGGCACTGGACCAGGCTGCCCAGAGAAGCTCTGGGTGCCCCATCCCTCAAGGGGATGTGCTCAAGGCCAGGCTGGATGGGGCTTTGGGCAACCTGCTCTAGCGGGAGGTGCCCCTGCCCGTGGCCGGGGGCTTGCAACTAGAAGGTCTTTAAGGCCATAGAATCATAGAATATCCTGAGTTGGAAGGGATCCACAAGGATCATCGAGACCAACTCCTGGCTCTGCACAGGACCACCCAAAAATCAAACCATATGTCTGAGAGCATTGTCCAAATGCTGCTTGAACTCCAACAGGTCCCTTCCAACCCAAACCATTCCATGATTCTGTGACCTTAGGCAGGGTGGCGCTCCCTGTGCTCAGCAGGGGATGATGTCGGGCTGCTCTGCTGATGGCTGAGGACCATCCTCAGCGGTTTGTCCTTAGCTTGTGCCCTGCACAGCTGGATGGGCGGCAGCAGGGCAGCAGCCATGTCCTCTGTCATTGGCCGAGAGGAATTCAGTCCAAAGGGGACTGGCAGGGTCCAGCACCGTGGAAGCAGGTACTGAAAAAAGCTTACCTCCATGTCCTGTGCTTCTTCCAGTGCGCAAGCTGGCACCCAATGAATTCCCCCACAAACTCTATGTGCAGAACTATACCTCGGCAGTGCCGGGAACATGCCTGACCATCCGGAAATGGCTTTTCACTACAGAGGAGGAAGTTCTTCTCAATGACAATGACTTGGCGGTCACCTACTTCTTCCATCAGGTAGGTACCCAAGAGCTCCTTGGGCAAGAGCTGTGATTTTATACTGGAGTTAACCAAGTGCCCGGCTCCCAGAACTATTCCAGATGCCGCTATCCTTTGGTGTACTGGCAACAGAGAGTGAACTTGAGGGCCAGTCCTGCTTACATAGCTTCGAGGAATAGAAGTCCATGGTTGGATGAGTCGGCAGCTCTGCAGTGAGCTTGTGGCCGAGGCGCAATCAGAGTGGGCGGCAGGACTTGTGTGGCTCTCGTCACTGAAAGCTGCCTTCCCAGGGCAAGCTAAAGGGATCCTGGGAAGTTGCAGTCCTCGGGTAGGTTACATTTTCCTCAACTCTGTACGCTGTCAGCGAAGAGGTCTGTGACCAGCTGGGAACTTCTCCCTGCTCACGCTAAGGAAAGGGGACATTTCTGCCAAGTATGATTTCACTTGACCTCTTTCATGCAGATACTCTAGGATGAAGTGAGTCCAAGAAGAGCCACGTTCTCCCATTGACTGTATAAAGCCAGTCTAGGATGACTAGCTCAGAGGTAGATATCTGCAAAGTTCAGTAAGATGAATCCTGCTCTGTCTCAACCGTCAAAAATGCTGTCCCAACACTCTGAACTGGGCCAGTACCAGCTCAGAGTACAAATTGAAATAAAAATAGTAGTTACCAAGTTCTGTGATTCCCTAGACTGGCTCTTCCATTGGCTGGCAGCTTTATGAGCTGCTTTGTGTGAGGGCAGGGGTCCTGGCTAGGCAGAGCATGTGGCTGTGGAGCTAAAGGAAGGGCTGTGTACCTGCTCAGTCCTGAAGAGTAAAAAAGGTTTTCATGCCAGCACTGCCCTCCAGCAGCACGGTGGGTGAAAGGCAGTGCTGCTCTGCGGGAGACAGCTGCATGTGTGTCTGGAGTAGAAGGGGCCCGTGCCCAAAGGCAAAAGCAGGAAACCAAGTACTAGCATTTCCAGATCCATCGTCTTTCACCAGGGGATGTTCTTCCAAAGCCCTCCTCGACTCAGGTGTCTGCATGCTGCCCAAGGCAGGCGGAGGATTGTGGCAGCAGTCAGCGAGCCCGGCCATTCCTCTGCCTCGCTGGGTGCGTGGGTCAGCTGCCCGCTGGGGCTGTGAGTTTTTGGGTGGCTCAGGGCCGGCCAGGGAAGGTGAAGCGTTGTGACTCAGTGAAGAGATCCTGCGGTCTGAACTCCTGGGTTTTCTTTCCCTTTTTCTGTTTAAGGCTGTCGATGATGTCAAGAAAGGCTACATCAAAGCAGAGGAGAAGTCCTACCAGTTACAGAAGCTGTGTGAGCAGAGAAAGATGGTCATGGTGAGTTGTCCTACCTGTCTTGTTTGCTTCCTCTGGCAAGTGCATTGCAGTGCTGTGTCTGGAAAGGAGCTACATCCAGCCTTGAAAAACATCTTTCCTTGGAAAGCAATAATCACGGAGAGCTGTGGGGGCATGAGCTTAGCATGGGAGGGATTGGCAAGGTTGCAGACAAGCAGGAATGCCAGGTGTGGGGCTGGGCCATGCCCAAGGGTCTGCTGCTGCGTGAACCAAAACCGCCCCTCGTGCCTGGTGAGTTTGATCGGCAGCTTGTCCTTGGCAAGATCACGCGTTGACTCAGCTCCAAACAAGGCAGTGATAAAACCTTGTGTGCTACTGTCGGTGTTGGAAGGTGAGGTGCTTAACATGCGATGTAGCAATCCTTCACCTCTGCAGCCCTTCGGGGACAGCTGTTTCTAGTAATTGAGAGGCAAAGGTCGTTTTCTGCCTCTAACTGCCTCTGAGATGGTGGCATTGGGCTGACTGAGAGAGGAATGGGCCCTGGTCTGCTCCTAACGCCAGTTGCTGTATCCCCCGCCCCCATGCCTTAGTTTCTTTTTTGCCTGGCAAAAGTCTTCCCAGATTGCAAAGTCTGTGTCAGAGCTCGCTGTCTGTCTGGTCGACAGATTTTTTTGCCTCTTACCACTTTGCCCAGCAAACGCCCGGGGGCTTGGTGTGACTTGATGAGCCTGCCTGGCTTAGACGTGGGGGAGTGAAGGGGGTGCCCTGAGCTTATCTGCCAGACGCAAACTTGGCTTGAAGATCAAGAAGCAGAAGAATCTGACTTGTAAATAACTTCTTGGGTTGCTCAGGGCTGCTGGTACCGGATGAACACAGGGTGCCCTTTCCCCAACTCTCTGCACCCCGTCTGTGTTCTCGTGGCCGGCTGGCGCTGGCTGCTCTCGAAGAGGGGTGGGCTTGGGACCCACATCTCCATCCCGGCTGGGATGGGCCGGGTGCCTGCTCAAAGCCCCTTTGCTGTAGCTCTGATGCCCTTGCTGTGGGGGACTGCCTTGGTGTGGACCCCAGAAGGGTCACCTGAAGTGCTGAGCCAAGAAATGTGTGCTTAAATAACCTTTTAATTATTAACTAATGGTAAGGATCAGTAAACAGACACTTCATGCACATGGGTTATCCCATGGCCCTTTTGTTTCTGCTCCTCTCAATGGCTATCTAATGACCAAAGAAAGATCTGACTCTTTGGAAAGCCTTGCCAGCATATCTGAGGCACAGTAGGGCCCTGGTGTAGCAGGAAGCAAGAAGACAATGTCGGTGTCCCAAAGAGCGTGTGAAGCTCCTCCAAAGCCTTCCGTGTTATTCAGGGTCCTGCCTGGAGCGTGAGGCTTGAGGATTCATCCCCTTCCTCCGGTCTGGACGTGGCTTGTTCCTTGGTTAAAAAGTCTTTTTACTGCAAACTTTGTTGTAGTTCTGCCCCACGTAAACGTTTCTCATGCAATGAGAGGTTGCAGTCCTGGAAAGCTGGGACAGCTTGAATCAAGCCTTCAGATAAGCACCATATCCCAGGTGCAAAAATGGTGCAAAATCAACCCTTTTGGACAAGGCCAGGGGCCAGAGCACATATTCCCTGCAGGCTGGGCACAGCACTGCTCCAGCACGCCGCCTGCAGCTCAAGGGCATCGACCCTTCGGCAATGCCGGGCTTCCAGCCGCGACTCAGCTCCCAGAGCT
Organism: Chauna torquata; assembly: GCA_013399475.1. Taxonomy (NCBI): domain Eukaryota; kingdom Metazoa; phylum Chordata; class Aves; order Anseriformes; family Anhimidae; genus Chauna; species Chauna torquata. The sequence continues at coordinate 90,902 of VXAL01017416.1, forward strand.
GGTTTTGCACTTCAGCGCTCTGCTGGTGTCCGCGTGATGCTGCTTTGTCTGGGCTCCACTGCTGGGGAATGACTGCATTTGCACTTAGAAAGAAAGAAATGGTGAAAATAAATCTGCAGACCTTTTCACAAGTGATAGTGTTTGCATTCAGGAAACTCTGATCTGCCTAACAGCCTATTTTTCTGATCTAATCTTCAACCTGTAACTATTAGGAGGTCTGGAGTTGTTTGGAAGCCCAGGCTGGCACCGATCTTATGTCACCCTGCTGCTCGGGTCCCTGCCCTGCCTGGGGAGCGCAGCCACGCTGATCAGCGCCTCCAGCTGCACCACCTCTGATGGAAATGGCTTTCGGTGTTCAGAGCAGCAAGGAGCCTGGTGCAGGCTCCCCAGCGTGGTGCTGGGGTGAATCCACGTTTTGGGGAGAGGGTCCCCTTCCTTCCCCTAGTGCAGCCCTGCTGGCTGTGGGTTTCCAGCTTTCCTTCGGAGGGATCCAGCCTCCCTGGGCTGGGGCAGATCCCTGGATTTCCGAGGGGGCTGTTAGCATGAGGGCAGCTGGAGGCAGCGTGAGGAGCGGGAGGATGCTGCGTCCCCCGTCCATTGGTCTGAGCGAACCAACGTGTGCTGCTTTCTCTCCACAGTATTTAAACATGTTGCGGACGTGCGAGGGTTACAATGAGATCATCTTCCCCCATTGCTCCTGTGACTCTCGGCGGAAGGGACATGTGATCACGGCCATCAGCATTAAGCACTTTAAACTCCACGCCTGCACAGAGGAGGGCCAGCTGGAGGTGAGAGGCAGGGCTCCTGCTGGGGGTTCGTGGGGGTCCCAGCACCTGCCTCTGCTTTGATGTAGGAAGGGAGTGAGCTCTGGGGACTCAGGACTGCCGCTGGTGGGTAGCTTGGGGGGTTGTCTGCCTGACCTGTGCACGGCATCCTCTTTCCCCCCCTTTGTGTGGCTTTGCTTTTGCCACCTGATCTGCATTGAACTTCCCCATCCTGGGTGTGCTGGCTCTGGGCTCACCTGGGTTTTATCTTCCTTTAGAACCAGGTAATAGCGTTTGAATGGGACGAAATGCAGCGGTGGGACACGGACGAAGAGGGAATGGCATTTTGTTTTGAATACGCACGAGGAGAGAAGAAACCCCGATGGGTCAAAATCTTCACCCCCTACGTAAGTGCCTCTGTTACTTGCAGATTTGCAAAGGAGAAGCCAGAACCTGCTTATTTTTCCCTCCGGGAACCGGAGGGAGCATCCCCAGCTCTGGAGGGGGAGGCAGGCGGCCACTAGGAGGAGCCAGCAGCACGGGCAGCAGGCAGGGTGCTGGGTGCCAGCTGCTGGGCTGCACCGCTGCTCTGAGCTGCGCCTGCTTTCTCTTTGCAGTTCAACTACATGCACGAGTGCTTCGAACGGGTTTTCTGCGAGCTCAAGTGGAGGAAAGAGGTAAGGACCCGTAACTGCAGGGAAATGGCTTCACCTCTTACAGTAGCTTTTCACTGGCAGTCGTTTCTGCCTGGCTCCTACCAGCAGCCCGAGCAGAAAAGCTTGTATGGGGAGCAATCAGGCGCTTAGAGCAGTGGTGCTGGCTCTGCTGGGAGTGTGGTATTAGACCTTCAAAGGCTGGGGCTCCGTAGGTGCATGTTGCATTTGAGTGAGGAGCTCCAGGAACTGCTGGGCAACTGCAGCCAGTCGCTCCCCAGTGTGTGCTGTCTAATGCAGATGGCAAAGCGTCAGTCCTGCAGCGGGATTATGCAGATTGCTGAATTATTCAGAAAGGGTTGCGAGAGCCTCCAGCGAAAAGCTGCTGAGAAGTAGAGAGGTTTTAGGGGTTTTTTTTTGAATCCCAGCCTGAGGTGGCTGCTCAGCCTCTTCCCGTTGAAGCTGTCGAGAGAGGCGTCACTGCGTTCAGACCTGGCTCCCGCTCCGGTGCACACCAGCTGCCCGTCCCATGCTCTCTGTCCCTGCTGCTGCGCTTCCTCTGTCCTCTCCTCCCACTTGAGGGAGACATTTCTTCACCTCGTGTCCATCTGCCAGCCTCTCCATGCTGCCCGCTGGTGTCACCCCGCATCTGTTGTCCCCAGGGACAGCTTTGCTTGCGTGGAGGAGGCGGAGAGCAGCTGGAAGAGCCACATGTGGTCTGCTCGCTCAGCTGGCCCCGGCGTGCTCTGGCCTGGGCGTGTCATGCGTGTGGCTACTGCATCACCGTCATGTGTCGGGAGCGCGTTCCCCGGCTCGCTGCAGCCCCAGAGAGGTTGTCCTCCCTTGCGGGATCAGAGATAAGCAACTGCTGGAGGCTGGATCCTCTTGTTGCCCTTGATCTGATCAATGCCGTTGGCATCGGCCCTCCCGTTCCCGCTGATGGCTTGTTTCTGCCAGCGGCTGGGTTTGGGTACCTAACAGGGAGCTTAAATGTGGCAAGTCTGAAAGAGTGATCCAGGAAAACCTGCCCTGCAGCTGCCTGGCATGGAGGCTCCTCAGTGGGGATGATGCCTCCCTTCTCCACCTGGACGATTCCTATCTGCTGGGTGTCAGCCCAGGGCAGGGGTGTTGGTGCTCATCCTGGCGTGGCTGGGACCCAGGGCTGGCACCATGCTGGGTGCGGGGCGTTGCAGGCGTGCAGGGAGCGCAGGGCTTGGCACGGGCCGCAGCAGCCATGCTCACCAGAGGATGCGGAAGTGGATGGAGGAGCGCAAGTGCAGAGGGGTTTTGTAGTAATCATGGGAAGTGGGTGCTTGGCTTGGCTCAGCTTGAGAGGTGGAAGTGGAAGCTCCCACGAGTCACCACAGACCTCCCGACTGCGGGCAGGTGGGGGCGAGGAGTCCCAGGTCTGCCCTTTCGATCTGCTGACTGGGGACATCCGCAGGAGCAGCGGTCGGGGGCTCCCAGTGCCTGGGCCCCTGCCTCTGTCCCAGCCCCTGCAGGAGGGCGGCCGGGAGGCTTGGGACTGCGTGGTTACACTGTGAGGTGTACAGCCTTGCATGGGGCGTGTTCGGTGCTTGGCACCACGTGTAGAGCCGAGGAACTGGGCTCTGGGGTCTGCGTCCCCACTGAGGTGACAGCTCTGTCCCTCTGGGAACAAAGCCTTCATGGCTGCCCATTTGGACCATGGAGCAGAGGCTTCCCGAGTGGGCAGCCCAGCTTATTCTCAGAGTCCTGGCTCCTCCGCAGCTCCCCGTGATGGGGATGTCGGGGCCGGAGGGGCAGGCATGGATCTGGGCGTGGGTCCCTGCAGGCGGTCAGGCCGGCGGCTCCGCATGCCGCTTGCAGGGGGAGACGGAGCGAGCACCGTCCTTGCCAGCCCATTTCTCGCCTGCCGAGGCTGCGGTATCGCTGCCACTTTGCGAGCGGATGGTGCTTGCTCCGCCCTGGGCTCAGAACCACGCTCTGCGCTTCTGCATGGGCCAGGGGCCGCATTCTGGTGGCCTGGTTGGTGGTGGAGCAGGAGCTGGGCTGGTTTATTCAGCAGAAGCCGGGCCACTCAGCTGCAGGAGCGCCCTGAATCCCATCCTGATGCTCTCCCAGCTGCTCCAGCAGCAGCTGCTCAGTCTCCTCCCATCCCCTCCGGCTCTGCTTTTTTATTTATACCCTTTTTATTTTTTTCCCTTGTAAAGGTGGAGGAGGAAGCAACAGACAAGGATAACAAGAACTACAGTAAAGACAATATGTGCAGCAAGGTAATCGGGCTGAAAACAAACAGCATCTGTGCTCTCTGAGCCAGCCTGGCTGCTGTGCTGTGGATGTAGTGTCTCTCCTGCTTCTCTGCTCCAGTTCCTGATAGCATAGAGCAGTGTCCTTTCATAGTGGCCCCTCCTTGGAGGGAACCCGCAAAGTAAAATACCCTCCTGCTGCTTTTGATGGGATAGAGATGGCTTTGCACTTAAAGGCCTCTTTGCTGATGTTAGAAACACTTGGTCCCAACTGGCCCATCTCCTGGACTCTACCGGTCTTTGGAAGCCCCGGAATGTGACGCTCCTGCTGATGGCTAAGACATGAGCTGTGGCTCCCTTTGCCTCTCCAGAGGAGAGGGGACAGGCACAGCTGTACAGAGGACAAACGCTTTGGCTCCACTCTCCTTGTAAAGGACCAAAGACTTTATCCTGGAAGCCGCAGGCTAGTGGTGTGTGGTTTTCCTCTTTTGTTCTTCTGCAGTAGTGGAGCAAAGACCTTTAGGGACTGACAAATGCCATTCTCAGCACTGCTTTAATAGCAGGGAGCAAAAACGCTTGTGTTGTAGCACCTCGTAAATGCATCTCTCTTCTGCTGCTGCTCTCTGCCCGACTGTTTTCGCATTCAGTCTGGAAAGGATTCAAAGCCAAACATTTCAAATTGCTTTGAGATGCACCCGGAAGCATCCATGAGTGTTGCCTGCCTGTCTCTAGGATATCCCCTTGTAGGCTTTTACCCCAGCACCTTTGCCATGGTGTACACACAGACGAGGCCTGCACAGAGGCATCCGATGCTCTGCTGCACTCGTGTAGCGATGTCTGCCAGCAGCAGCAGCCGCCTCTGCGGGTGCCTCTCTGCAAGCCTCTGCTCACAGCTTCCTCTGCGGGGACTCAACGTGCCGTTCTGTGACTGTGGGCCCATAGCTTTGCCATGCTCCTGCTTCACATTTTAGCTCTGTGCTCAGGCATCTGAAGTAGCTGCAGGTTATTTAACTTATAAGAAACAAAGCGCAGTTGTGTACAGCGAGGCAGAAAGCTGTTAACCCCAGCGGTACTGGTAGGTGCTTCTCACGGGCAGGAGTTACATGGTACTGGCTAGAAAGCATTGGACATCAAACAGGGTGAGAGCCCCTTTTGAGTGAACAAAGCTGCAGCAGACAGCACAGGATGTGTCACCCGTTCAGGAAGGAGCAGCCTGGGCTGCGCACTGAAAGGCGGGGGTGTGGGAGCCTCCCGCCCTGTGTAATGCTTCCTCTGCCAAGCAGATCCTGCGCGATAACGCTCCCGTGATGGCTCTGGGGTAACCCCTCTCTTCCCAAAACACTCAACGTGTGCTGCATGGGGCGCACTTGAGGAAGACCAGGCGGAGGTTTTGTGTGCGCAGTTGCGCGCGTGTTCCTGTGTTGCCTTCTCAAGCTTAAAAGCAGGTGCTCGGTGCCTTGCCCGCAAAGCCTGGAGACACTACAGAAATGAAATAGCCAGCTTCGGCAGCGCAGGGGCTACTCAAAACTTATCCCTGGTGGCCGGCCTCCCTGGAGGAGTTGTTGCAGTGGGCACGGCTCGACCCGAGCAAGTCGACGCATGTGGAGCCAAGCGGCCGCGGCTCAAGTGCCAGCCCAGCTCTGGCGGGCACAGGAACCTGCGGGCTTGGCTCTGCTTCCTGCATGCGCCACTTCATGGCGGCGTGTCGAGGAGGGCTCACGGCGATCGCAGCATCGCGTCTTCCCGCAGCCCGTGACGTCTCTTCCTGGGGCCTCAGATGAGGGGTGCTTCGGTAATGGATCTGTAAATGGGAACTGGGGGAATTGCTTTTCCTTCCCTCTTAAACTGGCTACTCCTTGGTACTAAATACCCCATTACTTCTCTGCCAGGGAAATAGATTTTTGCGCATTCAATTCATACGCGCCTGCATGATTTCGCTTGCTGTAACGAGAAGCCCTTGGCTGTGGCTCCTGGGCCAGGGGGTGCCCTGCAGGTCACTGCCACCGCTCCCAGCACCCCAGAGCTCAGCTGCTGCCCCCGCCGCTCTCCTGGGAGCAGTACCAGCAGTGTAGGGGGTTTAATTCATATCAAGGGCATTTCTGACCAGTCACTTGGTAGTTTTCATTCCCCAGTGTAAAATAAAAAGATTGATGGAACTTGGCAGATACTTTACAGATATAGTTAGTGCTCTGTAAACTGCTGACTTGCCTCCCAAGCCGCAGATGCTGGCTGATAACGCTGGGCGCGCTCAGGAGGAGCAGGTTTGAGGCTTAGCTGATGTGCTGTCTTGCCCAGAAGCAAGCGCCCGGCTCCTCGCGGCATGCTTTCTAAGACCTTCGTGGCCCCGCTTTCCGTGCTGGGCCCCGAGGGACACCTCAGCTCCCGCTGGGTGCCTGCCACCGCGGGATGGGCTGAGGATGCGCGGCGCCTCGGAGAGTAAGGCTGACTTGCAGAGGGGGACACTGGGGTGCCTCGAATGTGAGTGGCTCAGGCATCGCAGGCGCGGGAGGGAGACCATGCCACAGGGCAGAGCCGCGGGGGAAAAGCTCCGTCCTCCTTTTGCGACAGCAAAGCTGCTGAGAGCTGCTCAGCTTGGATCAGCTCCAGTGAAAAAGGCAAGTCTTGCAAGCAGAATTTGGGTTATTTGCAGCCTCTGGCCTTTTTCTAGAGGGAGGGGTGCTTGTGGATCCAGGAGAGAGCTGGGCTTCCTGGGGGATCCGTCCAATTCCCAGGGTTGCTCCTGGCCTCCTTCCTGCCCTCCTTTAATCTCCTGCGTGAGCTTCAGCCTTTGGGCTGAGCCGCTTTCCTGCGGGGCATTACTTGCCTTCTCACCTCGCTGCCGCAGCCCTGCATGCACGGGAGGACTCGATGGTGTCGGGGCGCAGCCAGGCCGCGGTGAGGGCTCCCCAGCAAGCGCGAAGGCAGCCGCGGGCAGGCAGGAGGCCCCGATGCGCCTGAACCCTCGGCACATCCCTGGCGGGGGGGATGCCCCGAACTCAGCAAGTGTCCACCTGCATGGCGCCTGCCCCGCGGCACCGCATTCAAGGCAGAAACTGTGAAATCTTGCTCTGCAAGCCGGGCTGGGGCCAGCTTTGCTATGATCTGTGTGAATGGCAACCGCGAGCACAGCCCGGCGGTGTTGGATTTGCACCTGTCATCCCGGCACCCGCCAGGATGGCTCCAGCGCTGGCTGGGTGGAGGCATCACTGGGAGGCCGGAGGATGCTGCAGGCGGCTGGGAGGGTGCTTGGTACTGCAGCGCGATGCAGAGGAGGGCAGGATGCTGCCATCCTGGGGCTGCTCAGCGCTGAAATACCTAACAAGAACAACCGACCCACAGGTGGATAGAAGCGGGGCTGATGGTGCGGGTTCCTGCCCGGGCGCCGCAGCAGCCGTATGGCTGGCAGCGGAAGTGGGGGCCAGCACCGAGGACATGGCGGGGGCTGCAGGACACAGCACGCTGGTCCCTTGCCTTCTGGCGCCTTCTCCCACCTGGGATCAGAGCTGGCCCTGAGGCAGGGCAGCAAGATTATCCCCACTCACCCTGATCCAGCGGGTGGCTCTTCCCAAACCCTGCTTTCCCACCGCCTGCTGCTAGCTCAGGGCTGCAGCAAATCCCAGTCTGGAAGTGGGTGCCTGAATCCTGTCTCCTTTCTCAACTCCTCCCCTAAAGCCAGCTTTCCCCAGCTCTCACTTGAGTCAAGGCACCCGCTCCACGGAATCCCCTAGCGTGGGGAAAACCCTGCAGCCCTGTGCTTATCGATGCGGTGCGCCGGGGCTGGGGAGCTCCACGTGGCCGGAGCACCGTGTCGGGCAAGCGTGAGGAGGAGGTGGAGGACGGAGGATGAAGATGGTGGAGGCCAGGGAGCCCCTGCAGTGTGCTGGGTGGGAGAGAGCAGTGCAGAGCTGAGCCCAGCGGGGCAGTCGGAGCCAGGAGCCCTTCCTGGGTGCCACCTCCCTTACTTGTCCTTTTTCTTCTCTTTCAGAACATCTTTCAGATGGTCAGGTCACAGCAGAGGGATGTGGCCACTTAGCCCCTCGTCGCAGAAGAACGTAACACAACCCCCCCCCCCCCCCCAATTAACACTTAAAAATTCTGTTATTGTATTAAAGCCCTTAAACTAAATATCATTAATAATAATACCATTTGTGAACTTCATGTTTATGGAATTAAGCAACTAGGAGAATGGCAGGCTCGTCAGAGAAAAGAGGGGGAAACCAGTATTGGATGGCAGGAGCTCGCCCGAGGGTGTTCTGTCTCTTCCTTTCCACTTGGGTCCTATACCAGAAGATGGACTGTGCTTATATTTTTTACAACTGGAAGCTGAAATTGAAACATCATCCATTTGCACTGTTCAGACATATATATGTATGTATGTAAAAAAAAACTGAAAAAGCTATATATACAAATACCATGCACGTATATACATATATATATTTCTTTTAAAATTTCATATCAGTGGCAGTACCTTTTTTAAGCTTGCGTTTTTACACGCATCTCTCCTTTGAACCCATTGTGTTTTTTTAAAAACTAACTTTAGAGAAAAAAAACAGAAAAAGGAAAAAAAAAAATTACAGGGAAATACCTCTCCTGGAAAAAGGACCTCTAAAAGTTTACAAGCTTTTGACTTTTCTTTTTTCCCCCTGGAGGTTTTTGCATGTCGGTTGGCTCCGGGTGTCATCACACGGGCTCTGTGCGAGCGTGGAAGTGTCTGGCGGGCCAGTGGAAGGCAGGGGCTGCACAACTGCGGTGCTCCGCACCGGGCATCTCGGGGGGGACGTGGGCGCTTGTGAGGTGGCAGCAAGCAGCCAAGGGACCTGGGGTGGCCGAGTGGCGCGGACAGGGAGGAAGGAGGACACCAGGGTGATACCAATGCTGCTGCTGCCCATTGTGAGCAAAAACCCTGCGGGGCGAGCACGGCCGTGAGCGAACTGAGCAGCCCCAGCGGCTTTGGGGTTTGATTCCCCATTTGCTTGCAAAACCCTCCTGGTCCCACCACCGCCAGGCGGTTTTTTTCAACCGTGGCAAGAGAGCAAAAGCGAGGGCTGTGAGCAGGGAATTACTAGCCTCACTGGGTAATTGGATTTGTGCTCGGCCGCTGTCCTCGGGCGCCCCGCGCCTCCCTCAGCCCTCTGGTCCCATGTGCCCAAACTGTGCAAAACGGGGGTTTGTCACCAGTGCTAGTCCTTAATTCCGGGGGGCTGTGGCTTCCGACCTGTTGGCCTGGGCTCCGCGATGCAAACCATGCTTCTGCTTTTCGAATTCCAGATCACTGGGTTTGTTTCTGTTTTTTTTTTGTTGTTGTTTTGTTTGTTTTTGTTTTTTTTTCTTTTTTCCTTAAGAAAACCAAAAGCAAGGGCCTGTGCCCGGCTAAATAGGTCAGGAATCGCTGCGGCCGCCCGCCAGCTTTAATCACCCAAGGTGGGTGCGGAGCCGGGGCCCCCCCTTGGGAGAGGCAGGGG
>VXAL01017418.1:16528-30691 GCA_013399475.1 Chauna torquata
CTGTTTCTGACAACAGAATGATGTGATGAGAAAAGGCACAGTGGAGATCATATGGAGAAGAAAATCAAGCATACAAAACCCTCTTGTAATAAAATCCCTGTGATCTGCTTTCAGCATTGTCGTGCCAAAGAACATGCGGTAACAGCCATTTCACTTTGCGCTATTTCCTGATTGCTACATTCATGTACCCAAGCGTATATATCCAATCTTCTATGGGTGCTAAAGGAAGGTTCAAGCTGTGAGGGTCTACAATATATTGTATTAAATCAGCACTTCAGAATAAAATACCATGCATTCCTTTCCTACAAAGCTCACAGACTGCTTAACCACACAACGTGTATCCATGAAGCCCCATTAATCCTAAAACAGAAACAACGAATCTGACATATCACGCATGCAAAAATTGAAACCTATTTCTTATCCATATTTTGGATCCTTGGTGACTACTAAATTTACTACAAATGTTTGATCCTCCTCTACTCAAAACAGGTGAATCATCACAAATGAAGAAATTTTTTTAAGCTATAATGTCTGTGTATCTCACTCTGAAGAGGAAATAGTTACAAGCTTTTACCCAGAACAGACTAATTTTCTACAGATGAGAGGAATCACCAACATATACTTAGCCAACTTCTATTTCAGTCAAATACCAGGGGTAAAATCCACAAGCATCATGAAGGTCAATGGCAAATGTTCCCCACTTCAATTGGGATAAAGGTATTCTTATCTATGCTTCTTCAGTCATTGACAAAGATGGTGCTGAATTACATTTTATATATCATTTCTGTTTATCCCCACAAGACGCTCTTGCTAACCTATAGTTACATTTCATGTCCTTATTCAATTTCTGCATTTGAAAGCTTATCAAATTATGCCGTCTGTGACAACTCTGTGAGCTGGATTTTTACAGGTCTAGCTGAGTAGAAAATCTGATGCCACATGGCATAAAAAAGAGGGATAAAAATATTAAGCATCCATACACCACTTTAATCTCTGTCAGCAGAGTTTTTCCAAGGTTCTTCAACCAATTCACTGGATATGGTAAAAATAAACAAGCAAGCAAGCAAATAAACAAACAAACAAACAAACAAAAACAGCAGCATAAACTTGAAGGCTGTGTTTCAACCCCAGGCTCAAACACCCAAAGTTAGGTATCCACAATATAGCTGTTTAAGCTCCATTGATGATCAATGAAGTACAAAGGCTTCATTCAGTTGTCTAAACATTGGGTCTACTACCATTTGAGATATTCTAAAGCATGTTGCATGCTCTCTAATACAATCAACTATCTGTTTAGAAGCATATGACAGGATATCTAAAAACAACATCTTGGAATCAGGTAAATATCAACAGAAAAAAAAATTTCCTCTTTGCATCATTATAATCTTCCATTAAAGGAAATGCACACCAAAAAAACAACCAAACAAACAAAAAAAACATTTTTAATATTGCGAATCACACTTGTACCCCTTTTTTATCTTCCTCCACCTTTGAATTTAACACCAGATCATAAAATTTTTGAATTACGAAACATAATGTTCTTTTTAATTCCTTCCTCCCCCAAGGAAGCTGACAGCATTTCCTTCACTATGGAAAGAAAATTTATTTTAGTAGGGATAGGACAGACAAAGAAAACTTGTGAAGAACAGTTCTCATGCATTGTTCCTCTTCTATCTCACCTACAATTACTGATTTAAGAAAACAAAATAACATAAAATAATGGTATACAAACAGAAATGTCCAAGACATTTCTTATCATATGAATATCAAAAGAAACCACTTACATAACCTCTGTCGTACCCTCCCACCAAAAAAGACAGGCAACTTAGTAACATTAAGTAGTGTATATATATATATATACGCATACATATATATACACATATATCTTCCTTGAAGTATTTAGATACATGAAAACAATTCCCCTCCCGCCCCGAGAAAAACATGGCTTTTAAACAAAGTAAATCTGTGGGAGTATTATAAAATGTCTTTTTTTGATAGCACGATTTAGTACTACAGTTCAAAAGTTCTTACAGTACTATATGTTGATGTTTTATTATTATTATTATTATTTTATGTATAATTATAGTTCTGGGAGCAAAGAACATGGCAGTTGTTGTATCTCTTTAACTCCTGTGTTTTGAATCCCTGTACAGGACCAGCCTTTCCAAAATATTTCAGCATGATCTCTAAAAACAACTGTAAACCAACAGCATCAAATTGGCTAGGCATATGTATGACAGCTTTCTGTTTTTCACTTCAGTGATGTTCAAAAACAAAAACAAAAACAAAAATGTCTTGTACCAGTTGAAAAATCAGACTGAAAGATAACAGTACCAGCAAAGCATGTAGAAGATGAAGAATTAAAGACGATACTCCCAAACAAAAATATAATTATTCAGTACTTTAAGTTTGTACATTCTCCTCTTTCTCTTCCTGTGCACTAACGCATAACAATNAGACAGGCAACTTAGTAACATTAAGTAGTGTATATATATATATACGCATACATATATATACACATATATCTTCCTTGAAGTATTTAGATACATGAAAACAATTCCCCTCCCGCCCCGAGAAAAACATGGCTTTTAAACAAAGTAAATCTGTGGGAGTATTATAAAATGTCTTTTTTTGATAGCACGATTTAGTACTACAGTTCAAAAGTTCTTACAGTACTATATGTTGATGTTTTATTATTATTATTATTATTTTATGTATAATTATAGTTCTGGGAGCAAAGAACATGGCAGTTGTTGTATCTCTTTAACTCCTGTGTTTTGAATCCCTGTACAGGACCAGCCTTTCCAAAATATTTCAGCATGATCTCTAAAAACAACAGTAAACCAACACCATCAAATTGGCTAGGCATATGTATGACAGCTTTCTGTTTTTCACTTCAGTGATGTTCAAAAAAAAAAAACAAAAACAAAAATGTCTTGTACCAGTTGAAAAATCAGACTGAAAGATAACAGTACCAGCAAAGCATGTAGAAGATGAAGAATTAAAGACGATACTCCCAAACAAAAATATAATTATTCAGTACTTTAAGTTTGTACATTCTCCTCTTTCTCTTCCTGTGCACTAACGCATAACAATATACCTGAAGTGCTCTTTTCATAAAGCTGCAAGCAGTATTTATGCATGGACAGACAATAAATAAATGCAAAAATATTTTGTGTGTACATATTAAATGTATATATCAAAATATTTCTATGTTATGGTATGTTTAACCAAGTGGAGCAAGACCCACCCTTGTGAAGAGACTTGCTAATCTAGTGAAGGGAAAGAGATGGTGACCAAAAACCTGAGAATTAGAGGAGGGATAGGAGAAAGCAAAGAAGTGTTCAGGGGACAGCACGATAGGCAAGGAACATCCGCTATGAATACAGCACAGCTGAAGGGTTCACCTCAAGTGCCTGTACACAAACACATAAAGAGTGGAAAACAAATTGCAGGGAATCAATACAGGCTCCTCTGGAAGAGACAGGAGAAGATGTCTTCTGTGCAAAATGGCGGTTTGAATTCTTGGAGCTTTGCATTGGAGCAGGGGACAAGCCAGTCAAGAGCTGATGGGTAAACATCAGGGTGATTGTGGTGGTGAGTGTCTGATACAGACTGATTGATCAAGAAGAGGAAATGAAGCCTACTTCAGAAAACTGGGGGAAGCATCACAATCACAGAGGTGGTTCTCATGTGCAAATGAAACATCTCAACATCCAAAAGGGCAAAATGGTGGAGCACAAAAACATCAAGGAGACTTCTGGCAAGCATCAGAAACTATTATTTTGGTACAGGTGGCTGACAGACTGACCAGAGGAGACACTCAGTTGGACCTATTACTCAAAATAAAATAAAATAAAATAAAATAAAATAAAATAAAAGTACAAACTCAGACTTTAGAAAAGCAGTTAAACTTTTTCTTGGATCTGCTTTGCAGGGGCTAATGGTAGACTGCCCTGGAGGGCAAAGAAGCCTGGAAGAGCTGGCTGGTCAGTGACAACATCCTTGAAGCACAAGAAAAGTCCAAAGTGATGCCCAAGAGTCAAGCAAGCATTGCATAAGGTCAGCACTGATAACAGTGAACTCCTGACTAAGTTCAGCTGAGTTACAGAAGTCAATATTTTCTTGGAGATGATACTAGTGAGGACTGTGAAGCATGAAAAGAAAGGTGTATCATCAACAAATGAAAGACAAAAGAAAATGTGGGACTGCCACTCAAAAGTCATAGGGAACCTAGTAACAAAGACCACAGGAAAAGCTGAGTTTCTACTGATAAGGACTGTCTCAAGCCTGCTAGCTTCCCTAAGTCTGTGCCAGGATTTGGGAGACTGAAATGTTACTCACAGTAGAGGGTAGAAACCAGTCCAGTAATCTGGATGTAGGGCAAGACGGAATGCTGAGGAATTTGGACAATGTCATTGCAAGGCTGCTCTCTAACATCTTACAAATGTCTTGGTGATCGTGGTAGGTTCTTGATGACTGGAAAAAGGCATATCTCCTGACCATTTTAAAGGAGAAGGAGGAGCAGGATTTGAGGAACTGAAGGCCAGTCAGCCACATCCGGGCACATCCAGGAGGAAAAGGAAACTGGCAATACCCTACATGTATTTATCAGTGGCAAAGTGTGACTGCCTAGGTGAAAAAGTTCTACTTTGATGTTAGTAAGGATTTTTTTTTTTTCCTTGCTGACAAATTCATGAGATATAGTTTTGATGGGTGGCCTATCAGGTGGCTGGAATATTGCTTGGACTTCCAGGTTCAAAGGGTTGTGATTACAGGTACACAAGCCAACTGGCAGCTGGTTACTAGTGGTGCTCCTCAGGGATGGGTAATGGGGCCAATGCAGCCTTTGCATCTGATTTCTTTCTTAATGACTTGGTTCGTGAGGCAGAATGCATCCTCTGCAAGTGCATAGATGACAGCAAGCTGGGGGCAAGTGCTCTGCATGCTGGCAGGCAGGGATCCTGTTCAGAGGGAGCTAGATAAATGGGCAAAAAGAACTTCATGAAGTTCAGCAATGGCAAACACAAGAGTCCCGCCCCTGGGAGGGAATAACACCATGCAACAATGCAGGCTGGGGGCCAACTGGAGAGAAATCAGTTTTGCAGCAAAAGACTTGGTCCCATGGACAGCAAGTTCAGCGTGAGTGAGCAGTGCATCCTTGAGAAAAGAGAACCAAATATATATCAAGCTTCATTAGTAAAAGTGTAGCCAACAGGCTCAGGGAGGTGATTCTTCCTTCATATTCAGGTATGAGACTGCATGTGGACTAACGTGTCCAGTTTGGGGTTCTCCAGGACAAGAAAAACATTTATACTGGAGTGAGCCCAACAAAGAGTCATCAAATTTGTTGGAGGCTGAAGCGTATACGGAGGGGCTCTGAGAGCTTCATGAGTTTACCCTCAAGAAGAGAAGGTTAAGGGGAGACCTTATTGCAATTTTACCTGCTTTATGGGAGGACCTGGAGAATACAAAGCCATACAGTTCTTGCAGATGCACAGTGACAGGCTGAGAAGCAACAGAGACAAGTTGCAACATGGAAAATTCTAAGTTGATATGAAGGAAGTTTTTCACGCGGGTGATCAAACCCCAGAATAGGTCACCCAGTGAGGCTGTAGCAAGCCTTGGAGATATCCTTGGAGATATTCAAAACTTACTTGTGCAAGGCCCTGAACAACGTCCACTAAATTAGCACTCTGACTAGGGCATTGCAGCAGATGACCTTCAGCAACATGCCTAGACTTAATATATTTAGAACTTACATTCTTAAATAAAATTTCAGTAGATAATAAATCTTTTTTTCTGTGTAATATACCAAAGTTAATCTGCTTAAACATTATACATTTTAATATTAGAACTATTTTTAACTACCTAAAGTATTCCGACAATATTAATAAAAATAATATCAGATAACTAATCTGAATGAGACAGCATCAAATGAGGTGATACTGTAATAACACCAAAAAACTGTACTACTTTGTACAACATGAGATTCAGGAGATGTTAGGAGAAAACAACAACAACAACAACAAAACAGCAAAATGAAATAACTTTTCCCTCTGCTGTCGCTTGTGTTGGTTCCATTAAAGTCACTCAGAAATTACAGTTAGTTGCTTCAGATCATTCTTTCCAGATATAGGGTGATACAGCTGGAAGCTAATCTGTTTGCAGGAAACAACTGACATCCCCAAACCAACCTAGTGTATTATATATAAAGGGATCACTTAGTCACAGGAAGTTTATGGAGTTTTCAGAAAGAGGGAGAAGGCCATGAAACTTGATTCAAAACCATATTTTACTCTCCCTTCTTCCTGCAGAGTGGAAATCCTTGAGCAAAGGATATTTTCAGAACATATTTTGGGAAACCCCAATAAAATTTGATTGCAAGGATGTTTCTTCTAATTGTATTTATGACATTTAGATTTACACCAGCTGTTAATTACTTAGCTCTTTCCCTCTTCCATGATGGATAAATATTTAATGAGAATTGTGAACAATGTAAAGAAGTTAATTTCACCTCTATTTTTCCTCAGGTCCCTAAGAAACCAGGTATAATCTAAGGAGTTACAGAATAACTACCTTTCCTCCAAATCTCTTTATAAGTATTTGCCAGAAAGCTAATATTTATTTAGATATGCCTAAAGGAACTTTGCTACCCCAGGAGAAATCCTGATGAACTTTACACAGGGTAACCATACTTAGAGTCAGGAACAATACAGAATAAGTGCAATATTTGACTTTAAGCTAGATCTTCAGTCTTAGTTACAGATGCAATTGTTCAAAGCCTTAGTCTGCCCAATTCAGATGTACTGATGACTTCTTGTTACCAGTAGCACTGGTAGGAACACATGAGCCTCCTTTCAAAACCAGATATAAAGAAATCCACACAGGGGACATTATTTCTGTTAAGAAAATATGCCTCAAAAATATCTCAAGAAATCCAGCATCCAGTGAAGTTCTGCCTGACTTCCCTTTAGTCCTGTATTTAATTATGGTATATTGCATCATGAAGAGAAGCTAGAGGTAGAAGAGTGCTATTAAAACTGCATAACATTTCTAGTGTAGGAACTAGAGTAGATGCCCGACAAATCAAAAGCCACATATTTAGAAATATTTAAATATTACTTACATGTAACAATTCGTGACTGATGCTGTTTTCTCCATATATATATGGAGAGACAGGGAGAGATATAAACTAAAGGAACATCTCTTTATTTTACTTACTTTTACTAAGATTGGAAGCATTACATAGTTAAGAGAAAGAAAAACATGAGTATATTGAAATGCTGACAGACAGCAAGCAATCTGCTTGCTTCCACTGGCAGATTCCTAGGAAATGTCTTCACCCAGAGACAAAAAGATGCACTCTTTATAAAAGATTAAGATTTTCACTTGATGCCAAAACAAGGATGAAAGATAACATCTACATTTACATTCCCATATGAGGTATTAGACCTGTCATAAAAATGCTCAGTCAGATACTAGAATACTTTTCCTTAACATAAAGAGCAGGCAAAGAGAACAATATAGACTCATAAGATCATGGAATCATCTAGGTTGAAAAGACCTTAAAGATCATCAAGTCCAACCATCAACCTGACCTGCTGAGTCCCATCACTAAACCATGTCCCTTAGTGCCACAATGTAAAATATGTAAGACCAGTCTGGAGGTATGGTTCTTCACGAGGACAGACAGACTTGGCCTAACCATTTAAATTAATATATTGCATATACGCCAAGTTTTCTACATATATCACTCTCCTAACTTCCTAAAATGTATGTGAGCTAGTTGATCAAAGTATTGGAATATTGTAAAACAAAACAAGAACGGCTCTATCTTCACCCCAGTAGGGTACTTGGCTTTCCATATGGCACTTCATCTGCTTCTGCTGTACATCTGTCTCACAGAAAACATTAGATGGTTAGATTCACTAACAATTACGGGCTGCAACAAGTTTGATTTCAATTACAGCAGGAGAGGAAAACAGCTGGGATCCCCAAGAGGAGGTGCAGGCACCAAGGGGGTGAATCAAAAATCAGAATGGTACATTGTATGCTACTAATTAGGGAAAATTAAGTCAAGACATACGTGTAAACTTTTATTTATATAAATACCTGAAGTTGGTCAGTTTCACTAAAACCACATTTGAGACAGAAAAATAGAACCTAATTGACCAGCATGTATTTTAATTAATTTTAATGA
This sequence comes from Chauna torquata, assembly GCA_013399475.1. Lineage (NCBI taxonomy): Eukaryota > Metazoa > Chordata > Aves > Anseriformes > Anhimidae > Chauna > Chauna torquata. The sequence continues at coordinate 24,732 of VXAL01017418.1, forward strand.
TTCTAAACCAAAAAAAAAAAAGCAGCTTACTTTTGAAAACAAAGTCAAATTAAAAGCCAGTTAAAAAGAATATCAGTGTTTGTTCACCATCCCTGAATTACACCCAAATTAGGAGACTTCTTTTAGTCACTAATAGGCACAGAAAATTATGACCAGAACAAAATAGAAATTGAAAACTTCTGCCAGGTTTAATAACAATATCTACATATGCAGACTCCAAAAAATAAAATGTACAGAGCATTCAACTTCTCAGAGTCCTGACTCAAGCAATTATTGTCGTCTAGCTTGAACAGCGGAAAAAAAACGCAGCTTTTGCACGATTTTCTGTAGAGAAAAAAAAAAAAGGTTCCTATATGATCTATTAATTGGAAACCAAGCCATGTAACATACTCAAATGAGATACTTGAATACTCTCAGATTTTATCCTTTAAATTCTCCCATTACTGACAGCTCAGTGCCTCTTTGGTCCCTCAGAGAAAGATTCTGTTACTTTAGAATAAGTCATAAGCTTCGTGCTCTTAATACATCCTTCAAAAATTTGCCCCTTCCTCCTGCTTTTGCTTATTCCAAGCACTGTTTTTCTCCCTTGTACTCATGCAAACTCTCATATATGTGTGGGGTAGGAGGAGTTTTCTTCCCAAAAGGAACAGATGTTATCAATGCCAAAGGATCATTATATTCCTAGAAGGGATCATTTAAATCATGTATCATGAGGTAGAGTCTACCCAAAAGCATTGCTCAGATAAATGGCACCATGACTACATCTGTGATTAACCTGCTATGAGCTGGAAGACAAAGCTGCAGTAGCTGAATTCCATCATGTTACTGTTGCTGACTTTGCACATCTGTGACACATTTGGGGTGGGAGACCAGAGAGTGATAGAAACCTCAGTGACAACTGCTAGTTGGCCATATATATGGATGATATCAAGGAGACTGGCCTGAGGCTATGTGACTGGTGAGGCCACATGGCTCACTAGCTTGGCTTGTGGCTTATGCCAACAACATGATTTAGAAAGCATAAACAGTTAAGACAATAACCCCTCATGAGTGAACACATCCATCGGCATCCAGCATCACCATAGGAGTCTGAGCCTGAACTGCTGCATACAGGGCTCCAGCTGCCAACCCTGACCCAGACATGTTGCACAGTTGGAGTCAGTGTCCTGGTCCCCTGCATGCTGGTCTGAACTAGAATGGAAGAAATGCAGCTGCCTTGATTGGTATCAGTATGTGTGTATGCGTGTGTGTGAGACGCAGAACAGATTTCATAGAAGTGAAGCTGCTATCCACCCACTACCATCCATTGAACATGCTAAATGCATTTTAGATTATTCATCACTGACTGCTGTGTTTTGATTCCTACATCCATCCCACTCCATGCTAGTTCCTTCACAAAGTCATGCTGTGTGATGCATAAGTCATGCATAAACAGGTACACCAGACCCTCACCTAAAATATTCTGCATCTAGCCTTTGGGCTCAGCCACTAACTACCATTAAAAACAATGACTAAAATCTAACTTCAAGAAACAGAAAATCCAGTAGGTGTGAAACTTGTTTTAGGAGGTTTTTTATTTTGGATTCTATTACATACAATGTTAATGAAGCTGTGCTTTGCCAAGAAGCCTTCAGAAAGACTGTGCAATTGCTATTTAGATGAGCAAAGTATTCACAGGTAATTCAGCCATTTTTTAAATAAAGCAACAAAATACAGCTTTATTCGTACTCAATAATACATTGCAAAATGATCAGTCCTCATTTACTGTACAGACCATCAGCATTACTTCCCTATTGCTCAGACTGTGAAGATATATCAGTATGAAAATTAAAAATAAAATAAAATAAAATAAAATAAAATACTTAAAGTGATTTCCATAAATAAGGGTTTGGAAGAATTTTTCAAAGCCAAACATTTACACTGGTGGAAATGAAGCTTTAAGTAAAGTGATTAGCCAGATTGCTGTTGTAAACTAGGAAAAAAAGAAAAAAAAATCCATACCCAATATCAGATAACAGAGCAAAGAGAATAAACTTTTCATATTTTTCTAAACCTACAACAAGCATTGGAAATAGTTTACTCATTTGTTTAACTCTTTTGACATATTAAACCTAGCTGAAAAAATCTGTCTGACAAGGACCATGAATTTTTAGGGAAAAGCTGAGAGAGAGAAAATCTTCCGGAAATTAGCTTAAAAGTTTAGAACTTTTTTCCTACTTTAGTAACTTTAGAACTTAGCTTCTATAAAGTAACATCCAACTTACATTAAATTGCTTTTCCTGACAGCTGTAACTCTTGAAAGATCAGCTTTTAAAAGGTAACGTATATAACAATATATGTTCCCTCAAAAAAAGGGGCTTGACCGTGAACTATTATATATATACTATTCTTAGTATCTGAAATAAAACTAAACATCAGGACTTTTCATTTTGTAATTAATGTCCACTGAAATAAAATATTAGAAGTGACAACTTCTGCTAAAACAGTACAGTCTAGTACTTTTACAAAAAGACATCCAAAAAGTGAGCTAGAAGCTTAAGTGCATATTTAGTCTCATACAGTACTCCACTGCCTGAATGTACTTTAGTATGGTCTAACTAGGTATCCATTCTCCATTGCTTTAGTAGGAACTTATATTTAGCTACCCATGCATAGGCACCTACACTTCTAGTATCTGAAGAACAATCCTGCTTATTAGTGTGCTCATTTTAAATTACTTTGTCCCAACTGTATATGATGGCCTTTTGTCCCTTCAAACTTTCCTTCAAATTTCATATTACTGAATTAATATATAACCACAGCATTCTTCATCACCAGAGAGGAGAAAGATAAGATAGATATCTAGATCTTTGTATCAGTTTTATAGTACACTAGTAGATTCAACAAAACTCATTCAGAATATTTTACAGTAGAAAATGAAAGAAATTCCCTTACCTCTGAAATGCCTATATTGAGGCTAAATTAGTCTACTATTAAGACTAAAAAGACAAATATCCTGTAGTTAGGAAATATAATTTTAAGTTTAATGTCTAAAAGTTTAGCATCTGATACTGAAAACTTGCCATTTTCTAGGAAATTTTCTTTTTCTGATTTTCTTTTTCTAACTTAAAGCAACTGGCACAGAGTGCTTAGTTTTGGTGAAAGAGGGCTAAACTATAAAGGAAAAAGACTTCTTACTGTAAGCTTGTAGTTTGAACAAATGTAGTTGAACAAATGTAATTAAACTTAAATGTATCAGAAGATGTGACCAAATTCAGATTGCAATTATTATTTTTAACCTTTAAAACACGTGATAATTCTGAACTTCTACACGGAATTTTGTAACATAAAATTAGACTCAATTTAAAAAGCACAGTTAGTGGAGAGCTTCTGAAAGCTGTACCCAGATTCTACATTATTTCATTTCACAAATAAATAAATAAATACAAAAGAAAAAAAAAAAAAAAGCATGGAAACTGACAGACCAGACTGGAGTTCTGCACAGAGAAGAAACTGTGCATCTAAGTAGACCATAGTTGCTCTTACTGCAGAGCTTTAGAAATCAAGGCATTGAACCCTGGTTCTTCTCTGATTACTGAGTCTGAAAGTGGAGGACAGCCAGCACATGCTGGACTCATTTTCTGAGAAGCTACATGGTGCTTAAAAGGAGATTGTTATTTTCCTTGGCTTACTGGGTTGGAGTCCATACCAAGTGTTATACAAGACTAACAAGAGGATGCCTGGAGAAAGGTACTATTCAGTAGGCCCACCTGTGAACGATGATTTGCTCTGATGGCAATAGCTTGTCTTCATAAAGAGAACAGAAAATGTTGTATTACAACCTTCAGATGAGCAATTCACTCTTCCCCCTGTCAGATGGTAGTTCTAGTTCACTACAGGCATTACTTTAACTTCACACCAGCGTGACAATATTGAAAAAAAATGGAAACTCTCCTTTATAAAGTTGCAGTAATAAACTTTGAGCCCTGCAGGAGTTTTGCCCATTGAATTCAGTGACAGCTAACTTAAAATTAAATGTTTATTTTATTTATTTCAGTGGATCTGATATCTTACCACCCATGGTTTGTCAGGTACCCAAATCTCCCACAAGTACTTCAGTATATGTCCAAAATTCTGTGCCTAAAAAGCAATAATATTTCAATAAAAAAGATGTGTCATTCTTACTACAGATCTTTAGATAAGCCACCTCCCCAACAGCCCAATATTAGTAATATATAAAGCAAAATGTGAGAAAATTTCTGCTGAAGGAAGATAAACATCTTTTAATGAGGGTTCACAAACTTCAGAGGCCATAGCCTAGTGTTACCAAACATATGCACGGTAACATTTAAAGCGCTACATCAAACATCAGTTTGGTGTCTGAAGGCTGATTGTGTAACATTTTGCTGCAACCAGGCAACAGATTTTCAGACAGCAGGGCAGGTTTTTATTGTTCTGTTTAGTGAACTACCAACTGAAATCACTGTCTCATAATAAGAAGATTTTTTTTTTTAATTTAATGCACGACTAAGCTTTTTATTAAGATATTATTAATCAACCCTGAGACTCTAAAAAGCAAAAACAGCAGATCTTTAAAACTGCAATTAAAACTGTGCTTAATGTGGGAGCATTAATGGATGTTCATGGTCTGTTACTAACTGCTGAACATAAATAGCACTATGTACTTCAGATTCCCTCCTGGGTATAATACTCAGACACCCCAAAATATCATGTCTCCAAGGTCTCAAATCATAATGACTCTATGTGTACGTGATTATAAGATAACTGTGGAGGGAAAGTTCAGTAGGTTACCAAGTTCGAAGAACCTTCAAAACTGCACATTCCTGTTCCTATAGGAATTGGTTATCTGACTTGACAACAGAATAGTACTACAATAACTCTGAACAATCTAAGCCAGAAAAACACATGCATTTGGAAGGACAGTCCGAAATGCAGGCATCAACCCAGCACCAGGCCTTTTTTACTGTTTTGTTTTATTGGAGAAAAGAATGCTTCCCAGAGAGAGAATGTTACATTAAGAGTAATGTATCTGGAAAGTCGGACAATTTCAAATCCATTCCCTGTAGAGTAACATGCCCAAATTGCAAACAAGTATTCTGATGTACCATATTCAGACTGGATATTAGCATTCTGTACAGCATTGTTTATCCACTCCTTTAACATCATATACTGAGCAAAATCGTCAGAAAACTTTACATCATATAGTACTTTTATTCGCAGTGGAAAACACCTGTCTCTTCCAAAGTAATCCCAACAGATACCTCAGATATTTCACACAAGTTCTGTGTTCTTGGAGAATTATATCACTGTTCTAAAAGCTTTTTCAAGAACTCCCCTTGAAAGTAGAAAGTCATCGTATGTATTTATATCAACCAAAAGTATTCTCCTCTGATATCTGAAGTCACATTTCCAACTGACTTCAGGAGGCCCCTTCTTCGCCATCTAAAATTTTATTTAAAATAAAAAAGAAAATGCTTTACACAAGCAGAAATGTTATTTGGTCTTACACTCTGAATCAAAAGGTACTTATACCATCCTTGGAGATTAACGAGTATAGCTTAAGAGAAAGGTAAAAGCCACTGAGAACGCCTCATTTTAAAATCTGCTTGTACCTTCTCTGATATTTTACATGTGATTGTTTTCCTCATTTACATGAGTACAGATGAAATGTAATTTACCTAAAGGCGACAGAATTAAACTGGTGAAAAAGCAGACAGGGAGTCCCTGTAGATCAAGTTCTCTTTTTAGAGTATATATTACACAGTTCTATCCCCTTTGATAAAGTGATGAGCTTCTGAAGGCTGACTGTGTGCCATATTATCAAATACTTCCTTACTTGATAGAAAGTCACCTTTACATAAATAAGTCACCTTTACAGAAATAACAAATATTGTTTCCTGAAAATAATTTGAAAGGAATCACAACAGTAATTTCAATAACAACAAATAAAGAATGTTTTC
>VXAL01017418.1:43562-59040 GCA_013399475.1 Chauna torquata
CTCATTGGTTCAGGTCTGGCCAGCGGTGCATCCCTTTTGGAGCCGGCTGGAGCTGGCTCTTATCTGACATGGGGCAGCTTCTGGAATCTTCTCACAGAAGCCACCCCTGTAGCCCCCCTGCTACCAAACCTTTACCACGTAAACCCAATACATGGTTAAAAACCACAATTTTCTTTCATTACTTTGAAAATATGACTATAGAATGAAAAATATTTATTCCTTCTTTCACAATTCATCTGAGGAAACCTGCCCTGTCTTGTTGAACTATATACATATACATATATATTTGCATTAAAAAAAAAAAAAAAATTGAAATTGCAGACTTCCCTATTCCCTGGAATATTTTAATATTTTATCAAATAACAACAAAATCAGGCAATGTCATTCTATTTATTCTATTTTAAAAGAAGTAATTGTGTACTCATGTACAAATGTACATCATTTTCCATGATGTGTACATCATGGAAAAGAAACATGGATTGCATTTTTCCTCCTCTGATACTTTTTGCTAGTTCTTCAAGATATAATTTTAATTTTCTTTGTCTGGTTTTCTTTTCATTTTCTGTGACATCGCTACTAGTATGCATTGTCTAAAAATGTCATAACATTTATCAAGGATAACAATACACAACTAACCCAAAATTACCATGACCCTTCTTCAGGAAAGCAAGGAATATTAAAACAGAAAGTATATGTTACTTAAATTGAAGAATTATTTTTAAAAAAGGCACTGAAAAAAAACAGCTCAGTAATTTTGAGAAAATCTTTCTTAAAGTTATTGTTTGTCCAGATTGCACTCTTTAAAAGGAAAATAAAAATCTCACATAAAGATTCAACTTCTGGCAGAGTTCACTGCCTTTACTTGGATTAGTGGAAAAACTTGCACCAAGTTCAGAAAAAAGATCGAGTTATCTACAGATTTAAAAAGGTAGTGTTTATGTGGTACATAACATAAATGGATTATAGACCTTCACCATGAAAATACTGATGGTATGACAGAAACAAAACAAAATTAAATAGTCTAATAGATACAGCCTAAAACATTTGTATATGCCACATGACAGGTAGTGGGTTGTTGCATCAGATAACTTCCTGACTTACTGGCTCAGGTCAAGGACCTGCCTGGCTCAGTATCCTGTCACCAACTATCTTGACAACCTTTTTGAAATGACCTCAGTACAAGTTCAAGAAGAACACTCAGTAATCTGCATCTACAATGGACTTATTCCTTTACATATCTGAAATAAATGCACAATTTCTTGTGAGCATACATTATGAAGAATTGGTCATTCTTCTAAAGAAAAAAAAAAACAGGCAGTTCTTTATTTCAGAAAAATGACCTCAAATGAAAATTAACAATAAACAATTCACACTGTCCCAAAGAAAAGCCAGAAATGAGTAAAAATCCCTCAACTTTTCTCTCAGCTTCTGCTTATTTGAAAATCATCCCAACTGCTCTTTAGAAACCCACAACGTTTTTCAACATGTCATAACTATTCTCTTTGACGATTGATAGAAGTCATCAAAAAAAAAAGAAAGAAGGAAATTAGCTAAAGTTGAACTGGCCTATGGAGGCTTTAGGTTGTTTTGTTTGTTTGTTTGTTTATTTGTTTTCTCTAATTCTGTCTTTAATAACAACTACTCAAACTTTACATATTCTCGACTTTTCAGTATTACTCTATCAGCATCCAATAACAGAAAAAAGTAATATTAATAATTTTAAGAAGTCCAGTTTATACAATATTAGAAACTTATTAATTTAGTATTCTGTCCATGCAATCATATTCTCACTATTCTCACTCTCGCAGAGTTCAACAGAAAGATTCTACAGTATGTCTTTAGCTCAAAATACCACATTTCCCACTGTGTCTCCCATGACAACCAGGCTGCTCTGAAAACAAGCTATACCACCAGAAGGCATCAAAAGCAGTAGAAGGAATTTCCATTCTTCCTTCCACTGACCTCACCAGAAAAAAATGAGCATCAGCACTTTCAGAATTAAATGTGAAATCCTAATTATTTTTTGCGTGCTAGTTCCGAAGTACAAATGAATCAATATATGCATCAGCATACATTGATAAATATAAAGAAGACCAAACATCACTAACTAACTGTTCTAATAGAAATCTCCAAATATCACCAAAATTGAAAATGCGAGTCACAGACCCAGGTAAAAGGGTTGATATGAACACAATTAAGCAGTTGCCATTCACTAAACTCCACATGTTCACAAACTCCAGCCAAAAATATTTTGAGGTGTTTTGTTTTGTTTTGTTTTTCACTTTATAAACTTTCACCAAGATTTATAGACTCAGACTGTGCTGCCACCAGAAAGACAGCCCTCACTTCCTTCTTTTTTGCTGGGCACACCCTTTGCTATGTCAATACTTAAATCACATAGCTCACCAGTTATGTCAGTTCCTTGAAATGACTATAAACTAGACCTGCCTCCCCAAGTTATTATTTTTCCCTGAACTGCTGAACAATCACTGGCACTGACACAACAGAGGTGGCAGGAACAGACAGCTGGAGGCAGGGAAAAGAGCACGACTTGCCTTTTTGTCAGTAGTGTGGTCAAAACTGATGCTGAGAGATCAAAAAGAAAGCCAGAATATTATATGACAGGAGCTGTATCTCATTCCGTATTCTTCTCCTGAACTGGAAGAGCATGAGACGAACATGAATTCCCATTAGAAATAGTTTTATTATACAGCCAGCTACCACCACTACTTTTCCACTATCTGGAACAATGATCTGATGATTAATGGTATTGCAAGTTAGGCTAGCATTCCACAAGGGGCACATTGAGCAGGATCTTGACTTTTGAAAACTTAGGAAAACGAGTTCTTTAAAAGAACCAGCAGCCACATAACCAGAGGATTTGGTCAGCAGCACCTGCCAAAGTAGTTGTTTTGCTGTTCCTTGGGAGCTTTTAGAGAAAAGGTTCATCAGACATCTACCACAATAAAGCTCATAAAAGGTACACATACTGCATTTGAGGAAGGAAAGAGAGCCAAAACAAAATGTTCACAATAAATTGTAACTGCTTGCTCTTTGGACCTACCAGATAACTTCTAATTTCACAGTAATGGCAGAGAAATTACAAAAACTAAAATGAAAATATATTTCTATAAAATAAACAGGTAAGCCATTTAATACTAATCCGGGTTCAAACAAAATATGGCAAAGAATCTTCAAGAATAAAAGGTAATGATTTTTCCTATCAATGGTCCACCCCTAACAAACATTGGGAGTATATGTATTTCTAGAAAATTCACCCAGCTGAAACACTGCAGACTTGAACTGTTTGCCTTTAACATTTTCTGAACTGTATCAGTAACTACTTTTTTGAGTAAGTGTTCGGACTTGGAGACATACCATGGTCTTTCTTTACAGAAAGTGCAATTTGCAACAAAACAATTTTTCAACAACTCTTTCAGGGTAAGTACATTTCTATAAGCGTTATAAAACTTCAGGCTAAATTTCAGACTGCACCAGAAAACTGCAATCAAAACTTGTGATTTAGACTTTCCTTTAAACTCCTTTTGTGAAATACTCAGATTGTACAGGACTAGGGACTATTTACGTGAAGATCCAAAACCTGATACTTTTCAAAATGTATTTCAACCTCATTGTTAGTCATTCTCCCTAATTCAGTGTCAATCTTATTATAGTCACTAAACTGTTGCCTTCATAAATGCCATAATGACAAACATTGAATATACCCTAGAAAGGCTAATGTATACTGAAGTAATAAGTTTACCTGAAAAAGAAAGCATTTAAAGAATGGTTTCACATTTTCAGAAATCCACACAGACCTTCTTCCCTCTCATCTAAAATAGTTTTTTGGGTTTTCCAAAAGCAGCTGTAAAAATAACTTGCCAAATAGAAGGTAGGTCCTAAGAACATGGATTAGAAGAATAAGGAAGCCAAAACATCAGCAGCAGCCTTTGAAGTTAAATTCATTACCTACAAAACAACCTGTACATCTGTAGTTATGCCTAAACGTTGTGTAAACTATGTGTACCTTGCCATTCTAAAAGTAACTTTTCAACCACTGAAAATGGCAATATGGATGTAAATAGAGACCTTAGTTTATTTTTAAACACAACTTATTGCTTATTTTAAGACATTTCAAAGTGCCAAAGCCCTAAAGCATTCATTTCTTGCTGTTTGTTTTACTGTGTGAGATTAGAGCTAAATTAAACTACCCCATTTGATGATCTGTACCAATCTGGTCTTAGAGCTTCTGCTGTACAGATGCCCAACTCCCTCGTACTGATCCTTTCTAATCTTTGCTGTATGCTGAAACTAGCCTTAAAGGAGAAAGTATCCTCTATGGCAGTTCTAGGGAGAGTGACACCATTGTTAGACATTACTAAGCCCTTAGATATTCAATCTCTTCCAAGTCAGTGAATTTAAAAGGAGTTCCTTGTAGCAGAGGGTTCACTGTTTGATATTTTGCACTTGAATGTGTGCCAACTCACCTTGCAGCCCCATTGGTTACTAAAGTAAAAACAGTTGTACAATATTTGTTCATTTTTCTGAAGTGGGAAGGTTATTTCTCAAACTCTAACAACCTCCCCACATTGATACAGCAGGAAAGTCTACCATTCCTTTCAATTAAAATGCTGTGGCTTTCAAAACTGAGTGAGAAATTTGATAATGTGGAGAGCACATGTAAAGCCTGTGGCTTGCAAATGACTGAAAACTTGCAATCCATCATCTAAAACAAAATCCATAAGAACTGTTCTAGCATGAAAGATATCTTCCCCAGAACTATTATCCATTGGCATCCTGCACCATTTCACACTGCTACACGGAGAAAATATGAAAGTATTCCTGAGCTGTTCAGAGAATACAAATGCATTTGGTTTTTGATTAATTGCATTAAAACCACAAATGTGAAACGTCCACACAGAGAAGTGGGTGAATAGGACACTTTTTTCCTCTTTTATTTTTGTCTTGTTATAAAATTGTCGCAGTTTTCACTTTTGGGAAAGATGCCAGCAATGCTGAAACACAATGAAAATATCCAAATGTTGGCCAGAAGGAAAGTTTTGCTGTGACTGGCAAGGGTTCCTATAAGGGATACTAGAGGGATGGAGGCAAAGAAAGGATAAATCTATGAGATTATCAGGGTAATTTTCTTTGATTTATAGTATTAGTACTGAATTTCTTCCAGTATTTTTGGATTCTAACCTCTCCCATGCCCCCAGTATATCAATTCTCTACTTTTTCAATTGAAATTAACCTATTTTTTTAAGTTTTAAATTCTCCTCATATTATGTTCTGTCTCTTCAGACATCTTGGAAATCTACTTATTGTACGTATGCCAGACACATGAAATCTTACTGCCTTGCAAATCAATCAATTATATTTTGTTGGCAGTAAAAAAAGCAACCCAGAGTAATGTCTAATCCAAAACCAGCACTTTGATTTTCATCTGTCCACGCTGGATAATTGAATGATAATAACTAAGAGAATTTAAGAATATATTAAAAGTTCTTATTGACGTCTATGACCATTTAATTAACTTTGTATGGATGGAATTCATCTGGTTTCTGGTCTTACATATATTGTGAGCCATTTGCAACTGGAGGAGTCCTGTTGTCTGTCTGTATTGTCTGTTAAAGAGAAGCAAGTATCTACCCTAGGTGAGATGGTAAAAGTGCAGAAGGTAAAAGTGCATTTTTTTCTCTAACTATAAATTCAGATATCTACTTCAAGAACAATGTAAGAGGGAAAAAAAAAGAGGTTTGAGAGCATTTACAAAATTCTTCATTGTAAACCATAACAAACTTTGCAAATGCTTTGAAAAGAGACAACTTACCATAAACTATGTTAACTGTATTAACTAAATTTTACATATGATAATGAAATGCTTGGTAATTTACATTTTGGGCAAGATCTTCAAAAAGGCTCGAAGTTCAAATTTCAAACTTTCTTAAATTGTAATTTTTTTCTGAGAAATTATCAGAATTAGAAATCTATTTTTAAAATGTGCTACCATATATTTGCATATCTGCAAGGTATATGCGTACCTGTAGCGTACGTGTACTACCAAATTATTAATTATAATGGGGTAGGACAAAGAATATGCTGCAGAGTGCTTCAGACTAACCAAGTTTGCCTGTCATTTGATCATACTCAGAAAATAGTAAGAAAAAATAGGAGACTGGAAATTGAGTTTTCAGGAAATATATATCATTTTAGAACCATGACCTAGTAGTCCAAGTCATTCAATCAACCAACAGTGGATTTCTGCAGAACCTCAAGGTCTCTGCCTAGACTGAACCTTCAGCATTACATACAGGATGACAACAGACAATAGCCTTGGGAGAAAGGGGGAAAGAAAGGAAAAAGAAAAGTAGTATAACAGAAAGAGAGCCTACAAATGAAGAAATTCAAAACTATGTTGTAGAGCCATTTTCTTGAATCCAGAACATTAGCCACAATATCATCAAAGATAACTGTTTTCTCTTGATTGCTAAAATCAAATTGCTTTAAAAAAATTTAGTTGTATCAATCCAAAAGAAGAGGGAGATATTACATAACTATTGGGCAAGAAATGACGTATTATTCACATGAAAAGAAAAACTTACTAAAGTTTATGGACAATATTGACAAGTTGGATTTATCCAAACCCGTAAGACCTGACAGGATTTTTCTACGGGCACTATAAGGGCTGGCTGATGTGAATGTAGTCCATCGTGTATAATGTACATGGCAATTAGATGGGGTCCTTAATGACTGTGAAGAGGCTATTGTGGCACTCATCCTTAAAAAAGGCAGGAAAAATGACTCATTGAATTATGGTACAATTAGCCTCATCTCAGTCACTGGGAATAGAAGTATCATGGAATGTGTCTCCCTGGAATCCATTTTCAGGTACATGAGGAAGAGAAAATAATCCAGAATATGCAATACAGATTTACCAATAGTAAATCATGCTTGACCAACCTGATACCTCTGATGAAATGTCTAGTTGAAAAGAGCAGTGAGTGTAATCTATCTTGACTTTAGTAAGCCTTTACATGCTACATCCCACAGTTTCCTTATTTGGAAGCTGAAGAGGCATGGGATAGAAAAAAGAATTTTTAGGTGGAATGAAAGTTGGCTGGATTAGCCATGAAACCAAAGTCTGGTGATCTGGTTAACAGCTGATAACAAGGAGAATACCCCAATGTACCACTATATGTGGTCCCATACTGTTCGATAACTGAATTTATAAGCTGGACTATGACACAGAATGCACCCTCAAGAAGTTTGAAAATGGCATTAAAGTTGGGGAAATGCTTGACAAAACAAATGCAAGAGATTTGATCAAAAAGAACCTGGATAAACTTGAGGACTGGACCAACAGAAAACTCAAGAGACCCAGTAAGGAAAAATGCAAAGTTACAAGAAACAACCCCATAAACACTGCAAAATGGTTGGCTGAAAAACAGACCTGCTAAAAGAGGCCTGAGGTTTACGGTTTATGTCAGGTTAAGTATGTATCTCATTGCAAATAAAGCAAGCTGCATACCAGGCTATATTAGGGGCAGTGTGGCTGCAAGTTATTATTCCCTTTTACTCAGCATTGTTGAGATTGCACCTGGAATACTGTATCTCAGTATTGGGCTCACAGTTCAGGAGACATTGAAAAACTCAAGAGATCGCAGCAGGTAAGGTCAACATCAGTTTATTCTTATTACTATACTATACTATGCAATACTATATAAATTTACATATATTATTATTACTACATGTTTTTAAAAGGTGATTATTTCAAAAGGGCAAAAAATGGTAACTGAACTTCAATGACTGCAGTATGAGATAGGCATCAATCACATTAGTTTAAGTCAAGTTCCAGGCCCAAGGAAAAAAGCCCACTCTGTCTGTGTGTCCACTCTCACCATCTAACAATACTACCAGTATTTTGCACTACGGTTTTAAAAACTCCAGGATATGGGTGCATAAGGATGGTAGCTGAAAACACCACATAACCATACTAACAAGAGGTTTGTAGTTCATATACTAGAGTTTGTATCTCTGTGGGGTATTTTTTTGATTGGGGGAGATTGAAGATAAGGGGAAGTAGGGGTAGGGGAGCAGAGAATTAATATATTGCTGATGTCTGAAAACTGTTTTAGGGCTTATGCCCTAGAAATTGTTATTTTGATCTAGAAATTAGTTTCTCATAGATACGGGGCAGGGGCGAAGAGAAAGAGAGAGAAAGGCCAATACTTTCCAAGTTTTCAAATAAAATATGAGCGGCTGATAGTCTGCAAGATGAGGATTTGGTTTGCCAACATCCATTTTACTTTGTTTCTATAGCTTCATATTTCTTTGTCACAAGTCAAAGAGCTTTCATTGGAAGTGAACAAGTACTGCATTTGGAGAGTGGCAAAATAGCTTCATTTGGCTAATGGTGTATCATTCCAGGAAATAATACTTCCTGATAACTCATCAAATGACATTGATGAGAGTAGCAATGAGCAGAAGGACAAATTAGCAGAGACACCAGGTAGCTTTAAACATTTAAGAATAGCAAATGGAAAATATATCACTATAAGGCAATACAAATAGGGGACACAGAAAATGTCCTAAAAAATTCTAATTGTAATTGTTGTTGTTGTTTTTTAAATGTATACTTATTAGAATTATAACATCAATAACATAAAACAAAAGATGCTGCTAAGAAAACAGAAGGAAACATAAGATAGTCATGAGAAATTCATGCAATTACAGATACATTTAGGTGCCTTGGTCTGAAGACCAGTTAGTGCAAATAAAAAACAAACAAGTTCTGAGACCAAAGGCACAGTTGAGGTGTGTGTAATTTGAAAAGATACTTTGGGTTGCACAACATCAGGAGGTGTACAATCCATGATGGGCATGAGATGATTTCTCATGGAGCTTTGGTGTATCAGAATTCTTCCATTATGCTCACTTCAGTAACAGAGAATGGGACAACTAGCATGGCTGCCTATAAAAAGCTTTTGCACTCTGAAAGTCACACAGAAAAGCATCACTTATGACAGTAATAGACTTGGAATATTTGTAAGAATTATGAAACTACTGAAGTGTCACATAATGCTGTCATGCAACAGATTTAATTTGCCTTTGTGAAAATTATAGAAGTAACAGAAAGGAGAAATTAATCCAAGGCCAGTATATTAGTAAGACAAAGAGAATGAAATGAGGACAAGAGAGTTTAAGAAGAGATTGAATGAATAATAAAGATCATGCAAGTCTAAGGCATCTTAGGTTTTCACATATTAGAATTCTCTGATGTGATGTTTATTTCCTTACAGATTATTGAATCAAATAATAGTTTTGTTTTCAGTTTCTTAAGAATTTTCTCATTTACTTTTAAAATTTTTTTCTGTATTTTTAAGAGTAGCTTTACATATGTTGAGTTCAACACAAGATGGTGAACACACAAGTCTTCTTCACCTGTATCTTAATTGAAAAGAACTCTAGTAAAATCAAAGGACATAAGGAACAAATATCTTATCTGGCTCTGAAACAAGACTAACAGATAAATTATTAGATAGGATTGTGTAATTTTTCATTTTGCCCTTGCCATCCTCTAAATTCAGTCACATTTTATTTGCCTGAAACTTTCACCTACTTATTGGAAGGAATTTTTCCTTGTTGATGCCTGAAAGAATAGGCAAAAGACGTAACTCAAGTATTTATTAATATGTCATAGATGAAAGGAAAAACAAAAGGGTTTTTTGATATCACAGAAGAAACAGACTTTAAAGTTTTGCTGCCTCTTCTTTTGAAGTGGTTTGGCCAAGAAGCTGAAATCTGTTAATGAGCTAAGATGCAGAGGGGGGGTAGCATTTCTGATGGTTACTGCACTTGAATTTATTGGTTGAATAGCTTGCAGGAATAAAAACAAACAAACAAACAAAACTTTTGCATTTGCAATACAGTTGGGAGGGTGTTTGAAGTAATTGAGACTGCTATTTGCAGAAGTGTGTGAACTTCTATAACTGAAATTCTAACTGCATATCTAAAGAAAGAAAAACTGTTAGTGTTTGCTTTGAGTAATGAAATTAAAAGGCTTGAGTGAATTGCAGGAAGTCATCCCCTTGCTTCCTACTCCAGGATAAGACCAACTACGTCTATGTTTTTTATAACAGACAGCTGTCAGCTCTGCCCTTCTAACTTAGTGGAGGAGTAACGTATCGCCTTTTCAGGTTTTCCAAACTCACATCATATCTGTGAGTATGGTCTTCTTCCCTGCAAGACCACTCTGTCAGGAAAACTTAAAGTACATATTTGTTTAAAACCACATTTCCAACAATGAACCATACTGTAGCATGATGTAAGAACAGAATTCATTATTAATACAGTTAGGATTTTCTTCAGCTACTCTGGAGTCTTCTCTTCTGAAACTAATTAGCCTCTAACCAAACCCAGGGTTGTCATGCCTTGAGAGTTCTTCCTTTTATCATTAAAGATGCTACTACAGTTACCTAGAGTAATGTTCAGAAAGACCAGCCCTTTTCCAGAGTAAGCCAAAATGATTCTGAGGGGGTCAGCCTCTTCTTCCAGATAACTAATTATAGGACTCGAGGTAATGGCTGCAAGTTGCGCACGGGGAGATTTAGATTAGATATCAGGAAAAACTTTTTTTCTCAGAGGGTGGTCAAGCACTGGAACGGCCTGACCAGGGAGGTGGTGGAGTCACCGACCCTTGCGGTTTTTAAGAGGCGCCTGGACAAGATGCTACAAGATATGGTTTAGTAGCTTAGTGGGTAGTATTGGTGATAGGATGACGGTTGGACTAGATGATCTTGAAGGTCCTTTCCAACCTTGTGATTCTGTGATTCTGTGATTCTGTGTTCCCTCTGTTTCTCAGCTCTATCTACTCTTCTGTCTGTCACTGATTACTGAGATATCACCTGGTAATGCAGATGATTTAGTTTTCTCCTTGTCCCGAACCTCAAGAACTTTTCATTAAAAATGTTATTGTATACTCAAGTATACTTCTGGTTTAGGCCATTTACCCATTACAGTCATCTGAAACTGATGACAATTTATTGACTATATTATTAGGGCAGTTGGACTAGATGATCTTTGAAGGCCCCTTCCAACTGAACTATTCTATTCCATTAGAAATAACAAATCTACAAACTTTTCTTTTAGATTTATACCTTTTATTTCTCTATCAGCATTCTATAAAGACCAAATGCCTGTGTAAAACTGTTGGAGAAATGGGGAAAGATGTCTTCAATTGAATAATATTCCCCTGGGATATGCTGTTAGTTTTGGGAGGAAACGTTTTGGAGACCTTCACAAAACCTAATGAGGCTCGTCTATTGTTCCCCTTGCTCATGCTGTAACATTGTTTTCCCATTTTCAGTACATGCAGGGGATAGCCTGAATGATAATTACTGGACTAGCTAAATTGTAGATGTATTTTCACTTATTGATTTTTTGAAATTTGTTTTCAGAACAGTCGAGCACAAGTTATACTTGCAGAGCAAAAGAGAACAGGGAGGGGACTGAAGAAAGAAGGGGGAAAATGCTATACTGCCATGTAGATGCTGTTGATAAAATTTATAGCTAAAAATTTAATATGTTTGGGGCCATGATGAAATGCTTATCATCAGCTTGCATTGCCTGTAGTTCTTGCTGATTCCAGCCCGCTCAGTGTATCCTGGTAATGAAATGAAACGGCATAGGCCCAGTGCCTGCAAAATAAAATTCATTTCATTATACTCCAAGAGGTTTTCTTTTTCTTTTCTTTCTTAAAGACCAGACTCAGGAACATACAGACCACAACCCTTTATGGGATTCTACTTATTTTTCTTTTTTTCTTTTTTTAACTGTTTTTGTTGTTGTTGTTGTTTATGTGTTACTAAAAGGATAGCCAATATCTTAAATTTAAATTTACTGACATTGACTGTAGTACATCCTTCCCTTAACCACAGCACATGGCCCCATGGCTTCCGAGCACCTATTTTAAGAAACTTAATTCAAAATAAATGTCACCATTGGTTGGGTAATACATTGCCCTCTTCCTCAGTTCCTCTTTATTTACTCATTTACTCTTACCCTTATTAAGCTGGTGATTCCAGCTTAATAATTATTTAAAGGTTACAAAACACCAGTCAGGATCCATTGTCACTGGACATTTTTGCTGGGGTAAGAAAAAGAAAAACTAAAATCTGACTTCTGATACCACAAAACAAGAGTGTTTTTGTTTGTTTTGGTTTTATGTTGCCACATGTTGCAGGTTTTCCACAGTTATATAACTATGCAGAAGCGCAAATGACACACAAAATTAAGCTATAACTAAAATATCACGTTCCAACAAATATTGCATCACTATGATTCATAATGGTTCTATGAACTAAATCTTGCTACAATAAAGTTTATCCATGCAAATAGATGTGCATAAAGTTTAGTTCAAAAACAGTGATAAGAACAAGTTTAGTCTGCTAAGTTAAGCTCCAGTTTTACAGTGCTCTCCCCATAAAACTTTTGATTATAAAAAAGTGAGTTTTTTTTTTCTTTTATTAAAAGCATATATAATGTTTCCCAGAGTTACTGTTAGTTTTAAAGCCAAATTCAAACCTTGCATTCACCCTACAAAATGGTGTGTTTCCATTAAATAAGCTACAGAGTTGTGCGAGAATCTGGCTTCTAGAATTTCTTGCCTTCAACAGTAAATTGAATGAGCCAAATGGGTCCATTTTTCTGTAATATGAAGACAAACTTTACAAAGAAATATGCATTCTGTACTAAAACTGTGCTAAGCTTTCTCTTTCAGGATAAACCAAAACACACGTCAGTCTGAAAGCTTTTGGCATTGATAACACAAAGAGCCTATTACTTAATTTGTATTAAACCCAGGAGCTGCAGAAACTCTCCACTGAGGTGTATTGCTATTTTATGAGAAAAATGACTTTTAAAAGCAGAAGATGAAAATACTTGCATTAATAATCTTCTTCCAAAGGATGGATAGGTACAGTGATTAAAGTGTTATCTGAGGGTTTTAATGACCTAGGTTCAAGTCTCTGTTCTATTTTCCTTATCTCTTTGAGACACAAAGCTACATGACTTGTGTTCCCAAACTAACAAAAATACCCAGATGCTCATGTTTGCCTGTCCTTGAAGACACTTTTAAAAGTTTTTAAGTCACTCAACTACTTTTGGTAGACACTGATTTGATCCAGATAAAATAAATTAACTCCAAGCGGATGAAATTTCAACATGATACCCAGTGTAAAAAACAGTTTCCTTGCAACAGTAGAAGCTCTTGAAAACCATTTAATGGCTTTCTGGTATTGTTGGCTACAATATTCTGAATTTGAAATATCTACTGGATAGAAAGCTAGAGTCTTGCTTTCTACACTTCTGAATACTCACATTAAGAGCATAGCACCCAGTAAATATGATACTACTTAATGGTTTACCCTAAACAATTTCTGCTCTTTTTTTTGTTTTGTTACCTCGGACTAATCTATAATCCCACTTGTCTGTCATTTTCCATACGCAGACACACTCTGAAGGCCCTCATTACAGCAAATGAGGGGATGAGTGGGCAGCAAAGTTGCACAGTGCCAATTTGGCTTTACCTGAATGAAAAGTGCAGCTAAATCTGCTGGGGGAGAGGAGATACTAACACTTTCAGAACAGAAGTACATTCAGCAAGGTGCTGAAGAAATTAATTGTACTACAGGACTGGGCTACTGACCTCATTGAAAGCCCCAGGAACAATCAACTTCCTGATTTTTTCCTCATATGTATCTGCTGTCCTCTGATAGCACATCTCTTGTTGGCAAATTTAACACAGATCTCTTGGAATGGTAACAGACTGCTTTCTCCAGTCATTTTCTAGGACCTTATAGTGATTGTCATTCACTCCTCCTTAAATTGGATTATATTTCTCTAAATTATTTCAAGCTCTCCATAAGGTAATGCTTTATTTTTTTTCTGATTTGCAATTCTGGCACTCTAAAACATATACTGGATTATGGCTGCTACAAGGGACATCTGGGCATTTTACCACTAAATCTGACCAGCTTCAATATCATTAGAAGGATGATGACGTTTTACTGCCTGCTTCCCCAAACACATGCCACCTCCTTTCATTTAGCCTTTAGTGGCACTGCTACTGAGTTTAATGAACCAAAATACCTTTTCCAGCACTGGAAAGTGCAGTCTGTCATTAGAAAAAGTGTAGTCTCCAAATTTGTTTAGAATAGACCTCTTTTGTCCAGAACAAGAAAGAAAGTTGGAATGGAAAGAGTTTTCTAATCTCTAGCAATGAGACTAGAAAATCAGTCTCATGGCCTGTATGGATTTGAATGCAATGACAAGTATGTAGAACAAGCACTACTGACCTCTGATATTTCTTTGGCAGTCTGTATATAAACAAAGTCTCTACTTTCTTTATTAAGCTATGAAGAAGAGGAATCTGAGTACAGAACCAAGAGTATCAGTGGTTTTCCTGGCTGAAATATGTAATAGCAATAGCTATTACTAGGGGCTTAACATGGGAGAAATACAGATATATTGATAAGGATCAGGAATGAACTAGAAAAAGATGGAATGGATAGGAATCAGTAATGAAAACAGCAATCTGCATTCTGAAGGAAACACAGAATGAAAAATGTGGCAAAAGATATCTTTCTCCTGATAGACATTGTTTTCTGCTAAGACTAGACATGCACTGGTGGGTGCAAGAAAATGCATCTTCTCTCCTAGTGCATTAGACATATAGATACATAATAGACACTTAAAAATTGCTGACTCCAACTGCTGTGTGTAAAAAAAAGATATAATCTATGTACAAAAAGAAAAAAAAACTGCTGAAAGTGTATCTACAGCCAGACTGTAAGTTGCTGCAGCTATTAATGTATCTAGCATTTATGATTAATAATAATCTTCTCAGGACTGAGTTAACATGCTGCAGATTTCAGAAAGAGTCGAGTCAATCCAGGTTAAGTGATTCACTCTGCTGATTACTTTCCCTCAACAGGAATTTGATGAGATATGCTGCCTCTGGAATCTGTTATCAATAACTACTACAACCTCCAGCCACAGTTGAGGGCTCAGAGCCATAAAGTACTGCAGCACTGCACAAAAAAAGTACTGTAAACACTGAAGTGAGGTTTATTGAAGAAGTCTTGATTACCATGACAGTACGCTCCTCTCACCACAGCCAGTGCAGAGAAAGGTAGTTAGAGAATTTATCGAGAGTTGTTCAAACCAAAAATATATCTACTCTCACTCTTCATTTTTATTTTTCTTTGTCACCCAGAAGAACATAATTTTTTGGTTTATCACAAACCTTCTGTCTGTTCTGTCCTCTAAGTCATTTGTCACACTCCTCAAGGTCACAGGGGACTCTCAGTGGGAAAGCATGTGTGTTGATTGATTGGTGCTGTGATGCCTATGTGTACCAGGGCTGCTAAATGAGCTTCTCTCCCCTCTCCCCCTACTCTCTTGCCTCCAAGCAATG
>VXAL01017418.1:71745-85157 GCA_013399475.1 Chauna torquata
AAAAAAAGGAAAAAGGAAAAAGGAAAAAGGAAAAAGGAGAAGCTAAGTGGAGATACCTCTGTCTTGTGTTAAATAAGTAAGTTTTGACTGAGAGTTGGAAGCACTTAGAATTCAAGAGCAAGTCTTTAATCAAATGCGATGAGAACACCAGAAAGAGATAATCACAACGTTTTATGAAATGAGGACCGAGTTTGATACTACTAGTGTATTTGCTAATATTGGCAGGACTTATGAAAGTCCTACATTGCATGTGCTGATAAACTGTATACTCTAAGTAAACATTTCAAATTATTGTGTAAATGAAGACTATCCCACCCCTCCAATGACATGTACTGTGAGTCAAATGTGCCTGCAATGCATTGTCAATCACGTAACATGGAGTTGATCTGGGAATGCTCAGTGGTCATTTGTCAGAGAATTCTGGAAATCAGATTACTCAGTAAAACAGGAAAAAAAAAAAAAAAGAATTAAATAGACATAAAACAGGAAAGCAGTAAGATATCTCTGCAAGAGATTTCCTGCTATGGAATCTAATAAGAATTGCCAAGTTTAGTCAGTACTTTGAACTACTTGACTGAAAAGCGGTATTTCCGCAGCATATTTTTAGGACCATTTTACCTCATGGTATTAATGTAAAAATATTTTTCACTTGTTTAGTTTTATGTAACCTGTATTAATAAATCAATAGTGTATAGAAAACATCATTAAAAACAAAAACAAAAACAAAAACAGATGGTTTAAAATGGCAATAAACTTAATGAGGAAACAGCAACATAAAAGAGAACCTTCTAAGTGATCAAGGAGAAAGTCAGTGACACAAACACGAAGACTCCCTAGAAACATACCTCATAATGTCTTTTTCCAGTCTTCTGCAAATGAGATAGTATCGCACGGGTACTGCACAGTTATGAGAAGAATACTGTCAGTTTTGTTAGGCTGAGTTGCACTGAATTTGACTGCCAAATGATCGTGAAAAACTAGTCAGCTACGTACAGCTCAAGGTGATTACCAATAACAAGCTTCACTGCAGAAAAAATAACATCAAGTGTTCTGAACAAAGCAAGCCACAGAAATCACTGAAAATCTCTGTAAGTTAGAAAGTCCTAAAAAGTTACATGGGAAAGCTGATTTTTTCATAAAAATTCAGCACCGGGCTAAGTACGGATCTCTGTGTAGAGTCCTGCCTAGTCCTAAATTTTTATACACTGACTATATAGAAAGTCTTCACTGCAAGCTATCTAGGAAATTTCTTTGTGCCATTAAAACAATTCAACTAAATTAGTGATTTACCATATACACTGCTATATGTCAAGATTCTGAAGTTAATACAAAACATGATTGCACAACTCCTGACTGAATAATAAATGAATACATAAACCCAAGAATTTCACACAATCTGCTCCTTCCTAATTCTATACTGCTAGGAAGTCAAAGCCTCAATCTCAATCCAAAGGCCCATTTATATCAGTTATTGACCCTATTCATTGACCCCTATTCAGATGGCAGCAGTCTTTAAACTCACAAATAAGATAGATTTCAGGAACATGAGAGGTTATATGTTGTTGGGTCATGGGCTGTCATAACAGGCAGGACACAAGGCCCAGATAAGAGCTTCAGTTTTGACCCTACAATGGTCCAAATTGCTTGCAGACCAAAACTCAGTGTGCATCAACAGAAGTGTGACTCGGCATTGAAGAGACTAGAGTTAGGACCTACCTCCTCCCCACCAGTTTGTGGTAATTTGTAAACAGTTCCTGTTCATAGCTAATGACTACAATGTGGACTTTGGAGGTGGAAAGAGAGGACACCATAAAAATCCTTCCTCATTCAGAATGAATGAGCCCTTGACAAACTCAGGCTGTGCTTTTCCGAGGACATTATCTTTATCACCAGTCTGCCTACATAATTATAAGTCTTTACAAGTCTTGCAACATTTTCTTGTGATAGGCGATATTTAGCTACTGATAAATAAGTGAAGAATATTTCATAATGATAAATATGCTAGAAAATGTTTTACCAACTTCATCAGATATTGCTTTGCATTAAAGGTTCTACTTTCTTGCCAGTGAACAGTACATTTTTACAGCAGTATTGTAAAACTCAAAATGTTTTATTGTGAAATACTGCTTCTTTTCCATCTTGTGAAAGACAGAATGAATTCAGAGGCCTCAACAGTATAAGCAAGTATGCTTGCCTGTTCTAACTGCTCATTTTCCTGAAAAGCATATAATTTCTCTGAAGTATCTGCTAAATTGTAACAAACTATTTCTGAAAAGTCACAATAAAACATGTTTTTTTTTTTTAAATCCCATTAGATAGTGCTGGGAACTTGTCAGATCCCACACAATTCATTCAACCATCCAATGACGTATGATATTTGGCACATACTGTATTTATGCTTTTTGTTTGCAAAAGGAAGACATTTTTTCCTCCCATTCTTCTGATCTTTATTCTTATTATCAAATATTTTCTCCAATTTCATTGAATTATGCAAAACTACCCCTGTGAGTAATGTCAGAAGGATTTTGTCCATCTCTTGGAATGAGGTATTTGACACAGTTTCTGCAGTTGTCTTGCATTTCCAAGCTCTGCTTAAATAAGAAATATTAGATTCAAAAATAATGCAAAGACAGGAAAAAAAAATACAGAGGTCTGAGTTTTTTTTATCTCAGAATTAACTGTTTTATCTAATCAATAATTAGAAATAGCTTAATACAAAGAACAGTTTGTCTAACTAAGTTCAGAGATTTCCTTGTCAGTACCGGAACTGAGTACTTCTGGGGAAAAAAAGGTGCCCATAGTGATTCAAAGAAAAGTAGAATAGTTTGAATTTGATTGTAATTTATCATCCTTGTTACTACTTTTCTGCACTGGTTTTAAAATATCATTGTTATTTTAAGATCACTAATTAGTTTCCTTATAAAAATCATTGAATCCAGGAAGGTATTTCTTTCATTTTAATTATGTAATGATTATTTTCAGTGATTGGCAAAAGTTCTTCCAAATGCTATATTCAATCTGTATTCAGTCAGGGACAATCTGTACTGCCTACATAGCATTACCTCATCTCACTAGCTTTCACAGCAGCTACATGTTATCTACTGAGATTTTAGGATGTAATTTCCTGTGAATGACAGAAGCTGATAACAGTCCAAGTCATGAAATTGAGAACGATACTCACTTACTTTTTAGAATATTGAAAATACTTGCTACATCAACTACACAAATAATTGAATATTTTTGTTTAAGAAGCTCTTCAGTACCATTACCCTGCTGGAAAGCAATATAAGTGTTAGCTCTTATTTAGTTGCTCCACCTACCATTCCTACAAGATCAACATTGTTCACAAAAGATCAATAGAACCGTTATAAACTATGTTCACCATAATTAAGGAGGCAGGAGTCTTATATTTATGCTGCAGGCTACATTAAAATACCAACAGACATCAGGACTGAGTTAGCACTGTCTCAGCTACACCACTTATTCCTCACTAAACCATTCTTTTTTTAATTTATTTGCTTCAAGTACTACCAATTTCTACTCCCTCATTAAGAACCCCATGCTCTAAATTTAAAAGCCCTAAAGGGAATGTATTTCTTCATGTCTTTTGGTGAGGAAATACAGTTAAAAGAGCACAGGAGTGGAGAAAATAGGTAAGGACTAAGTTCCCCAAGTTCCGTATAAAATGAAGTGGAAAATTTCTTCAGAATTAAACACAGATGAAATACAGGGCTTTTTTCTGGGGAGAGGAAGGGGATCACACAATCATTTATGGATGTGATATACATACAAAAATACACACACACACACCCCTAATATGTATATATTTATGTAGTTTTACACCTGAGAAGGGTCTTACTATGATTAATAGCTATTTTACACTCACAAGGCATGTAACTGACTTCTTAAATCTTTGTAGGGCTGAAACCTTAAGATAGAAGACTCTGATTTCCATTTTGCTTATTCAACAACTTTTGTCAGTAACAATCCTTCCAAAATTCTCAAATTATGTGTTTATCAGAAGGATGTAGAAGTTTATTGACTATCCCTGATGCACACTCAGTCACGTCTGGTTCATGTTAAATATTCTCAGAATACATCCCAACCAATATGATTAAGCACACAATTACTCAGACAAAGACTGAAGTATATCACAAAAGTCTGTTGGACTATAACAGCAAATAAATAAATAGAAGCAAACATACACCATCTTATATAACTGCAGATATCAAAGCATAGTAATAGACCAAGAGACAAAAGATTTACAAAGCCATAATTTATTTCTAGTATCGTATACTAGTAGTAGAAGTATCTGCACATACGGTCTGTAGAATATTGTCATATTCAGAATTGGTATCAATGACTTGTAAATCTGAGAAGCATTTGTATGTGTGCACATACACATCCATAAATCCTTAAGGCTGAGATTATTATTGGGTGGAAGGCAAAAAAATATTTTTTATTGCAACTGTGTAGAACATGATGATAATTTGAGTATGATCATCAGAAGTTCTTCTACAGAATGTTCTTCTACATGTCTACTGACGACCAACAGAAACTGCAGTTTCAAGAATTACCAGGTCTACAGAAACATACTGACGTTTTTGGCTGTGAGCTTCCTTTTAGTATTAGTGGTACAGTGTTTGTTAAGTCACACTTTAGAAAGATGCTCAACACTGTGTTAAAATCAGCGTTCAAGTTTTTCCTAAAGCTGGAAGGACAATCTAAAAGAGCAGATATAGGATGAATCACAGAAGAATACCATACGTTTTCCCTACAACTAAGCCTGTCAAACTTGCAGCTGTACCTGCTGCCATAAGAACTTACTTATTCCATTATGCCAAATGACTGGTGTTTTTTAAATGCAATGTCAGTAAAGGACATTTAAAACTAAGCAGTATACCTGGTTTGGACAAGGATCTGAAAGAATTTAGCACCAAAGTGAAGGGAAGTCAAACAGCCAAATGTCAGTCAAAGTTTTTTTTTTCTTTTGTCTGAAGCAATTCTACCAGCAGCATGCCATCCCAAATAAGTACATTTATTATGTCATAAAATCCTACAATGAAATATTGCAAATTTTATATAAAGGTACAATACTGTATGTGTTGTGGTTTAGCCCTGACAGGCAGCTAAGTGCCATGCAGCTGCTCACTCACTCTCCCCAGGTGGGATGGGGAGAGAATCAGAAGGTAAAAGTGAGAGAACTCATGGGTTGAGATAAAGACAGTTTACTAGGTAAAGCAAAAGCAGCGCGCGCAAGCAAAGCAAAACAAGGAATTCATTCACTGCTTCCCATGGGCAGGCAGGTGTTCAGCCACTTCCAGGAAAGCAGGGCTCATCACAGGTAACGGTTTCTTGGGAAGACAAACGCCATCACTCCCAACGTCCCCCCCTTCCTCCTTCTTTACCCCAGCTTTTATTGCTGAGCATGACACCATATGGTGTGGAATATCTCTTTGGTCTATCTCTCTGGATCACCTGCCCTGGCTGTGTCCCCTCCCAGCTCCTTGTGTTCCCACAGCCTCCTCGCTGGCTGGGCAGCAAAAGAAGCAAAAAAGTCCTTGGCTCTGTGTAAATGCTGCTCTGCAACAACCAAAAACATCACCACTATTTTCATCAAAAATCCAAAAGAGTGAGCCTCTGCAAAGAAAATTAACTCTGTCTCAGCCAAAACCATGACAGTATGGCTCTAATATAAAAAAGGCAGTTTACATGAGGTGGAAGCAGGGACAAGTTACAACGGGGGAAATTTAGGGCATGAAGGGCTGGATAGCAAAAGCCTACCTAAAGTTGACACATGCAATGGACATCAAGAGCAACAAAGAGAACTACTACTACTCCCCTGACAGCACAAGGATGAACAAGGCAAATGTGGGACTGTTACTGAATAGGGTGGGTATTTTAGCGAGAGCAGGTACAGGCAACGCTGAGGTACTCAATGCTTTATTTTCCTGAGCCTTCACCAAGAAGGGCTCCCAGACCTCTGGGCTGAGGGACAGTGTTCACAGAGGTCTACCAGCAGTGGATGGGGATTGAGTTAGGGATATATGTCATAATAAGAATAATTCAGTTCTTATAACTCTGAAATTGTGATAGTAAAACTGAACTGAAACATAAAGATATAAAATATTGATAGTATTTTTCCACTGCACTTTGTATTCTAATTAGAGACATTTAGAACACTGGCTTATGTTCATAATTAAACATACTTAAAAGTATCAGAGAAAATGACTGTTAAATCACATCTATTTTCAAGTATCTTATTTTAAAGTGAACAAGAAAAAAGAGAGAAAAAAACTGGTATTACTTGATAATACTTAAATTAGAAGTGACTCAAGTTTAATGGAGTATTTGCTGTTATTGTTTTACAGCCATCATACTATGAAAATACAAAATAAAACACTATTTCAGTTACACACTGAAAATAATCCAGCAAAGGTCTGCAAATAATATATTAAATGTACCATTACAATGGAATTGTTGGTGATTTAATTAAGAACTGAAGAACAGCACCCTTTTTGCAAGTAACCCAGCAGGTTCCTAGTAAATGATCTGTAATATACAAGCTAGACTAGTTCAGCTAAAAGGCAACAAAGCATTAAATGTTCCAAGGAAAAAAAATGCAGAGGAAGAGGTAACTGGAGAATGATAAGCAAAACCTTGCACTTAGGAGAGCAATCTTGTATTTCAAAGTCCAACTGCAAAGATCACTCACATTCAATTACTAATCATCTCTCCATCTTATTAGATCCAAACCAGATCAAATTTCAGGTCATTATTCTCAAAGCAGAAGGAATGCAGAAATATTTTGGTATGGATCACACTTCTTATAGATATCCTGTGCCATTTACTAAT
Source organism: Chauna torquata (assembly GCA_013399475.1). NCBI lineage: Eukaryota > Metazoa > Chordata > Aves > Anseriformes > Anhimidae > Chauna > Chauna torquata. The sequence goes on from VXAL01017418.1 coordinate 78,601, forward strand.
CTCAGGTTTAAATGGTTCATAACCACTATCTTTGAATTCTATACGCCTGTTCTGACCAAGTTGCTATGGGTATGCATTTAAACAAAATTCTCATAAAAATACACTTTGAATAATAATGTCTTGCTATTTCCCCACACACAGTTATTGTCTTGCCAAAAAATTTATTTCATAGAAGGAAAATGTAATGAAAGGTTTTAAATTACAATAGGATAACATGCTGGACTGGCTCTACAGATCTGCATTACAGGCTACTGTGATTTTCTGACTGCACCTTAACATTATCCTTTAAATAAATTGAGACAAGAAATGTAGGCACTTGTAACTTTACAATCAGCTGAATACAAATGCCATTTTGGTCCAAAGACTGCCTTAGGAAGAATACGTCAGACATTTTCATTAATAGCTAAAGGAATTCATTCCTTTTGCTGTCTAGTAGACTGACTCTACTAAAGAATCGAAGCGTTGTAAGCATTGTGAACATACAATCCATATTGTACAGTATTTGAACTTTTTTTTTGCGTCACAGAATTAACTCCTTTTACATATTTAATATGGAATATGACCTTACCCCAGTGTTAAAAAAAACAATCTCCTGTGTAGAATATTTCAAGAGAAATTTATTTCTGAAATTGATGAAATACAACACTGTAATATTGGTATCTGATTAAATAAGTGATTGCTTGCCTAAATATAGAAACTAGTTGTATTTTAGCTCTGAGTTCAACTTATAACTCTCATTATATAAACTGTAATACAATTTTAATGGAATATCCCTGTTTAAGCACCTGTCACAATTGACCCAAAAGCAGATACATTTCAGCAGCTGTTATAGATGTGATTAGACACGTAAGCAAACAGTTCAAGCAACAATATTTCTTCAGATATGTTTAGAAATTTATGGGAATAGAAAGCTAACAGAAATATGATTTATTTTAGTAGATTTTAATATTGTATTGGGGTCTTAAAATTAAGGAGATCATGAGCACCAAAAAAAAAAAAAAATCTGTTAGTTAACTACACACATAAATGCCCACATAAGTGGTCATTTTAGATTTTAGATAGAGAACAATGTCTTTATTTTTGATCTTGGGATAGTGAAACTGATCAGGATAAACATGACAATTCTAAATAAGTTGATTCATGAACCTGGACAATCATAATAACACAACAACATAATGAACATTACAATCATCTTTCTATACCGTCTTAAGCTTTCTTCTCTGACAGTTTTGCAGAACAGACAATTACAAGCAATATTCAAAGGGGAAAAAGATACTAAATACAAAGACAGAAAGACATTCATATGACCAGTTTGTTTATTTTTACTAAAATCACCTTTTTTTTTCCTTATTTTTAATCCAGCAGACAGGTTAGTCTGCTCCAAAATTTTAAAATCTATGAAGCCCTAATGGGTATTAAAGCTGAGGCCTGTTCCCTCAAGAGCAAATAAAATGTCTTTAATATGGAGGGGGAAATGGAGGATAACCTGCAATTGACACTAATTCTGCATCTGCACAGGACACAAATTTACTTTTCCTATTCTTCTACTGAAGGAAAAATTCCAATCCATGAAGTCAGTTGATAGCTTTATAGATTTCAGTTCAGTATCATTAATAATCTCATAAACATCCAAAGGAAATAAAATAATTAGTGACAAGATCCCAAATCAAAGGTACTACCTGAAAATGCCAGTTATTCCTTGGACAGAGCTCAATAGCTTCTGGCTTTCACCAAGTGAGAAGCACCTGATCTTTTAAAATGAAAACATCAGAATACATCTGAAGAAAGACAAATTATAATTCCTTTGGTGAAAACAACCTACTTAGATTACTAACCTACTAACTGCCTACTTAGTTTTTCTGTTTCGTTCTACTTACAAACACTATAATTCAAGAGAAATAAAGAAGTTACACAATGGATTTGTCTTTCACTGCGAACCAGAATCAAGAACTGAAGCAGTGTTGCCTAACACAAAACTCCCCTTTATGATCCCACTGAGCGTAAGGGGGAGGTTTGGGTGAGGAATGAATGCAGAATCATGTCCTCAGGCTTTACTCACCTCTTATTTGGAGCTTCAGTGTGATTGTAACTGACATAAAAAAGGCCAAGAAAACCTGCTCCTGAAGCAGTGCTTTAACTGTAGAGCTTCTTGTTCATGCTCTTCAAAATCATATTAATGCCAGTGTCTTTTCAAAGGGAGATTGAAATCTTCCTTCAATTCCACCATTCATTGAGTCCTCCCACATGACCCTGTTCAGTTCTCTTTTAAAAGGAGCAGTAATGGCTCAACTATGTCTTTGATCCTGCCACCATTTTTTTTTATTATTATTATTCTAGCAGTATAGAATTGATACAGTTTCAGGGGCTGCTTTGAGAGTCTTTTTGTAGTCAGGAGCTCAATAATTCCTTCATTTAGGCTTCAGGAAGATCAAACCACAGAAATCTTTCAGGCAAGATCCTTATGTTGATACAGGTACAGTCTAACTCTGGCCGCAAACTCATAATAAACTGCAATACTTAGACTTTCATCTAATTCTCCTACAAAAGTTTGATCTCTCTTAAAGAGTATATCCTAAATATATGGGAGCCGCATTTCTTTGCACATTCACTGAAAACTGATCTCACAAGCCTGGGCAGGGGAATTTCTGAATGAGAGAGTTATTGTATTAGGAAGAATCTATAACTCAGCCACAGAGGGGAAAAAAAATTCTCTTTGAAATCCTTTCTTTGTTTTAGGCACAAAACCTGTACAACCTCTGCACAGCAATTTTAGAGTTTATTCTTTAAATCCAAGGTCATGTAGCCATGCAGCTAGTTCATGCTCAGAGGGGAGGTAATCATCCTCTGTTCTTCTCAGCAAGTGCTCTTAGCTGAGGTCAAAGAAATGGGGCAATGTTACACTGGAATCCATTACAAATTAGCATAATGTCATCACCTCTCTCTGTGACATTTAAAATGAGCACAGATGAAGGACAGCATGGAAAACAATGCAATTACAAGTATATGGATCCAACAGCAGTACTGGGAATGAACAAGGAACCAGGACTGCACGTAATGAATCCTGTAACAAACCCAAACGTTTGTTATGTTGTCTTCTTTCTCTGCCATCATTATTAAACAAACAAACAAGAAAAAAAACAAAAAACAAAAAACAAAAACAGAAATCACAGTCAGACACTCACTTCTGAAGGCAGGAAACCTAAACAAAGCATCACAAGCTTTCATCACGTACAAATACAAAAAGAGAAAATACACATAAAGGTGAGAAGAACACCATTTCAGCACCAAAATGCAGCACTGCTGTGAGGTAATCTGTGAAGATGAGATCTCTCTCTGCCTCTACACTGAAGTCTAATCAGACTTTAACACCTCTGAAAATTCACAAAAAAAGGCATAAATTACTAAGGAAAGAGAAAAGAAACATACAAAACCCAGAAACAAAATGTGTTATCTTGTCCAGTAGTAATTTTAACATATTTTTAAATCAGCCGTGATCAAAAATATAGGGAAGAAACGTAAGTACAGATCTTGACACAGCAGGACTGAGTGAGAAACAACTTAGCTCCTTTTCAGTAAAAACAAGTAACTTCCACTTCCTTCTACATGCTCTAAGCTTTCTGAATAAGAAAGTGGAAGTAGCTAAGAACCTCAGTTTCAAAGCATTCTGAAAACATTCTCAACTTTATGTCTTTTCTGAGACATGATAGCTAATTAGTTATTTGATTATCTTAATCAGAAACACTAATCATTGCAGTCTTGATGACAATTCAGTGATTATCCCCAGAGAGTTGCGGTCCAGTAAGTGTGTTGACAGGCTATTTGTTATTGTAATGGCAATGCATCATGATAACATATAGCAGAAAACAAAAGACAAAGGACAGATTAATACTATCCATGATACTTCAATACAAGAGAAAATCTAATGTGACCTCCAGGTCAAATTATGTGGTTCCTACTCAAGCAAAATTTCTTATAATATCAGTTTTGCATACAGAAGACTGTAGTTTCCTAGTGAATGAAAATACAAAAAGCATTAGCATAACCAGTAACCAACGCCAAATCACGTCATAGAATCTGCTTAAAGTCACCACACATTTAACTGAAAAGTTACAGAAAGTGTTTTATTGTTTAAAAGTACAATCAAAATAATGCAAATACAAATAAAATATGAAACCGTATATTTCTCTTTCATAACATTTCTTCTCTAAATCCTTCAAACATCCAAAATTTATTTATTTTATATAATCGGGATTACATATTTTTACCTTTATAATAAAGTAATATCCCCTAGAAGACCTTTTCCTTTGAAAATTACAACAGAAAACTGACATTAGTTAAACTAATTTTCCCCAAGAATTTGCAGTTTGCCAGCCCACTTGAGGATTTATTTTTAACCCCATTCCTTCACTCTGTAATTTCTTACTTCAACTTTCAGTTTAACTAGCTTAAAGTGGAACTGATCAGAGATGAAATACTCATGGAGTTGCTTTAAAATACGAAATTACTATTATCTGCTCCATGAGTTGGAACCCTTTTCTCACCTTCTCATTCATGCCTTTTTATTTTTATTATTTTCAGCAGGTAATACTAAATGTCACCCAAGCTCTACAAAAATCCCAATGCTATTACTTTTTCTTTTTTTTTTTTTTTTTTTTTTTTTNTTTTTTTTTTTTTTTTCTCTTCTCTCCCCTTCAAGACTAACAGCTGCCAGAACTGTGGATGTCAAAACTGGCAGCTGGGAACTTTTCCCGTACTTGCCAAACAGTTGATTGGAGATATGCAAATACACTTCTCCAAAAATTGTCCCAAGGGGTCCCAAGAGGAACAACTGAGGTTAGATACTTCCTTCACAACTCTGTGAAGCCACTGTATCTTCCAAACTCCCAGAAATAGAAAGCAAGAATTCAAGACAAAGAGTTGTCATTTTCACAATGACTTCATAGAGTAGCTGTCTATCACTCTACAGTACAAACGTATATGGCTTCCATTGTCACAGTATCCAAGCAGTCACAATTTTTCATGTGCTCCCACCATGACTACCAAACATAGAAAAATTATTATTCTATTTTGACACTAAGAAACTGAGGCACAAAAAAATGCAAAATAAACCTGGTAAGATAAACATAAATTTCATGGAATCGTATTAATGACTGTAAAATGAGATCTCAAGAGAGTATCTACTTCAGCTACACAAAGGAAGAAAGCAATTATACTTGACTCATTTGGCAAATTTTTAGAACTCCAAGAAAGAAAATATCTGTGGATAATTTATTCCAGTGTTTTACTGCCTGATAAGCTTGTTTTTTTTTTTTTTTCCCCCTAACCTAAATCTGTAGATTAACCCAATTTATTCCTCATTTTCAGTTGGTGATCAAGAAAAACAATTGATCATTGTCCTGTTTACAAAAAAATTTTGCATAAAAGAAGCCTCGTATTTTCTCTGAGTCTTCTCTTGTCTAGATTAAACAAAATGAATTCTATCAACATTTTTTTACAGGTCATGTCTTCCACAGCCCTCATCATTCTTAATCTTGTCTTTCAGACTCGCTCAACTCTTCTTTAAACCCTCATGACCAATCCTAAACAACATACTAGATACAGCCAGCATTATCTGACCTGAATAATTATTTTCCACATCTTGCACACAGTACTCCTGTTTGTATATTTCATAGGAATTTCTTGTTTTTTTTTCTGATCTACTATCATCTGATTAGGCAGACATCTTCTGCTTGGTACATTTGATTTCTACTTCCTGAGAGTGTAACAAAATAAATATTAACTTGTTTCTTTATAGCTGCTGTCCAAAATTTTCAACGTTGATCCCCAAGAAGCTCCGCCCCACACACCTAACTTTCAATAAAACTTTGATACTATCTGCATGTCTGATGATCATACATTAGCCTAGCATCAAAATTATTTATGAAAACACTGAACAGAATACTCTATCCAGGACAGATGCATGCAGGACTCTGTTGACATGACTTCTCCCTCATGAAGGGAGACTAACAGTAACTGATTGATTCTTATACATCACATATATTGATTAAATGGAATCCAAGTTTGCCTACAGGAATGTCACAGGGGACAGGATGAAAGAGCCTACTAAACTCAAGGTGTGTTACATCTACAGACTTCTATAGATCGTTTATCCTGTCAAAAGCATTCTAGAGTTAAATTCATTTCTTGTAGTCGAAATAGTTTGCTCTAGACTATTTTAAAGGATTCAGGTCAGATAGGTCAGATTGTCTATAACATCCTAGTTCTCCTTTTTCTCTTAGTTTGAAGCGCAGTAATATTTTTACATTCTTCTAACCCTTGAGGCCCCTCACAACCTCCATGAGTTCTCAAAATACAGAAGATTCAGATAAAGCTCTTACTCATGAATTTTGACATTTATTCATAACTTTTATTTTTTTTAAGGTCTTTCTTCTAGGCAGACACACTTCAGCATGTTACTTCAGCATGTGCTCTATGTCCTCCTTAAAACACTTCTGTTGAGTATCTAGTCAAACAATTCTGTATGATGGTGCACAAAGACTGAAACAAAGAACAGCACT
>VXAL01017425.1:7145-18192 GCA_013399475.1 Chauna torquata
CTCCTACTCACATAGGTATATAAAAGCCTACTGTAAGCTATAAGAATTGCAGCTGATGCCCACACACAGACAGCAAGACATCTTTTTCTTCTCCTTGTGTCAACAGACACAAGCGTTTATACTGAAATTGAAAATGGAAAGAAAACCAAACTCACTTTACAACTAGATTAAGTTTTATGCACTCTCCACTCAAATCTTCAAATCCTTTTTGTTGCACAGGGTTGCTCCTACCAAGAATAGATAAAATGTACACTGCAGATGAGGTGGGAGAAATTACATACAGCAACACTAATTCAGCACCTTTCTTTCTTCCCTATAGATAGCACTTTTGTGGGAAATGGCATGCACTTTTTGGCAAATAAGCCAATACACTGCCTACTGCAATGTAAAAGATTGGGTATAGGATTATGCAGGAAAGCACTGTTTTTTTCCAGAAATGATCTGTCACTTCAACAATCACAATATCTGACAGAGGCATACGACAACTCCATTTGCAATGAAAATGAATCACAAATCAAGATGAAATATACGATGTCTTAAAAGTAAAAACCATCCATTTTTTCCTCCTTTCTTTGAAAAGCAAATAATCATGATCATTTACCACTATTTCCTTTCACTGACACTATCATTTTGACTTAGGGATATTACCAATAGCAATGTATAACTGTCAGCATCTGAAGGCCACAAGCATTAATATTTTAGAGAAAAAGTTTCTTTCACTTAAATCCAAGTTTCACAAGATCTCTAGAGACAAAATAAAAATAATATTTTTAATATGAAAGTTAGGCTTTTCTTTGTATCTCAGAACTTCTGACCTACGTTTCAGATTCAGGTCTTTCCAGTTGATGTTTCTCAACTGTGAACATGGCCTGATAGTAGTTATTGATCTAACAAAGATACTGAAAAGACCGACTAAGTACCTACTGGCACTAGTACTACTACTGGTACCAAGAAAATTAGTGCAATGTACTTTTATAGACAGTTTTCAACTCAAAGCTCATTGCAATCTCAGTGCGTTCAGTACTTTTTGATGACTCCAGAATAGACATAATTTAAGAGTTAATGAGTAATAATATGCAAGAACTGGAATACAGACATTAACAGGGTCAAATTTATAATAAGAGAATAGACGTAAGATTAATCCTTAGCATGCAACTAGAGAGAATGCATGATGCTAAAAGAAGTATCAACATTTCAGATTTACCAAAGCATACAAAGCACTACAAAAGCTGTTTCACATGCCAAATACCCTAAACTCTATTTCAGCATCTAGCATCAGGGAAAGGGAATGCAAGAGCCACTGCTAAAAGACTTCACAATAAAGGCCAGATTAAGTAGAAAGCCACTATCCACTTGACTGAATTCATGAGGATTATCATTCACAAAGAAAAAAAAAAATCCCTGCTCACAGTATGCTAACAACAACAACAACAACAACCACCCACCCCCACCACCACAACAAAATAGATCTTAAGAGCTAATCAAGCCATTAAAGAATTAAGGGTTGGGAAAGCACAAAAGCCCCAAACAGTAACAGGCTAACTTTGGAATCTCCCTGCTAGGGAGCCATGACCTAGGACAGCAAACTGACAAGTGCATTGTCTTGCACAGCTGCAGAATCATAGTTCCTGCATATTTACTGGAAACATCATCTTGAATTTTATTCATCCCTTTGTACCCAAAAGACTACAGAATTGCCTTCTCAATCATCTTTTCACAGAGTAGCCTGTTGGTCAAATAAATCTCAACATTGCAAAGTATTGAAGCTTGGGCGTAATTATGGATAACTGTTCTATCAAAGGAAACAAGTTTTCATGAACTCCAAACAAATGGGGGCAAGATTCTCATAATGATTTTAGGGGAATTAACCACTTAAAGGCTGCTGAATTTCAATTACATATCAACTCCTTAAGTCTTTTCTGAAATATTCCTGAGCTGCTGAACAGATTAGAACACCTGTTCTAACAACGTCAGTGACACCCTGACAAAGAATTTCTCAAAAACTTCTACGATTTAAGAGGAAGGGTGGATGAGGTAAATCTTTCTTCCATATTCTTTGCCTCTGGAGAAAAAAAAAAAAGTGAGTTTTTATTACTATGAAAATTACAATGAAATTATTACAAAAATTTTGATTTTTAGTAGCCATAATTTTAAAAAAAAGTGTTTTTCTCCAGCAGAGGGCAGTGTATAACTATCAGTTAGTCATCAAGCCTCAAAACTGAGGGATTTTTTTACATTGTGAGATAGATAAATATATGTATTTAGCATTAGATTAGATCTAACAGGATCTTATCTTTCTAAATTTCACAATTTATATACAAGAGGCAACTGCTGTGGAGTGGTGTTTGTGAAGCTTAAGTTCCTACTAAGTAATGGTATGGAAATACGGAAAAATGTAAATATCTGTAAGTGAAACACCATTTAGACCAATGCCAAGGTCAAGCCAGCAATCTTCAAGTTGGATAAAAAAGATGTGTAAAGTCAAATGCAACTACATGGGCATGCTCCTTTTCTACTTACTGAAATACATTCCACCTGACACTTCTACCTTCTGTGATGCTGTTGCACCTGCTACAGCTGCAAAAAGGAAAAGAACAATAGACTTACAGAGTCAAAAAGAACATTTGGTGCATTAGTGGTAGGCACTCCTCCAAGCTCAGATACTTAATGTGTAACACTGTCAGACAACACAGAAACCCAACAAACTTTCTGTTCACAAGTCACAACTGGCATCTCAACAGACAAGTCTCCACAGAGAGTGGTACACAGCAGCTCATAAACAGGTATACACTGGACTTTGCAAGTTTTCCAGTGGGGTGGGGACTTCTTTAATATATTTCCATGTCTAAAAAAGGCTCCTTGCAGTGAAATCTCAATGTCAACAGGAAGAACTCTTTCCCAAACTGCAAATACATGTTATGCCAACAAGGATTTTTTCTAAACCTTCCCAAACACAGATATACACATACAAACTTCCCTTTTGACAGTACTCTTCCCAAGTTATCTTCTTGGATCAGCCATTAAAATGATGAGGGTCAAACACCCATGTGTGACTGGCATCAACATTATGATGAATTTGTGCAATTAACTATACAAACTGTGCATCAATAAACCTCATCACTGGATCAAAGTTCCCTCAAGTTGAATTAAATCCACAAAATACTGTCCTATCTTGCAAAACTAGATATGATCAACACATCAGAATGTCATCAAAACTTTATTTTCAGTTGCATTTACAAAAGCTGTCATAAATGGCAATAATATCTACGACAGCTTGCTTTCTAACGAAATCGAAGAGGAGTAAAACTAGGGAAAAAATGAACACTATGGAGCTGAGAAATGAGTATACTTCAATAGAATGCCACAAGGGAATAATATTTTTCTGCAGTTGTAACTTCCTTAAACCAGTAAGTTTTTTCAAGTCTGAATCTAAATATAAACTTCCCTCATGACCATGCTCAGCAGACAATCACTCATAAATTTTGTAATTCTTCTACTAACAGATTAAAATGCTTCTCCAAAATCTCAGGCCTTAATAATATTCTGATAGTATTTCCGTAATTATTAGCACTTTTTCCACACAAAATACTTGAAAGATTTCCATAAAATGAAGAGAGAAATCTGTTTCTTTCTTTCCACCCTGATACAGCTTTAATGATTACAGTGCAGACTTCTATTAAAAGATCCTAAAGTATTTATAGTGCATAGGAATGGGACAGAAAGCTATCTTTAGTTCACATGAATCTGATCAAAACGACTCTCAAGAAGTTCTCCAACACACTCAAAGCTGCCAGCACTTGATCCTTTCTACCCTGCAGGAGTCTGTTCTGTGGATGTGCAGACTCAGGGTGTGGGAGGAACCTGCTGAGACTACCAATGGATCTATTATTTGGTTCATAAAACTTGTAAAAATCTCACAGAATGTACAACGTGCTATTGTGCCCGTAAATCTCTTTCATGACTTAGTTAGCAGCCTGACTCAAAGCAGTCTGGCCTGTTTTTGCTTCTACCATAAAAGGGTTTTTTGAAAGAGCCATTTAACTGTGACCATGGTTTCAGCAATGCTGTGAAGACAAAGGAAGAGTTGAAGTCATACGGACACTTCAGTACTCAGACTCCAGCAAATCAGTACGTTTTTTTCCTTAGAACTTGCTTTTGCATAATTAGTTCTCTTTGTATACTGAATGAACTAATACATCAATATTCAAGATGCAGAAAATCGCCACTTGCGAGCTGTAGTTTAGATTCAAGTATTTGAAACCATAGTGCATCTATAGAGAGCAGTCTATAAAAGAATATCTTCAGAGGATTAATTTTATAACTATGTCCTTTCTATCTTGTATCTTGAACAGAATAAAAGAGAAGGAAAAATAATTTATTTTGCCTTTCCTCTAGCCAGAGTATTTCTAAATACAAGGAATTATTCATATTACTTCTTGTCACCATATTCTAGCATGGAGAGGTTCGCATAAAAAGAAAATTGATGCAATGGCTTCTGAGTTTACCATCAGTCTCTCTGCCCTTTGTAGCAGCACCTGCGTGTAGTCACTACTGCTGTGATAAACACTGTAACATTCTTTCCACTGTGAAACAGAGCGCATTGAATCAGAAGATAACCATGTTATTTTTCCTCATACTTGAATGAATTCTCCCCATTCTACTTACAGTAGAATCCAGTTCTGAAGAGATGTTGATCACCTCCCAGCAGGAGCACATTCTGAACAAGAATTGATTTCTTTCTTATGAGACCCACAATGTCAAGCTGCATGTTTGCATCACTACAAAAACAGTGATGATTTGCAACTGTGAAGTTGCAAGGTCAGCTCTGTGCTCAGCTTCCCTTTTTAAAATTATTTTTTAACTCTAGGTAGTTTAAAACTAGCTGCCTGTCTTGGAGTTGAAGGAGACTAGGTATGCCTGTACAGCCTGATAAAGTGTATCAGATAAGAGGATGGCACATATTTGATTGTTTCTGATGGTGGATCTTCTATCAGAGTCAGCTACTATCAGCATGTCACAGAGCAGCAAGAGTGGGGCCGCTCCCTAAGGGAAGGTGAGCTGGGAGCACAGGGTGGGCAACAAGCTCACCAACAAGGTGCAGTCCCACAGCACCAAGGCACAAGCAAACTGAGGAGGGTGATGACACTGACACGTTCCAGGTCCAAGGTCCATCCAGGGCTTCCCACACAGCGCTTCAGGAGTGAGGCTTGGGGCAAGTACACCTAAGATACAGCTCAGGCAGGGCCCGAAGCCCCCAGCCTGAGCTTAAACAGAGCCTCTGGTCACTGGATAAGGGTGGAGTCCCTATGTGAGGCTGGTCAGGACACTAAAGGCCAATCGGTGCCCTCAGGGTCCTGAAACAGTACACTAAGGACTATAACTTAGTAGAATCACAAGCAGCCTGACTACCCCAACACAACTATAATTTATGTCATATATTAACTTCAAGATAATGCAGTTTTATACAAGCAAAATTAACCGTGACTCTTAGTTTACATTCTGAACAGTAAGATCAGAAAAACAAGAATCAATATCAAGATTTCACGTGCAATTAGCCTGTTCTAGTGTCAGTCTTTTATTTATGCTTGACATCATACCTGCTTAGTACTCCAGCTTAGATGTGTTTTCAGTCAGTCAGTCACCACTTCTCTGCCTAGAGACAATACTAACTATATTTTCCTGTACATCAGACATATGAGTCTGGTTCTCAGGTCTTTGGTATCCCAAATCAGCAAAATAGGATTCCCAAAAGTGCTCTTGTTGTTTTCTCCACCTTCTCTTACCATCTCTTCTTCATTTAAAGGTATTCTTTTCACTACCACTTAAGCAACACCCGTCAAAGCCTACCCAGCTGGCACTAACCCTACTTGTTCAAACTAAATATGCACACATTTCTTGTCAAATAGACTTGTGCAAATGGCAATGTTGCTACAAGCACAGTGAGATGCTACAGAAATCTATTCTTTTAATAGACCAAACTTACAGTTTATTAAACCTAGAGATATAGATAGGAAAAACTTTGAAAGAGGAAGGAGAGAAGAAGGGGAGGGTATCCCTTGTCTTCTTCCTCACAAGCGTCTTTTCCCCAGGCCTTCCTCCTCAACATCAAAGTTTTAATAACTAAGCTTAGCACCAAGCTATTGACAAGAGTCCAAGACAAACTTCTACCAGAAAAGCCAAAAAGATCAGAAACCACATTTATAACATATAAAACTTGCTGCAACAAGACAAGACACACATATTGATGAACTGGCACGTGATACCTCTGCATTTTCCTTGGCCATATTATTAAAACTGTAACAATATACTTTGTACGGAATAGTGCAAGATGCCCAGTAAATTAAATAGAGCAATTAACATGTCCAACACCTTGTTGCCTTTGGCATCTCCTCTTTTACAGTGCTCTGCAGACAGTTCCTGGCCTTCTCTGTCGCAGAACACTACCTTACCATATCCCAGCATTAGGCTGCAACTGAGGCCAGGGATTTTGCAACACTGAGCTAATCGATGTTTTAGAGCAGAATTCCAGCAGCAGTCCTCTGAGTCCTTTGGCAGCCCCTTTTCCATGGGCCTTCCTGTTCTGCTCTTCCTCCAAACTCTAACTCCTACCTCCACCCCAACCCTAGGCTGAACGTCCAGCAGAGAACCCCTCCACAGGCAAATTAATTCTTGGCACTTTCCTTTGGTAGTCCCCTCCCAACACTGCATTATAGTTTCTCCTTGTTTACTACTTCTATCAGCCTCAGCCCTAACCTAGGCATCTCTCCATTTTCCTCAACTATGAACACCCACACAGGGAATTCTAGCAGCAGAATCCAGTTGACTTTGGAATTTCCTCTTCAATCTGTCGCTATTGGCTCTCCTTAGCCTCTTTGTCACCTGTGCTCTAACCTGAAGCAGAAATAAATGCATCTGAGAAATTCAGACTATCCACATGAATAGTTACAGAAATATCCTATAGTCAAGCATAACCTGTGTTTCTCAGATACTTTTCAGAACATTATAATCTTCTAAAAGACAGGGAGAAAAAGCCCAATAATTAAAGAATCCCATATTTGAGAGATATGACTTATAAACCAGATTCTTTCAAGGTTCTGAGAAATAATATTCACTTAAATTAACCATGATGAAAGGTACTAATTCGGTGGAAATTACAGACATACAGCACTGCAAGAGGCTCTCAGTACAGAATCACATCCCTTAGGTTTCTTCCAAAGTTTCTATATTGCCAGTCCAGGACTGACTTCTGAATAAAATTTATGAATGCTCCAGAGTGTTTATGATTTACGCTAACATAACACGTATTCATATATTTTTCAGCACTCTGATCTTGTACAAAAGGAAAACAGAATATACAATTTTGCCAGGACTCCAGTTATTTTTTGGATCAGAAGTAAACTTTTAACTGCAGTGTTAGCCAGTATATTGCTAAAACCATAAACCTGACATTTTTATGATTTTTGCAGATGTGTTCCTTTACTTCCCAAGAAATCCGTAAACAAGAATATGGATTCTTTTAAATTGTTAACAAAGGCAAGATCATAGGTAGTCACTATGTAACTGAAAAGAGTCCCCAGTATCAAAATGCGGTCTGCCCCGAAACATGATGCCCACAGGTATTTCACTGAAGTATGCAGAAAAGTCTTCCATATGTATAATTACTTGAACTGTAACAAAAGATAGAAGCACTATTTCACTACAAAGAACTGGAAATACTCTGGCAGTGCTAGTTATATACCAAATAAAATATTTGGAGGGTAAGAACTGGTACCTTACCTTAACATACTCCAAAGTAGGATCCAGAATATTCTGATCTCTGTAAGAGAACAGGGTAAAAGGGAGGAGGGAGGAAGAAAGGACACAAAAACAAAAAGAGAAAAAAAAAAAAATGGTGAGTCCAAATATTTCTCATCCTGAATAAATATTCATATGAGCAATACGCTATTAGATCATGTTAAAATCCTTGTTAAAAACTGCCTGTGTATAGCTAGATGGGCTATTCAAACTTTTAACAAATACATAAACCCCTCATTCCTTCTAGAAAATCTGTAGAGGAGCTACTATTAATTTGGAAAATAAAGACCATTATCCAGTTTTAAGCCAAGTAAAAACAATCTTATGACAAAGAAATTTCAACAGATGGCTAAAAATAGTCATCTACCACCTAAAACATTTCAATTAAAGAGAGATCTCAAGCTCTAAAATTTATTTCTTTGTTTGTATGTTTTCCCATTTAAGTTACCGCTAATGACAGCATTGAGAGGGCATTGCTAACAGAAGAAAATAGATAGTAAAACATCCACTTTTTATATAAACTAAACAAAGAATTCATGGATTTGCAAAAGTATGTTTTATTCTACATTTTAAAAAATAACACAGTTCTTGCACTCCTTTAGAAACTTCTCAAAATTATCAAAATTTCCACATTACAACTCTCTGAAGGTCAAGTAACCAAGTCAAAGCTATCTTAAAAATAATTTCTCTCTTTGCAGGTTGTCTATACGTACACATGGCAAATACTCCCAAGGGCACAGAAGTCTAACTGAAGAGCCCTGTGATCAATTATAACTCTTGCAATAAATAGGAATAAAAATAAATATATATTTTCAAAGGTTTTTGTGTATTTGTTTTTGTTTGCAATCTAGCAGGCTACCAGAGTTTGCAATATAGGCTTGGATGCTTTCTACAGAATCTGAGATGACGTACATGGTGCTGATTTAAACATAAACATGCAATGGGCACAATGAAAACCTTGCAAACTTATAAAGCTATTGGGAGCTTGCTGTGGCAACCAAGTTTGCCACGTGGCCAGCACATGCCCCATAACTTTAGAAACAGAACCTTGTTCAATGGAAGTTATGATGAAGTAATGTTGGAAAATTAGTAAGCAGCTTCAGACACACAGAAATTGGGTTACACTGGAATTAGCCAACTCAGAACACAGTCTCTGAATTCACTGTGTTGTTTGGAATGTAATTGTGTATCACTTGAAACTATTATTGTTTTATACTCAATTTTAAGTCTGGTTCCCTCACAGCTTTTAATGCAGAACACTATACTATACCATGAGTTGTAGTTTCACATTATCCCAATATGTATCAATGGTCAAATTCTATTCCCAGTTTAGTTTAAAAAAACAAACAAACAAACAATGTTGCCAAATCCAGTGGAAACAGAATTTGGTCCATTTGAAATGTCTTCCTAGCCAATATACAAAGAAGGGGCATTTTGGTAACCATATGAACATAAAATATGTACAAATGCACCAGAGAAAACAGGGGTGAAGTACAGAGGAAAAAGAAAAAGAAAGCTACTAAAAACAACAACAACAACAACAACAACAAGAGTTTTCTTTCACAACTGTCTGCAATGTGACTGGAACAAAAAACAAACAAACAAAAAAAACATTCTTAACCAGTTCAGCACAGTCCATAAACATGGCTGAACGCTTCTCTCACTCAAATGATCTGTGAAAAGTTGTGCCAATATTGAACACTTCTGAATAACTTTGCAATTTAGCTCATCAATTGTCTGGGGAATCTTTCAGAAGAAGGATCTAACAGCACTGTATGTGCAACATACTCCAAAAGAACGAACCTACCTCAGCAATAAGACTAACAACTAATTTACTTGCCCACTTCAGCAGTGAGAATGTTTTGTTATAGTCTGCATTTACAAACTCTACTCCGGCAGACTGGCCTTGCTACGGACTCTGCTGTTCCCATTGTCAGATACAAGGCAACAGATCTTTAGGGCAGATCAAGGCAAAGTAAAAAAAAAATGAAAGGGGTAGAAATACCTTAAGACAAAGCAGTCTATTTACTGCCATATAAAGCAGAGAGAGAGACAGAGAGATACATACCTACATTTCCTTCACCGTATTCACCATCCACATGACAAAAGCACCTTAAAAATTTTGGCCTTAGGAAACAGATGCTATAAGCAAATCTCTTCACAAGTACTATAATATTTAATCTGGTAAACTGTTACACAATAAAACGTAGCAAACCCTGCAAATGACCACCAGTACAGGTTAGACAAGATGATGTTTATGCTGTACCTCTCCTCACTTCAGCCACCTTTCTCCTAACAGATCTTCCCCTCTCCCTCCCACCTTACCTTGTTGTCAAAGTCTTCATCTTTGTGCAAATATCTGAGTTTATTTTCAAGGAATGGTGACTTTCATTGGTATGCAACAACTAATAGTAAAGATTAATTGCTGCATTTTCCATCATTCAATTCTACCATAATACTGCCACATTAAGCAGCTGGCCAAAATAACTCGGAACTGATCACAAAACTAACTCCTGAATTTCAGCTCTCTCTCAGCAATGACAATGTGCCCCTTTATGCCATATGCTCCTAGCAAAGGAAATCCATAATGTCAGGACTCCTAAGAAAAATATAAAAAGCTCCTTTTCCTTTTCACGTTTTCTTGCAAGGCATCTTAATAAAAAGGGTGAACCCACCACTTCACTTTTTGTATTGGATAGTCTTCATGAAAAAAAAATAACATTTTCAGATAACTACCAGATCAGATGGAAGGTACTTGCAGGCTATGTTACTTCTCAAAATCAATCCGACTGAAGGCTTGTTTAATAATACTAAGCTCTTCATCTTTCATCAGATTTTGTTAGATTTCAAGTAATGCTAATGTTTATTTTCATAATGAGCTTGACTTTACAGCTTTATTCATTTGCATGTTTAACTACAATTCGTATAAATTAGCATCTGCACATAAGTCAACAATTACTATGTAAACTGTGGGTTCACAGGTTAGGTTTTATTACACATTTTGGCTTCCTAATAATCAGATATTCTCTACCTCCATTTAGATAAAAAGACCATTTAGTGCAGAAAGATGTCATCTGGAATATACAGATGTTTTCAGAATACCTCAAAGTAAGGTGCTGGGTAAGGGCTGCAGCAGGACACACAGTAATGACTTATTGCTCTTTTCATACTCCGTCTGCCACAGAAAAGAATTTAAGAAAGGGATACGAATACACTCCCACATTCATTTTGGGTAGTCACATCGGTGCCACCT
>VXAL01017426.1:2927-18301 GCA_013399475.1 Chauna torquata
AAATAAAAATAAAAATAAAATAAAATAAAAAAAGAGTGAGCTTTTATCTTTGCCTGTTACTGTCAGCAAACTCTTACGTGGAATTCTGGTAAGCACCTGGCAAATCCCTGACCAGCATAGCCTACAGAATCCTAATGAACAAGGTTTCCTGTAAGTAATCTCTACCGAGGAGAGGGAAAGAAAAGATTTTTTTTTTTTTCCTTTATTCTTAACCAGTTAAGCTACACATTCCTGTGGTAGGTTCTGTTCATACTGAAATCCAAAATACAGCCTTCCTGTCAAACAGAGCTCAACACGAGGAAAATGTGAACCATGTGGAAAGAGCAAAACATCATATTCATATCTACAGGTACTCAAGCGTCCAAATTATAGAGGAATAAATGTACAATTCTGCAGATATCTCATAGAGCAATTCAAATATTTTCAGACCATAAACTCACCTTTATATACAATATAGGCAATGTAGGCAAGTACTCCCCTTCAGTATTAGGAAACAAACAAAAACAAAACAAAAAACCACACAACTACAAAACACAAACTCCCAGCTCTTCCACATCCACTGACACAGTAACACAATCTCAAGTTTAGCATCTCTCTTATTACAACCTACCATATTCAACATATCCCTGTTTTATTCTGGGTAGGTAAAATAAAACATTATTGAAGAGAGAGAAAAAGAGAAACAAGTTGCATAAAAATTAAAAGCAAACTAAGCACACAGAAGACTCCGGGAACCTATTGTTAGCACCCAACAGAGGACAGAGAGAGGGGATCAGTGCCCATATAAGTACTGATTAAAGCTTCGAATCTTGAAATTATGTCTTTGATCTCCCTCAAATATTAACTAATGCACCAAGACATGCATCGATAATAGGAAAATGCGTACTGTTACGGTTACACTTAGTCTAGGGCACGTGCTTTCTTGGTGTGTCACACCTCAAATTCACTCTAAAGCTGCAACACTGAATCTGACATTTATTTTTCTCTGTGGCTTACCAGAAAATTCTCCAGCATCCAGTAACTAATTCAAAATCACCTCATGTTCCACAACTTGATTTCCCATCAGCAGCTACCATGGATTACTTTAGCTTACACATTATTAGTATAACAATGACTTTTCTAAAAGTAATACAAAAAGGTCCGTCTAGCCAACTGTCTGTTTCTGACAGTGATCAGCAGCACATGCTAAGGAAAGATATAAATACATGGCAAACAAACAGCTTCACTTCCCTACAATACTCCTGCAGCCTCCAGCAACTGGTTTAAAGACTTTGCAAGCCAGAGATGGCATCTCTAGCCCTAATGCATTTTTCTTCCATGAATGTGCTCAATCGTTTCTTGCAGCCATGCAAACTTTTAATACCTATAATCCCTGGTTCAAAAAGATCCACAGCATAATAAGCTGCTCTTCAAAGACCTGTGCCAGCCATTTGTTTTGAACCTGGACCAGTATTTAATTTGATGCTATTATTTCTATTGAAGGAGAGAGTAAATTAAGTGATCCCTGCATAGCTTTTCCATGTTACTCTCTTCTAAGATACCTCTATAATATTTCTTCTCAGTCCTCTCTTCTCATCAGTCACTCAACAATGAAGTCTTTACATAATTTAGTCACCCTTGATAGGCATCTTTTCCACCCCATCTGTGATGATTATGATTGCACCAGAACTGCATACAGTATTTCAGAGTGCAAAATGAATTTACACAGTAGTAATAACAATGTTATCCTCTTTGAAATGAAAGCTAACATTTTCATAAAACTAATATAAGCATCAAAAAACCCTTTCCAAGTAGCAATTACTACCTCAAAAGTTATTGCTGTGTATGTAGAACTAGGATTGTTTACTTCCCCATACACCTTATTTTATATTTATCCACATTTTATTTCAGAGGGCTAGATGAAGGAAGACAAGATTATGTGGAGGGATCTTTAGTTATAGCAGTAAAATTCTGCTTGTATCTTACTCCAGATCCCCCCTTCTCCCGCCCACCTTTTTTTTTTTTTAATTTTTCTCTCTTCCGTTATATAAGCTCTGTCCATTACAATCAATCTTCCAAACACTGGCCATTGATCCCACAGATAATTTGTTCATGCACCTGTTTCCTAGGCATAGATCACCTCAGTTTCCAAGTACGTTGGAAGTTCCTCAGACTAATAGCAACCCCAAAACATATAATAGTTATTTACCTTCCCAATGACTCTTCTGAAGCAATTGGAATGAATCTTTCAGGCTTAGTTTTACATGTTCTCTCCTCTTAAATGGTTTGATGTTCAAGATGTCTGCTGATCTCTTGAGCATCTCAGTCACTGCCAAGTTACTGTTCTCCTACACAAGGTAGGATTCTTAATTTCAAACACTGTTTTTATCCCTCTTCCACAGTTAAGAGACCTCTGAATTGGTAGAAAAGATTGCTCTGGGGAGGTACATGTTCTGTTTATATTAAGGACATTTCCACAAGTTCAGCAGAGGTCTACTTTTGATCTACGACTAGAGTTAGTTTTCAGCTGCTCTTCTGGAAGACAAATTTAATAAAAAAACTACAACTTCAGCCTAAAGTAATCAGTGAAACCTAATGAGTTATTCAGGCATCTAAAGCACTGTCAAACACGCAAAGTCACAAAGTCCAATGTCTCTGAAGGGTGAACAATGTCAGTTTTACTGGGATAGGAAATTGGGGGTTTTATTGTTGCTGTAGGCTTTTTTTTTTTTTTTTGACCTAAGCTGCCCATAATGTCAGACCTGGTGGAGAAACTATGGTATCGCCTTGCACAGAAAAGCAGGCTAAATTGAAACACTGAGACATATTTGGGATGTGGAGGGGAAAAAAAAAAAAAAAGCATCCTTCTTTGTTGAAAAAAAAAAGAATGCAGTAAGCTCTCATTCTAGCTCAATTCTAATGCAGAACACAGCAAGTAACACTTTCCACTCCAAAAAGGAACAGAACTATAAAGTTACCTGTGCAATAATTAAAGATATGGCTTTCAAAAGAAAAAAAATTAAATGCCTTACTTTTTCAAATGAAGTTTTGGGAAATAATCTGCATTACAGAATTCTCCCACACTGCACCACAAATAGCAGTAATTTCCCACTCGCGTACCAAGGCTCGTGGTGAATCACAATTCCTTCTTATGCTTTTCAGTCCAGTATACCTCACAGACCACCTCAACGGCTACATCAATTAGCATCTAAACACCGCTTGAGACCACGATCTGCCCAGCCACAGCAAACATGTTTGAGGGAGGCTGCCCCAAGCCCTGCATCAGCAGGTTACCTGGCATCAATGCTGTTTGTGTCCCTGGGGGAAGTGAGGCCCTTGTCCCCGCATGCACTGCTGTTTCTCCGACATCCAAACCCTATCTCCAGCCACTGACACTAAAAACACCATAAAGTGTCGGGAAGCTAAGTCAGGCAGCCCCACTAAGACTCTGCTTGGTTTAGGATGCTCGAAGAGCATTACCAAGTTACAGTTTCCACACCAAAACATCCTGAGCTACTCAGTCTTTCCAATCTTCAGGATGCAAAGGATAAGAGAGGCTGTTTGGTCTGTGCACAGCCACAGCAGCGCAAGTCAGTTGAGCTAAGAGGGGTACAGAAGGAGAGAATGCATTGATACCTAGCACACCATAAGTGGCACCTGCACCCTTGATATCAAAACGACAAGTCTGCTTTCTCAGAGCACTAGCACAAAAAGATGACTACATGTACAACAGAAGACAACAAGATTATAGAGACTCCTCTTAAGCAGCAGCTTTGGTTTGCTATATAAAAATACGAAGCATGCTTTATTCACACACAGTTTCAATTCACTAAAACATTAAAAGCCCACAGGTCATGTTTGTACAATGCAGTTAACATAAAACTAAGAGCTTACTGCAATCAAAATAAAATATTCCTCGCTGGCACTACTTCAATAACTGACCTAGCCTGGGGTCATTTTAAAACAGTTTAAATGCATCATTAATCCAGGGTATTCCAAAGCAGCTTTACTAATATGCTATAATAAATTAGAATAGAGAAACAAGGCTGCAGTTAGCATGCATTTAAAAAAAAATCATAATAACAATATATGCCAGAGATGCAGATTAGAGAAACATGAAAGAAAAGGCATAAGAAACATGATCACAACATGACTTGGAAGTGCCAGAAACATATTTGATAGGATATAGTTCCCTTATTCTTATTCTAGCCATAGATTTTCCTTTCTTTCTAGTTTCTCTCCTGTCACTTCCCTCCTAACACTCTGGCAGCTTTTCATTCTCTATTTTCATTAAAAGAGAGTAGGTGGTCTCTCTAACAACCACACCAGTAAAGTGGAGGTTAATCTGCAATATGAAGATGGTTACTCAATGGAAGAGATCAGTCTTTAAAAAAAAAAAAATTACACTCATCAGGAGAAAAGCAGGCTAGCAAAGTAAGCTATAAAGACAGCAGCTTCGGGCAAGTATTATTTGAACAAACTCGTTTATGGTCTCCTACACAAATGTATAGGAGAATCTATCATCTATAGAGAAGAAAGGACTAAAAGGCAGATTGGAAAGAATCAAGAGCCTAAATGATATGAGCCAACATCTCTATTGCCTACATATTACAAGACTTGGAAGTAGAGAGGAAAAAAAAAGTTCAGTAGACCATCTAAGGTAGTCACTGTGCAAAAACTGTACATAAAGCCAGCCCACATACAATCTGTGCATGAAGAGGGACAAGAGACAAAATCAAACCAAAGATCCACATTTTTTTAAAAGAAAAAAAAAAAGAAAGAGCCAAAGACACTTTAGGCTGCACTGAATTTATATCCATAAACACACACTTTCCCACGCATTTGCACATCTCTAAGATTGTTAGGGCATGCTACATTAAGAAAAATAAACTCCCTCCCCCTGCAGGAAGCAAAGATGGTCTCTTCATCTCTTCCTGCCTGTAAACAAACACAGGTGTGTATCTACACACACACACACTTACATAAAAGAAAAAACCCTCAAAGGCCATACTAAAAACCATTTCTGAAGAATATATTCTACTAAGAATTCTTTTAGAATGTACTCAAGAAGAACCTCAACTCACTGAATTTTAGTTAGGTTTTAAACTTGATTCAGTAGGATTCTACTCTCATAAATCACAGAACGAATGTTACTAAAACACAGAAAAAGGCAAGCTGTTCAAGACCTCCTCTGTCTGAAGGGGTTACAACGTGCACAGGCAGTAAGTACATATGTCCTGTGCTTGAACTCCTATGTTCATTTGTCATGTACATCCATCCCAGATGCAGAAGCAGGTTTCTGCTTAGCATGTTGCCATCTCCATTTCCCTTCACCCATTATGAAATACAATTTTTCTTCATTGCTTCTGAAGGAGACATCTGTTGTGTGTCTTGAGCATTTGAAGAAAAATTTCTCTCTCACTTGTTCACATTGAAGTTGTTTGAATAAATACACCTTTGTCTTTTGTGATGGCACTTTTACTCTGTGTGGGGTCAGAGTATGTACTGCAGCACCTGGAATTCCTGAGTAGTAATTTGCCGAGATACCACCTCAATTTTATAAAGAGCAAGCCTCATGTTAATAGTAGCTCTTTGTAAAGCACTTCCTCTCTGCCCTTTGTGCATGAATGGTTTAAACAATGTCTTGGCATCTTTTACAGCTCTTGGTGCCTCCTCTCCTCATGAAGCAAGGAGATGTGGAAGAAGAGGAAAGATCATGTGTGGTCATGGACCACGTTTCCAGTCAAATGTATTTCCCAACCTTCTGCAGCTTTGCTGCTTTCCCTGAAGGAGCCTGCCCTCCCTGCACGCTTGGCATAGCTGTTTGCTGTGCTCAAGATGACAGCTTTCAATTTTGTTTCTAAATTCCTTTAGTATAGTCAGTTAGTTGGTGGAGGTGAATACAATTTAATTTCCACATTAGCAAAGCATAAGCTAATATATTATGTTCCGGCTGTGCTTGGGATTTTATCTTGTACATGGATTACTTTAGGAAAATGGAGAGGTAAAAATACTTTTCTCTCAAACTGCTACCCAACTCGCCATTGATCAAGAAGTAATATCAATCAAAATAAAATCTGACCATTGTTTAGGAGGAGTGTCTCTATGTACTTAGAGAAATTCCCACCACTTCACTACCATTGGGAATCACATCAAGGATGCCCTTATGCTGAAAAAAGATTTAATCTGATGTGAAACACGGGTTAAAAAAGCTGCGAGAACATTTTGCTGTGAAGCTTTTGCATGTCATTTGAGTTTTCTGATCATTTTTACAGCCATCTCAAGTACTTTTTAATGTCCATTTATGCTGTGACTCTAACCATTTTGTAATTTTAGTGGAATATTCATTACTTAATAACATAAAAGTTCTGGATTTACATTTTTACACTTGTGTTATAATTGCAAAATTTGATCAGCAGTTTGACTGTCACTTCAGTTTATATTGAGACATTCTGGAAAAACAGCATCCGTTCAAGCCTGTCATTCATTTTGTATCCATATCAAAGGCAATTTAAAATGTAGTCAGAGCCTGAAACACAGCAATATTTTCCTGTAGGATGGCATTAATGTGTCTTTTTCATGCATTTCCCATGCTAATGTGAAACTACCATTCTGTAGAAAAAGCAATCTAAAAATTTTCAGGATTCAAGCAACCCAATAAAATAATTTACCCAGCTATCAAATGAGATATCAAAAACATTAAAGAAACTGAAATGTGTTCCCCCATCCCCCCCACCCCCTGCCAAAAAACAAACAAGGACAAAAAGAGGCAAGAGGCAGAGGTGTACCGCTATGTTGAAAATAAGAAGTCTTTCCCCATTAAAGGACCATAGGAGGTATTTTGCCTCTCATAGAGAAAAATTAAATAAGTTAACAACTGCATTAAGCCATGGATTACATTATGTGCAGGACAGACGATTCAGAGCTGGTGAACCACTGTAGGATATTATTTCAGCACCAATTTAGGTACAATTTGCAGTCTCTTCTAAAGTAACCTAGCTCTGGCAAACTACTGCTGCATCTCTGTGAGCTTTGCTAGGGACTGGCAAAATTTTGCCAAGGCTATAGCTAATCTGTACAAAAGAGATTTCTGTTGCCAGCATCTGCTGGAGCTAGCTCTTGTAGGAAGGAATACTTCAGACCTCCCAAGCGCATGTGCACTTACCTGACCTTGCCTTCTCCGATACGAAAGCATAAAGCTACAGCAACATTAGCCAAACATTACGTGCTCAAATTTTGCCCAGGGACTGGATGGCAGAACAGAATGACAAACTGCCTGTAACAGACAATTATGTTATCTAAAGCAAAACTGAGAGATTTTAACCACAGTGAGGCAAAAACATGGGATGAAACACTTATCTCACACTACAGAAGCTGCTAGCATTGCAGGGTTGCATGTGCAGGGCCTCTATTTCCCAGACATTGGCTCTGAACAGAGAGACAGGGAGCCCTTGCACTTCCCCATCTTCATCTATAAACAGAAGTTGTACAGCCTGGCTATAAAATGTTCTTTCTTGTCCTAAACATTTGTTTACATGCTCCTACTAGTTAATTTATAGAACACTATTTTCAGAGAGTAATAATAAATAAACAGGTTAAAAATTTCTAAACAAACTCATTTGTTATTCCATTTCTATTTTAAGTACAAGTATGAAAAATTATGCTTTTATAAGCAAATGAGCACCTTAAGTTAGTCTGATAAATCTACACTTACACACTTCAGTGAGCAATCCAATTTCCAAAGCACCCTGTATTAACACGGGTGTCCTGACCAAATCCTAGTTCAGATAATTACTCTGCCTAGCTAAATCTCTTAGCAGCATCACATCCTGTCATAAACTGCTATATAGCACACAAGCAAACTGCTAAATCCCCATTGTATTTTAAGCTCAGAATCAATGGTTTATCACTGATCGATGAAACATTTAAATTGTATGGGACTGATTTTCAGGTCTGCTATGTCCAATTTGCACTGTAAACTCAACTTTTTTTTTTTTTTTTTAAAGCAACTAGCAAAGTGTAGGAAACTGCCCTGGGTATGGTGTCTCTGAGCTGGCACAAACCTGACAGAAGTTGCAGGGCACTGCACGCCCACTGCAGCTCCAGACATTCCTATTCTCCACATGGTTTGCTGCTCACATGGCTCTGTAGAAGATGTGCAAATATTCTTCAGCTATGTCAGGGAAGAGTCTGGCAGATAAGCTTAAGCTGTTGTGGAGGTGGTTTCAGACAATCCGAAGAAGCATCTGTCAGATGCTGTTATGTCCTGTCGCCAGAGACTTGGCTGAATGTTTCAGGCACTGGATGGTCACCAACAGCTGGAGGTGAGGGGGCAACAGGATGCTGCAGCTATCCCTTAAATGCACACACCTGTTAAACCCATATTTCAGCCAGCAACTGCTTCCTAAAATGAGGGCAGAGGTCTTCACTAAACAGAGTTTGACCAGAAGAAAGAGGGGATAGGAAACTCCTTCGATAAGATCAGCCAAAAGATCTTAATATATCACTATTAGTTTGGTCATTAAATAGCTGGCTTGAATTATCAGGTGTTTGCATTGATTTAGAGGCATGTCTTCTCCTCTGCGAAGACGGACATGAAATTATGGAAATGAAGGTAAAGAATTTGAAAGAGAAACATGACATCCTGTTAAGATCCTGCAACAGAGTTTCTTCCTCTCCTTCTCCCATGACACAAGCTTTACCTCTTGAGCAGACCTCCTCAAGCAGGCCTTTTCCAAAGCATTTTTCATAAAGAGGGATAGGATTTCTCTATCAAAGACATATTTTGAGGAAGATTACACAGTCCACCCATCACCCAGTGATGCTCCTCCAAACGCGACAAATATCAAAACCAGTTTGAAAGCAATGAATCACAATAGAGCTTGACCTTAAAAACCAGTTTGCACTGACATTCTCAGAGAGGAGCTGGTACAACAGGTTGACATCTCCTAAAAAGGCCTTTTCACACTTAAAAGAAACATTAATAAACTGGGACTGCTATTTTCTTCAGTCAGGGTAATTTGATCTCTTGACTGTGAGGCACATTTCTGATAGATGTAGGATTTTTAGCTGGAGATTCCTGAGCTGCTCTGTAGTTAACTTGTCAACCTCAGAGTTAATTTTTTCAGCCTTATTTAAAGTAACCAAACATGTCTGCTCCTGGCCCAGGTCCATCAAAATAGTTAACATACCCTCGGTTTTGCTGAACTCATTTGCTATAAATGCATGCATCAGCATATTGCTAGATGAAGACCATAAGTTACCTGTCTGAGCATTAAAAAAAAAAAAAAAAAAAAAAANAAAAAACCTGAATTGTTCTTCTCTCCAGCTACCTGCCTACACACACAGGCTGTATCTCCACTAAACCCTAAACCACGTGTGCAGTGGCACAGTGCAGTCTGGCTCTCAACCAGGATGTGCCTTTGGTCTGCCGTGGTTCACTGGACCCAAACACGAGAGCTTCACTCCCCGCACAGGGAGGTGAGGAAGTTTAGGAAAGAAGCAAGCAGCATCACATCTGGCAAGGGGGAATGAAACACCACTTGGGTATGCATCTCTAATCAGCGAGAGTTTCCGCGTCCCCCTGCTTTGGTAAGGGCACAGAGTCCCACTCTTTCCTACAAGTCCAAATACTATTCTGTACCTTGTACTTTCACTTGTATTAATCTGAAATGACAGTGCTTTAAAAAAACATGGTAACTACACAATAATGTTAGCAAAAATGCATTACAAATGCAGAGTTAAATGGAAATAAAACTAAATATAGAAAACAGCCCATTTTATCCTGCAAGATATACTGTTTGGTAACATTCCTGAAAATTGATAGGTATTAAATTAACCACAGGAGGGCTCCCTCTGGTACACTGAATACAACAGAAACATACTGTTAATTGCCAAAAATAATATCGTATCTTAAAAGTAACAAAGGTTTTAGAACTCAAATGATATTTTCCTCAGTAGGCTCCAATATATACAGTGTAATAAAATTATACATGAGCAATTCAGACAAAGAAGTAAATTACACGAGTGTTAACTGTCTGACTGTTAAATACTTATGTGGCCAACACGGATTTGCCAGTGCACTGCATCTCAAGACACTAAGGTCTGTTTTGCAATGCCATATATAGGGGCCTGGGAGCTGACATACTGGCACAGCTGCAGAGGGAGCTGGAAAATAAGAGGACTGAACACACTGGGTCCTCACTGCTGCTCTGGGGACAGAAATGAGGACTTGCCCCAAACAGGACATGCACAGAAACTGAGAGGCAGCGCTGAAACCGAGGCTTCCTTTTATCAGTATTTTTTTTTTTTACTGTCAGCCATGCGCCCTCCCAAAATAGTAAAAATTAATGTCAGCAATAGTTAGGCAGCTACTTTTGTAGATTTGGGCCTATCTGTCACTCTGTTTACTCCTCTGTTAACAAAGAGAAACAAAACTGTTCCGCCTCACAAGTTTGTGGTGAAACTAACCATCAGTAACCAAGAAAGTATAATAAATACCAGTGTAACCTACTGTCTTCTGACAGTACAGTTATAGGCAACAGGCACCTCCTTGTGTCCTAGCCAAACCATATTTAGCACAACAGTTTGGAGCTATTGAAATTAACCAGAAAAGCATGGGAAATACAGCTAGTGGAGAAAAAAGGGAAGTTCCACTTCTAAGGTACAGCTTTCATGCAGCTTCGAGCAGAACTGGCCAACCCAAGCTAGGTACTTAGCATGCACTAGTAGCGAGCAAATGGGGTTAACCACCCCGGAACAACTGCGACTATCCGAACCTGTGTACTCAACAGCACGAAACATTTAACTTCGGGGTAAGTTTGAAATTTCACCTCTTTCATGGACTTCAGAAACTAATGACCCTTTCCAAGACAGATTTCAGTCCAAAACCGCTTCCCGGATTCAGAAGCCAAAGCTGACACTTGCACAGCCACCAGACCTTGAAGATGTATTTTGTGCCTGTTTGTCAGCTACAGCACATGCTCGGGACTTGTAAGAACTACGCTCTCCTTATCCTGAGGAGTTTATTTAAATTCATACCTCACATATCCGAAGACAAAGACCTAACGATCAGGCTAACCAAACAGAAATATGGGATTCACAGGACAAGGGGAAGAGGGTGTGTGACTCCATCCCATTGAACAAAACTTTTACCGGGCAGGATGCCTGTGTTTTGGTCTCTGCTCCAGGCACCATGCATGCACTGGAAAAAAAAGTGCAAACACCAGAATAAAATGTGCAAACACAATTAGCCCTGAGGCACTTTAGCCCTGAAGTGGTCAGGCAATTGGACTAGATGATCTTGGAAGGTCCCTTCCAACTGAACCGTTCTATTCCATTCCTTGAAAGCACGAACTGCAACCACAGCCCCTCCCACAGAAGGGCCTGAATCAGGCAGGTGAAGTTGCACACGATGCTGTGCCAAAGCATAAGCAAAACAAAGCGAGAAATCTACCGTCTTATAAATGTATCAGGGGTTAGCTCACTAGACTGCCCTCCTCTTTCAACATTGGCATCCCATAAAAACAGGAAGAAAGGCACCTTGCAGTGCTTTTCACCGAGTACCTATATTATGGACCCTGGAAAGCTGCTGCAGGAAATTTGATTCTATTACATGAAGTTACTTTTCATCTATTTCAACTGTATAAACAGACAAGGTTACAGCCTTACTGCAGCCAACTAATTTAGCACTAACTTCAGCTAGTGTCAGAGTAGCCAGGTTTGCACTAGGATTACATCCCACTGGTTGTCCTATGTTGTTGCTTTTTCCAACAGCAAACTAAACCGAAATTAAAAGCTTTACCAGCATAACTTAACACCCAAACACCCTGCCTTGGGATTGTGTCGAAAGAAAAGATCAGACAAGATACTTATGCCACAAAAGTAATATTTCAGTGACAAATGAGTTAAACTAACTGTAGAAACTATCATCAAAACTCAAGGATACCAAGAAGTGTTAAGGAATTTATAAAGCTTTTTAAAAAAGGCCATAAAGTACCCTGACCAATTTCTCATATTCCTATAGTTTAGCAAGAAAGACTGACTTAGAGAGAATTAAAACAGAAACTGACTTTTTTTTTGGCATTTTACATACAGTATTTTGCACATACTGCTTTATTGTCAAAAAATATTTTACAGTTTGTTGCTCCATGTAACTCAAAAGTAAATAACAGTATTCAAAATATAAAGACCAAGCCTACCAATATCACAAGTGAAAACCTTAGGAAAATACGGTAGGTAAAAACTAAGTTTGTACAAAACAGTCAGAGGTTAATAGCGCATATAGAATTAATGTACAGTGATCAAAATCATTAATGCTGTCTGAAACCAATGTTGTCAACACCACTTTCTCATCTTATAATCTCTCCTGAGGAATAAGAGCTTCTCAGCTCAGAAACAGATAGAATTTGCAAGATAACAAAAAAAATATCTTATGTAACTTCTTGGAGCACTACTTTCAAGGAGAAAAATGTCAACTTATGTTGTTATATTAGAATTTCTAGATAATCCTAAGGAGTACAACTGCCCTCCTCTAGGCACTGGGAGTGACACAGTGCCCACGGGACACTGTTCTGCACATTGATACAAGCAGCCTATTTTTGCCATGTGGACTGCTTTTGAACAGCTTTTCTGCTTATTGCTGTCAGGATATCCATGCTTCAGTCAGCCTGCTAGCATCCCTCCTCCGCTCCGGCAAGCAGCCTAGGTGGTCAGAGAGGCTGACAGAGCCCTCATTCCCAGGCAAGTTTGGAGCTGTCTGCTTTAGCAATGCGTTGGGAAGTTTCATTTTCAACTAGTCAGAGTATCGGAATTTCACCACGCCATCTCCTCAGAAACACCCGATGATCAGTAACGTTGGTTTAGCTGTTATTAAAAGGAGACGGCACGTTTGCAAGCATTACCGCCAATGCCAGCTTACCACTTAGGCATGCATTTTACCCATGAAGGCGAAACCAGTTCAGCCTATGGCTGACATATTGAAGTCATGACGGCTCTGTCCCTCTTCCATGGTCATGACACACCATAACAGCCTGACTGTACATCACTGTCTCGTGTTCTGCCTCTTCCTACATACCTACGTAACCTAACACAACTGCAGTATATGTAACAAAAGTCTGTTGCAGTTTCAGCAGGATTGACCTTTAAACTTGCGTTAAGTCAGACTAAATATCGAGTGATTGAATGCCTCAAGGGCAGAGCCAGAATTTCAACACTCAGCACAGTCATTCATCTCCTGCCAACTTAAGAGGGGGGACAGGGGGGGAGTTACATATCTATTATGATAATCTTTCTAATGTAACCTTTTCTAGTATAACGTTATTTCTAGCATAGTCCCAAATAAGTACACTGACCATCTTCTTACAATCTATTTTATATTTTAAAAAGTTGAACTCAAAACTTGCATTGCAACCCTCATTCCTTGTATGCACTTTGGGTTACGATGTGCACAAGTACCGTAATTGCATCATGCCCCCCGACTTCAACCTGCTAGCCTCACAGGGTATGACATTTCCAACATGACTTCAGTTCTGAGAGTGATAGTGGAATTACATTAGAGTCAGCTGCAAGATTCAAAGTTTCATTGCCAATTTTATTGTTTTCCCATTAAAACAAACCCATTACTGCTCAATTAGCATTCAGATGGGGAAGAAAAAAAAGAAGGAAACTAGTAAAAAAAAAAACCTTTCAGAAAACTTAGGATTTAAAAATTTGCTCATTAGCAAGTCTCACTAGCCCTTCACATATGTTCAGCTGTTGATCTCCAAGGTCTTCTTCCATCACTTTGTCCAGAACTATATATATATTTTTTTAACATTATGTCACTGTGACTGCTATCCAGTCATGCTCTACTTAGGGTTCAGCCTTGAATATATGAAGTTTCATCGTATCTCAAGGCATATGTCTTTTTCAAAGCCATGCAGCAAATATGGAAATCATTATTTGCATTGAACACTTCAGCTTTCCTAAATCATAAAGTAAATCAGAAACTGCAAAGACTATGCACCTTGTAAACTAATGACAAACGCTTAATTTCTGCTGAAAGAAAATTATACATGATCATATTTCCAACTAAAGTCTAGCACCTGACATCTACTGCATTTTAAAACCCTTGGAAAGATAGAGTAAGCTTCAAATTCCTCCTATAGTAATTAGGGTATCTTCCATTCAGCATATTTCATTAACTAAACTGATGACGCTTTGGAGGACTAACTTCCATAACAGATAGCTATATGAACAAAGAATCAAATATGTTATTACTCAATTGCAGCAACTGACTTAAATACAGTTAGTATGTGGAAAGTGCATTATATACATGGGTGATGACCCTTGAAATTAAGACTACTAATACACTAAAATGATACATGATGCTGTCTAATACACTCCAACATCAAGGCTATGCAGGGGGTAAACAAACTAAAAGATGAAACAATCCCATAATTTCTTACTAATGACCTATAAAATATGTATATTATATTTAAATTACACTGAAAATTACGGTGTAGGAGCATAGCACTGCTGAGCAGAACACATATAAGCTTTGGTAAATTGCAGGCAGGGTTTTAAAGTGCTACATTACAACAACTCCCTAAAACTAAACTTCACTTAATGCAGGTCTTACTGTGATTTATGAGCCATACATAAACCCAGTGAGTTGAAGAATAACTTCAGAAAAAAAACCAGCTTATGTCAACTGCTATTATTAATAATGGCGATGGAGGAGACTGTAAACTGGAAATATTTAAAAGTTCGTTGTGACATCAATCTGACAAGCATACACAGCGTAGTTGTATCAGCTCGCATTAGTAACGTTCAAAAGAAAAAAACACTGTCAGTCACTTCTCTTGAGTTTTCAGTAGAAAGGGAAGAGGAAAAATATAATCGAGGTGGTTAGTTAACTAGATGGATTACGAGCAGTTTTAGCGGACAGGCAGCCACACATCAGTTCATGGAGCAGTACAGATAAGCAGGCGAATAAAAGTTGCGGTGAAAACTCCACTTCTCGTAGCGAAAACCGTGGGACCTCAGAGACCAGCATCACCCTTGGCTAACCACAGAGGCACGCAAAACCCCGCACAGCCAGCTGCCGTGACTGCTCGCCCAGCTCCTTCCCGAGGACACCCTGCAGCCTAATTCTCTCGCCCACAACTTTCTCTGCCTCTCACCCCTCCCCGCCGCCTAGGACAAGCCCGCGCGCTGCCGCCCCCGCTCCCGGACCCCGCGGCGGCCCCGCTCAGCCCCGCAGGGGGCGCGGGGCGGCTTCGCGCCTACCTGCGGCTCGGCGGGCTCGGCGGGCTTCACCAGGTGTTTTTCCTTGTACAGAGACCAGAGGCCGACGTCGGGCAGGAAAATCAGAGCCGCGGTGAAGAGCAGCGTCATTTGCAGAAACCACTTCT
>VXAL01017432.1:8744-26830 GCA_013399475.1 Chauna torquata
ATTTCAGACAAATTGTGTGTAGCAGGTATAGCAGAGTAGAAAGACATTACTTGGAAAGGGGAATGCATGTGACACTGTTGGGTCCAAACCTTCACAAAGGCATGCTGGAAAAAATGCTGCCGGCCAACCAAGGAAATTAATACTCATATTGTAAAAAAAGACAAATGCCAGATATTTGGAGGGAAAATGTTTCCTAGGCACAAATAGAAACAGAAATTATGAACTTAAAAAGGTGTGTTGAATGAAGTATTCACTGTGAGGTATTGTCCAATGCTGATGTGACTGGTGGTTGTCTTTGTTACTCTACGCTATTTCTGCTAAGCCTGCAGACAGATATGTACAGTGTCTGTATGGTCTGGTAAATTTCCTATCACATAAAGTTTTCTCTGGTGTATTCTAAATAACAGCAAGATAAACACATGAGTTTACTTGCAATTTTGAAGTTTGATGAAGACAACTAAGAAAGCAATCAACAGAGAAGCAGACAGGGAGTGAACAGTTTTTGTCTTAGTCCAAAAACATGCAAAATTCAAAAGGGGGACAGATTTGTGAACATTTATGAAGTGGTGAGGTCTTTCTTGTTTTCACAACATGCACTTTGAATGTCTCCATAAATTTGAGTCTGCCATGAACAGATAGGTAAAAGAGATTTGCACCAAAGGCTCTAGATTTATGTTTACCAGTTGCTGAACCCAGAAGCACTGAAAGATTTGACATGGTAGTTTGACTTGAATGGTTATGTCAGTTCCCATCAATACAACTAACTTTTGTGCAGCGTAAGCTTCAGCATGAACAAGAATAAAGAACATTTTTACTGAGGCTATCTGAAAGCCATTATTGTGGAGCAAGCAAGAAAGAACAGCTGTTACCTCTAATAGACAGCTCCTGTTACTGCAAATGCATGTAATGGGACAAGGAACTCCCCTGAATTTGTTTTCTTGAGCATAAGCAGTGGCACATAGGGATAAGGGAATAGTGCAAGAATGGAGGAATGAATGGCCAGGGGCCTTGGCTCTATCTCTGCCAAACCAATGACAGTCACAGATAAGTGAAATCACCAGTTTTTGGGCTGCTGTTCCTTTTCTGTATGGGGCACTTTGTGGATTTGCATCAATACAGGAAAAGACAGAGGCATTCATTAGGGTGCACATCAGGTCCATGCTAAGAAAAAAAGGCACCCAAAAGTGTCAGATGCTTATAGTGTCCCCTGATGTATACCTCTGGATGTGATCCCTGTTTCCATTCCTTGCTCACAAATCAGGTTAAAGTCAAAAAGTTACCAGCACGGAATGAGTACTAAATAGCAGAGTTTTCACTCTGCTAATCCAAGCTGGTCATCAGCTGGTCTGCCATGTTGCCCCAGCCCCTGGTAGTTAAGATGGTTTATTATAACCTTTGGCTGTTCAGTATCTTTAAAAGCCACACAGTTATTTTCTCTAGTTGTATGTTATGAGCTGTACAGCTGAGGAAACATGCATCATGACAGTGATGACAACAGTGACTCTAGCAAGCTACCTGACAGCAGCAGCAATGAGGCTGATGTACGTGTGTACTTCAGAACGTCAGTGCCCAGACCCTGTAAGAGGTTCAGCAATTGCAGTGAGGAATGATAGTATTTCAAAGGATGCAGACATCTGTGAATATAAATTAAGATACTATTTACCACCCTACTTACTATTCAATACTGAGTAAAATGAAAAGTCTAGCAAAAAAATTAAATCACAACTGATTTTAAAGAGGCACAGATAGCGTTCATCTGAATTACTTTTACTGAATCTCTACTTGACTGGGCTTGCTGATTCTTTACTGACATTCACCCAATTAGTATGTAGAAATTATCACTAATTAGAGAGATACAAGAGACTGACTTTGCTGTTATTCACAGAGCATTCTTGACTCCATGTAAGCAACATGTTATAAGAGGTGGGTGTGGAGCTGAACCAGTACATCCTGTTACAGTAATTGGGACGTCAAAGGCAGCTCCTCTGAGCTGTGTACAATGTAAACATTTTTTGTGAAATGTGCTTTTAGTGGAAAGACATGTTGATGAATTTCTAGGAACAGATGTAATATTTTCTGTTAAAAATGCCACGGACAGTGGACAATGTAACTTTGTGGAAAGATCACTAAATCGGAAGAAGGAGCAAATTTGGAGTCAGTTCAAAGCTCTGTCTCCAATGTATGTGGTGACGGTAGGTAAGAGGTCACATCCCCCATATGTCTTAGTTCGCACATGCAAACGTTTTCTTTTGAAGAGCTTAGAAAAGCACATAGCTACGTAACAGGTAGGTATGTTTTATGTTGGGAAGATGGCAAACATATGATGTTTTGTACATTTTGAACTACATTTTTTTCTTCATTTGATGGGCTTTTTTAGTTCTGATGACTAATGTGTAAAAATGTATTCTCTTTTTTGTAACTTCAACTTAATATCAACAGTTTTTTATTTTTTTTCTTTTTCATTATGTATACATCACTCTAGCTTCTGGGCTGTTTGGTTTTTCTGTCTATAAGGTGGAAGGATCTAGTTTAGATAGAAATGAAACCTAGAGAGAGTGCCTGTCTCAGAGCTGAGTGATTAAATGCTTTAAAATTCTCAGATGTGTGCTGCCCTTTAGAAGGAGTGCACACTGTTTTAATGAAGACCAGGATGCCAGGACATATTATGAAGACTTTTTCCTCCCCACAGAGCAATCCCTGAATGCAGAAATCTGAAACAAATATACAGCCAGGAAGTAAGTTTTAGCTGTATATATTTTAAGTGTTATCTCTTTGTCAGAAAACTTGCCTTTAGTATGTTTAGTACCTTAGTACACTTACAATGGCTTAAGAATATTTAATACTCCAGTTTGTATATACTGCTGCATCCAAGCTGTAAAAAATGAGCAATAATAAATCAGTCGTTTCAAATGTCACTAGTGGGTGGATTAGTAGGCATTAAAGAAGAGTTCATTTCCCTGCAGGTGTGAGGGTTCATGAAGGAGACGTTATATACACTTGCCCTGTTCTTGTCCTCTTTTCTGCCAATCCCAGCCACTGTTGGAGGCAGGTGTTGAGCTAGATGAAATTGTGGTCTGACACAGCACTGCTGCTCTCAGTTACATTCTTATGTTCCAGGTGTGACTACAGAGATGGTTTTAGACAGCCACGTATTCATGCTGCCTGTTAACATTGATTTGGGAGCCCATCAACTGCTGTGCGTGGCACAATGCAGTTCTATGATGTCTGAATTAATAAGCCATGCTAAATTCAGTGGACAGAGAACCACACTGATGAGTCTGCACAGCTTCCAGACTGAAGCTGGGTCATGATCCATCAGAAAGAGAACTAGCAGAGCTAAAGTGATTGTATCCATTCATCTGCACTGTTTGTTGCTTCACAAACTGGGAAGACAGTACTGGATCAGTAATGCTTGGTTCACATTTGGAAGGTTCTCCTTCTAAATGTGATGTGCTGGAAATGCTTCTTTTCTCTGCCTTCCCCCTTTCAAAAGAAAAAAGTGTATAAAGTTCTGTATAATTCTGAAAACCCATGTAAATACATCAAGCAGTCTGCTGTTTAACCATAAGATGTTTGAGATGCCAGATCTATATAAAGATGAATTATTATAGCACTTGCTGATGATGATCTCAGGGTACAAATGGGGTGTAAATAAAGGTATTAATTGACATGTAATGTTGTTGAAAAAGGCTGGCCATTTTTTAGCACATAAACCCTTCATCAGTTTGGATAGCTGTTTCTATTTCAGACTTACAAATAGCTCATGTGCCCAAAAATGTGTTTATGTTTCTGTAAAAATCTCAGCTGGTCCAAGATGAAATCCTAGTATCTTTCAGTATTTTCAAAGTGTACCTGGGTCAGGGATGACTGTAAGAATAACCTCTGTTTCCTGCCTTACTACCCAAATGCCAACACCAAGCCTGTATAAATGTTCTTCTGTCAGTATTCTAACTTCTACTGAAATAATCCATTGTAAAGTCAAGAGAAGATTTATACCTTTGCTATTCTTACTGTAATTTACAAATTAAAAAAAAATTGTAATTACAAATTACAATGGAAATTAATAGAACTTGCACTGTTTTATAAATCTTTTCAATGTCACTGTATTTAAGGAGAGAGCAATGCTTGGATTTTAAGAATGTTCAAAATCTTTTGTGCAGAACAGGACAGTCTTAACATCTAATAGAGTAACATCTTTTTTTCACCTAAAATTCAGCTGTCTTGCTGAATTTGCTTGTAATTTGCATAAGCCAAACAGGTATATTTTTAATATTGGGAATGGAATTTGCTACTTCATGCCGCAGGATGAGTTAAGCATAACCCACAGAAATCTTACCTCTTTCCACCACTGGCTGGTGAAAGATAAAACAGTTTCATTCTGATCTGTAGATAACCACTGACTGTATAGATTTAAGTGAGTACTCTGCTCTTGAGTTAGCTGGTATTCAAATTAATTTGCATTAGCTGTATTCAGTCTTCTTATAATCGCTTTATTTTCATTACTTTTATTCACTGGATTCAGTCACAGAAATATTGATATTTTATAGAAGTTTTCAAAAAACACGTTAAACATAAGCACCTGTATTTGCACCCACCCTGGATAGAGACATGGTACATCATTTATGTGAACCGAGTCTACATGCTTTCTTTATTCTGCACCCACTTCTGACATAAGTTCTGACAGCATGGGTGAAGCCTGCTAATGACAACCAATGATTGATCGTACATCACTTCACTATATGACTTTCTATGGGTGGAAAGATAGCTGTAATGAAACACAGCTGATAGGGCAATATTCTTTATAGTACCAGTTACCCATTGGATTGGTATGAACTAAACCAGCTGTCAAAAAGCAATGTCCCTTACATTTAGTCAGTCTAGGAGATGTCACTGGGGTAAGTTCAACCCTGTTTAAGTCCACTGATTCATGTGATGTTTTCAACAAGTGTGAATATTGGAAGGTGTGAGCCATAGTTGCTTGTGTCTGTGATTTGGATGACTGAATGCTTTAGTCATGATATTTTTTTCTTAATTCACGGCTATTAGAAAAGATGCAAGCCTTTGACAAGTCCTCCTTGTTAACCATAGACTATGTGTAGGTCAAATATTTCATGAATGTAGATCACCATTAAAAGAATGGACAGAAAAATTTTGTTTGTTGGTCTGTAAGACATTACCATGGAGATTTTTTCTCAAGGAAAATTCTATTTTTTTTCATGGGAAGAGTGTATTATTCTGGTCATGCTACCAGGGCTCTGCTACAGAGTTTTCATCTGGAATATAGCAGCAAAATGCCTATAATTCCAGTTGTACAAGGAATAATTGATTACTTCAGTTCTGAGGCAGAATGCTTGGTTTCATAGCATGGCAGTAATGTAGAGAGGACTTTGTTGAATCAAGGACACTGGCATTCACAAATGTACCGGTAGGGGCCACCACACACCTCGTAGAATGAACACATTACGAAAAAATTAATAAACTGCCTCACAGAAAAGAGCATGTGGTGGAATTACCCTAAGGGACCTATATATAGTGCTCTACCAGATGGACTGCAGTAGAAACACTGTCTGATTAGAACAATGTAGGTTTTTCTATGCGATTGTTGCTGTGCATGGACTTGTCTATGTTGGGATTTTTTTTTACATGTTTCTCACTAGCTTGTTTAGGAAAATTCTTTAGGAAAATTCTTCCTTATGCATTGCTGTTTCCTGTCTTTGTTTCTTCGAAGCTCACTGCTTTGAAAAGCTTAGGGAGAACTTCATTAAATTTAATAGAGCAGTTGCAACAGAGGGAAAAAGAAAAATTAACCACTGAAGTATGCTGGCACTTTGTTTTGTTCTTTCTTTGTGATTAGTGTTGCTGTCAGATAAAATTGAATTTCTCAGATATAAATATTGGCATCCTTCAGGCTTTACTCTCTCTTCCAAAGCCTACTGGACAAGCAGTAGATATTGATTATAGTTTTCTTCAAGGCAGCCTGAGAACTTTCTTTGTGAGGGTTCAAATCTCTGCCCACAAGCACACAGTGTGTACTAGCCACAATTCCTTTTGAGGTGCTTCATTTTAGGTGGCATTATAACAAATATGTTTTAACTGAAGTGTTTGCAACATGCTAATCTTTAAACACTTTCATCACTACACAAAACAAGTACAGAAAATTACACACCTATTCTTATAATTAAATTTGACTCTGCCTAAGTTATTGGACTAAATGAATTGGATTTAATCTAATCTTTCAAATTTCCAGAACTTCTGCTCAAAACATGAGAGTGTTTTTCATGCATAATTGTTTCTCTTTTGTAGTGGTCTTCATTACCTATGTTTGCATTCTGCTTTTTATATGGTCTAAATTCCCTTTTAAGTTACAAAAGTCATTTCAACAAGGCAGGAAAATAGCAGTAACAAATGTATTTGTTTTGTGATCCCTGTTTATAGAAGTCTTAATTCTTTATAAAATTTTATCAGTGAAATCAATGGAAGCCCTTGGTGTGCAGAAAATTAGACACCCAAACCTCTATGTTTTTTGAAGCCTTTTCTGTTTTAAGGACTAAAATTTGGTTACCTCTGCCTGTATGTTCATGGGCATTGAGAGCTCTCCTGTGTTGTGTGGTCCAGCAACCATCCACCCACCTTTGAACCTCCAGTTAACTGCATTTGGCTTCAGTCAGATCAGTCCCCTGAAGTGCTGCCTGTGAAGCATGACACTGCTGGTACTTACACACTGACAGCCCAGCCAGGTACTGGCTCATGCAAAGCTCACAGGGCTGCTGCAGGCACTGTGGATTACAGCCCCATGCCGTCCTCCTAGCAGTGATGATTGCTGTGGTTTATCCTTTGGGTTTAGTTTGTTTTTAAATGCTTGAATGTTACATGTCTTGTTTTAATTAAAACACTTGAACAGAGAGAAAAATTCACCCTTTGGCACTAGGTTACTCTCAGAGATACCATAAAAGTAAATATGCGTTAATCTTCACTAGGGAGAGTTGTACAATTAACATCCTAAGAGCTAGAGCTGTAGTCCAGGAGTCAGTGGCAGGGAGTTCTGTGCTGGTGAGATTTGAAAGATATAAATGTTTTACAGGAGGCTTTACTTTAACGGGAAGAGCTGGAGATGGTTTTGCTCAACAACAGGTTGAGGTGTTTCAGTGTTGGTCCTGGTGAGCGGAGGGTACTGCTAACATGCTCTGTTGCAAAGAAAAATGAAAACAGTCTCAAGCATATATACCTGCCTCCAGGTTTGTGGCTGGGCCACTGTTGCTCTGGTTGTCATTGCCACACTGTAGTACTTTGTATTTTGGACTAAAACTCGTGACTTGCATTTTCGTTTAAGTACAGAACATAGGTATGTGCAGTCCAGATCAATATAAAGTAGTAAGATAGAATTTTTACTAAATCCCTCTTGAAGAATGAATCCCACTGATGTACATTACTGCAACCGTTGCATATTCTCTCAAAGAAGGAAGTGGGAGAAGGGTAATTGTTGAGTTTGAGCTTCTGATCATTAATGTGATATTCAGGACTTTAGCAATCAGGTGAGCTGAGATTCCTGGGACTTCTAACATGGGTGATTGATTCTTCCTGTTGCTAGTGGGAGCTGAACATGCTCATGTGCAGGAGAAGACCTTCTTTTAGTATACCTGATTATGCAATGATAATGAGCTCTGATCACAAAAGCTGAAATTTGTGACAGGCTTTGCTAGATTTGAAGTTGAAGAATAGAATGCGTGTGTGTTTTGCATATGGAATTGTGAGACTTAAAGTGTCCCTCTCCCTTTGTAGTCCTGTATGTACTGACCCCTAAATTCAAAGGAGGGATATGGTCTTTGGGAGAACACTGGTGCAATTCTCCTGAAGAGAAATGTTAAAGTCTAAAAGTAGAAAATATACGGTATTCCAAAGATGACCTTACTATGACTTAAAGTTATAATAATTTCCTTCTGTCTTTTAAATACCTAATGTCTTTAGAGAGCTATCACTTTTTTTTTTTTCATTGTTAAATATCGGTAGTTTGCTGCTCTTTTCTTTTTAATTTATTTATTTTTTCCTAAGTCTTTTGCACCCTTCTCCCTTCACAAAAGCAATATCACAACAAACATTGTGGTGAGTGTTTTGGTGGTGCCTGGTTATAAGACACAAAATTCCAAACTGACTGCTTCGAGTATATAATTCAGCCAGATTTTCTGATCAAGAGACTTTAATAGCTTGCTACTAAAACTAAAAAGAAATTTATGGCTGTGTGGGGTTGTACATGAGAATTAGCTTTCTTGACGTAGAAGATGAAATATAAAATCTATCCTAGAAGTATATAGTTACAAAATTTTTAGATTAGCTATTATTTAATAATGCATACGTGTATCTCTTATGGAAGCACATATTTTAAAAATAATTTCAAATTAAAGCTATAATTATTTTCATCACATTGTTATTTTATACCTGGTGTGACTCAAGAAACTTCTACTTGCTTCAGTTCTTGGGTTTGTGACCATCAATAGTGTACTATAGTAGCAAGGCTGCGTTTGAGAATTCTCTGGGATCTGGTCTAGATTTTTTTCCATTTTTATTTATTTTTTTCTTTTTTTAAAGTAAATGACTTCCATGAACTTGGATTCTGAGAAAAAGTCCATTCCAGTGTTTAGCTAAAGCAGTCTTGTTTGATAGAGATCCTGTAGAAAGGTGACTGGTATTATCTACCTTCTCTGAAACAAGAATCAATTTCTGTGGTAATTCTGCTCATATTTCCCATTTGTTATGTTGCTTCACAAAAACTGTAGCTACTTTAAAAACAAAAATCACTGGAAAAAAATTTATCTGAATTTTGGCCAAACTTTTGTTTGGCTATATCCTAACTAGCCATGTGTAAACATATACTCCCTAGAACAAAAGGAAGCCATTAACTTCATTTAGCCTGGCACTGTTCAGCCTTCTAATGGTGATTTACTTCTTCAAGTGCTCATGAGATTATTGATCCAAATTAGAAATGTTCTTGGTGATTTTCAATTCCTGTTGACCTACGTAAAATCCCAAGCAGTCGCCTGAAGGTGAAAGGTTCCTTATCTAGTTACAATTGCATGTTGTTGAAAACAATTAATTGGGATGAGGACCTTTAACCAGGTCTCTGTGAAGGTTAATATACTGAATTTTCATGAGTACCAATGTAAATCTAACCCTGCAAAACATGAACAAGAAGGCCCTTGAAGAAGTTGCGATTGATTGTATCATCCATCATTTTTAGATCAACATTACATTGATCACAAAGGCTTAATTCATTTCTATTCTCTGCCCTATATCTCAAAGTCTCTGGTTACAGATACTTGCAGATAGATTGGACTTCTCCTGCAATAAATAGTTTTTCTTTTAAGGACCATGTATTACCTTTCAGGTTTAAATTGTGTGAGGATGGCTGCAATCCCTCTAATGATTGATACCAAGCTCACAGTTGCAGTGGGTTATTAAAGAGTAGCATGAGAAAATATAAACCATAGCTATAGACAGTCAGTGTATTACAAGCTCACCTTCAAGCAGTCAACATGGTACTAGGGAAAAATATTCACTAGACTATGTGCTAAGCTCATCTAGGCAAACTTCCCCTAATTTTTCAGTTGAAACTTACTCTGCAAATTATATCCTATGACTACAAAAGAGCAGTATAAGAGAGGAGAGGAAGTGTCTGCTACAATTCCCTTGTGAAGTTCTTCCTAGATCAGTTTGTCAGTATGACAAAGTTCAGACAGAATATAGGCTCTTCTACAAATGTGGAGTTATACTAAGTATCTGTAGGATTTCCTGTGAATAGATGTCATAAGTTTGGAGAACAACTTTTCACATGGGTGGATAGTGATAGGATGAGGGGGAGCAGTTTTAAGCTAAAAGAGGGGAGATTTAGATTAGATGTTAGGAGGCAATTCTTCACTCAGAGGATGGTGAGGCACTGGAACAGGTTGCCCAGAGAAGCCGTGGGTGCCCCATCCCTGGAGGTGTTCAAGGCCAGGTTGGATGGGGCTCTGGGCAACTTGGTCTAGTGGGTGGCATCCTTGCCCATGGCAGAGGGGTTGGAACTAAATGATCTTTAAGGTCCCTTCCAACCCAAGCCATTCAATCATT
The DNA here is from genome assembly GCA_013399475.1 of Chauna torquata. Taxonomy (NCBI): domain Eukaryota; kingdom Metazoa; phylum Chordata; class Aves; order Anseriformes; family Anhimidae; genus Chauna; species Chauna torquata. Next base: position 18,846 of record VXAL01017432.1, read on the forward strand.
CTAGGATTCTAAGTTACCTGATGGAATTTAATTTGCTTTCTCATTTCTTTGTATGCTGTCATACCACAAAGCTGTGGCATAGTCTGGCTTAGAATGTCTTCCATATTTCTCAACAAAAGAAGTGTGATGGCTCTATGCAGAGGGGTGACCTCTTTATGAATAAAATTAAATGCAATAGCCTTCTTAAGTGACAGAATAGCAAAAATGAAAGAACACTGGAAGGGGTGTCTTGGAGTAAAGCTGCCTGGACATCTGAAACTAGGTAGATGGTAATTATGACTGTGATGCAATATATAAGCTCTTGAGGATGCAGATAAGAAAGAGTTAATGGAATGACCAATTTTTTCCTGCACTCTCATTGCTTCCTTCACTGTGATTACAAAGCTAATTAGTGACAACTCTCCTAAAAGACTGCAGCCCGGCCACATAGGGATGGCCTGGCACTTGGCCAGAGAAATGTCTTAGTAACGAGATTAGCTCCACACATTGCCGTATTTTTCTGTGAGAGGTGATGGCAGACAGAAAAATTAAGAGCAATATTTGCCTCCCTGTCCCACACCGCTTACACTTGACCCTGCAGAAAAGCCCAGGTTTGGTTTCTCTTTCCCCCAGGGGAGGAGGTAAGAATCCCAGCAGCAAAGCAATGAGCATCAACTGGGAGAAAACCTAAAAACTATGTTTACATTTAAAGGCTTTTGTGAATTATTTATTTATTTTTAAACCCAGAAGCAGGGAGATCAGAGAAAGCTGCAGAAATGATAATTTTTTTTTAGATTTTTAGATGCTGCTGTGAGAGATGTGTACGCCAGGGGGTGCAATGACCACCGTCTGAAGCACTGAGGACTCCAAGATGCAATTACATCCTCCCTATGTAGGTTAAATAGAGAGATTATTCTGTGAGATGTAACAAAACGCTCTCTGTAATGATTGTATTGCCAACAGTACACTTAGAAAGCTTAATTTTTTATTATACAACTTCAAGTATACTCTGCATATCTGGCAACATGAGTGGGACTGAAAAGCCAGTAGAGCTGAGAAACACTCCGAAATATCACGGTTGATTCCTGCATCTAAATCTGTTGCAGCCTTGCCTGTATGATTATTCGTGGCAGAACTATGCAGTGCAGTGGAACTGCTGAAAACATGCATGGTGATAGAATAAAATGAATTGTAAAAGGCTATTAAATATATGTTAATATTAAATATTATAGGATTATTGTTCTTAATTTATATTCTCCACTCTTGTGCTAATTTTGCTGAAGTGAAAAACCCCTTCACATTATTGTCAGGATGCAGCTTTCCATGCAAAATTAATGCTGATGATAACACTAGCACTTAGCTGATCTCAGAAGGCTGTTCCATTGTGTTTGTGAAGTCAGTCCCTTATTACTTGTCTATAGAAATTCATATATGACGTGTTGAAAAGCCTGCAGATAAATAGCTCAGTGTACATCATCGCATCTCTTATTATGGAAATTGCTGTGATCATTTAGATGTAATAGATTTGGGACTTTTTAGTTAGCAACAGAGTTTCTGCAGAATAAATGAAAGAAAAATATTGATAGGTAAACTAGGTTCAGTGAAATGAGAAGAACAGTGTACATATTTATAATGAAACATGGCTGTTCAATTAAAAAGCTGGTAGTAAAGGACGTATCTGTTTGTGAAAACAAAACAAAACAAACTGAATTTCAACAGTAAATGCTGACATAAAAATTAAGTAATAAGTGGTTTGCAAGGATTTGTGTTACTCATCTTGATCTAAAGAATCAAGTTCATAATTGTAATTGACCACAGTTTAACCCATTTGCAGTTCACTGTTCAGTGAACATTTTTAAGATACGTAATTTGAGTTATAAAAGCAAAATGAGATAAATGTGATACAGCTTGCCTTAGTGATATCTGAAGCATAAAATGTCTGTCTTCAACCTATAACCTCTTAAAAATAGAGCTAATGTAAGCGAACGTGGTGCCATTCATTAGCATGTCAATGGTGATTCTCTAACACGGTGCCATTAAATTACTGCGGTGATAATTGAGACATTAAAAAAAGACAGATGCTAGGTCTGTTTCTAGGCTCTTATAACCCTTTAGCAATTAGATTTCAATGAGCTAACATAACACAGCTATAGCAAAAATTAACAATTGGGAATATTTTTCTGTAAGATTGCCTTTCTCTAACTGAATTAATATTTTTACAGGGCCAAAATTTCAGTTCAGACTATGCTTGACTGATGTGATTTCAGCATTATTAAACAGGACAAAGACCCTAAAAAGGGTCTGATCGGGATTCTTATAATGGGGAGGAATGGGACATAGAGGGTGGGGGGAGGTTGTTAGATGCTGTAGATTCAGCATATTCTCTGCCTAGGAAACATGGAAAGTGGGAGACTGCCAGGGCTAAACCTTCAGTTAAACAAAAGGTTCAGCAAAAAGGAAACAAGAACAGAGGTAAAGACAGGGGTGGGGGAGAGAGAACAGAGGTTTTCAGTTTGTGTCACTGTAGAGTAAAAGTGATGGAGAGGTGGTGTGAACCCTGCTCGTCAGTCCCACTCTCAGGCAGTAATGACAATCTGGCCATCCTGGTGATAACTCTGATGGCTGCCAAACCAGAGCTTGGTTGAAGAGGTCCTTGCTTGGGAAAAAGCTGCTCCATCATGTTCTGCACATGTGGGAGGGAGGCAGGACTGATGAGCAAAAATCTCACAGCAAAAAGCAAGACAAGGAGATGTGAATCCCACTGATCATCTGGAATCCGAATGTTTTGTCTGAATAATTTCGTAGGTTCTTATTTTCACCATACATTTAGAAGATTTTCTTTTCCACTACTGGCCTTCCACACTGTCATGTCATAGTCAAAATGTTCCATATTAAGCAACATCAAGAACAGGGGCTACTTGGTACTAAATATAAATAAACTGACTAAAATACCATGTCTTCTCAGTTGGATCAGTGTCTTCCCTTTACATTGCAATGGGCCAGTCTGATGCACTGGCACAGAGCCATTGAATGCTGTAGTGCAAACATGGTATAGTTAGAAGCACTGACTGCTAGCTAGAACCACCTGCTGTCGATGCTGCTAGCCCCAGGCATCTCTCTTGGTTTCCAAATTCTTTCCCAAATGTTGCTGGGAGTCTAAATGCTGGATACGGTATTCAGGGAACTAAAAACCATGCTATGCAGTGTGCAGTGCAACACATTGTTGTATTCCTAACAGAGCTTATGATATAAATCTCATGTAACTGTCAAGCCTTATGACATAAACTTCACTTTATAGGCAAACATTCCTGTGTCTGACAAAGAAATTTATAGAGAATGTTTTATTTCTTGTTTAGTCATGTTTGATTGTGGAGCGCCAGCTCTACTTGCTAAGGTCTAAATCCAATGTAGATAAACTCTTTTGCTTCCCTTTCAACGTGCAGTATTTGGGGGCTGGTAAATTCCAGAAACTTTCTGGGGAAATGGAGAGGGCAGGACTGGAGGAAAAGGCAGCAGGATCTCTTTCCCAGTCCCCTTTTCTCCTAGGTAATCTGTTAAATGCTGGAATTTGCTTGCTGGTAGCTACTAATAACATTGTATGTGGAGGCTAGTCCCAGTCCACACATTTAGAAAAACCTGGATTTCTTTCCCTTCACTGGAATGTTTGCTTTATCATGCAATGCATAGTTAGTAAAGATGTTATCTCATGGGTCATTCAGAAGTGGCAGTGGCCTATAAGATGTCTGTGCAATGTGTTGTGATGCCTTCTAGTGGATCCAGTGTTAGGAGTTGTTCATAGCAGATTTTATAAAGAGCTGTCTAATTGCTGGAGACTACATCTTGTAGTTAAATGAAACTTCAGGAGGTGAGAGCAGCCATTTCCAAAGGTTAATAATTTTCTAGTTGTTAGGAATAAATTGCATTGTAAAAGATCTACTTACAGACTATAGGTCATACTTAGGCAAATCATCTTATTCTATTGGTTTCCTATGAGGTATGCTTATTTACACCGAGTAGTTGGCCTTATCTATATAGCAGTGATGGCATACAGCTTTTAAAAACTTCATGCTGCTGTACTTTAAATCAGAGTGATCATTAGCATCTCAAAAAGCATCATAGCATGGATTGAATTGTCTATAATATCTTCAATATGGAAACACCTGGCTCAACAGGTGCCTGAAGTCACAGCAGGCCATCTGTTAGTGGTCCAGTTGGATGCTTTCTAAATGCATCTAGCAAGCAAGCAAGGACACTGGAGAGTAAAGCTGGAGAGGGGGAATCCAGCAACCTGCACTCAAAATACCAGGTACAGAAGCACAGGGTGAATGTGTATTGTAAGTAAGGCTTTTCATTCTGTTTTTCAGTCTGCTGGGAAGATTGGAGGCACTGTGAAATTTTTAAATAAAAGCTAGATATAAACTTGGAGACAATCACCAGCTGTTCATTTCTCTTTTGCAGCATGCAGAGGAACAAAGGTACATTAAAGACCAAAAAAAGAGTTGAAAGAGCATAGAGCAACATCTGTGTGGCATGATTTCCACTACCATGGGGACCTCTGTCTTCACAGATGAATTTCACAACAGTGATAGGAAATGACTAGGTAATGTTATTGCCCAGTGTTAAAGATCTGTGTGGTATATAAGTCCCTGTGTACGTCTGTACTAAGTCATATGCTGCTCCGATGGTATATGACTACATCCAGTAGGATTATTTGCTCTGTGCTGCTACAGTGCTGTGCTGCAGGTCTGTGAGGAATGAACCTTCACTCAGGCAACATTGGCTGTAAAGCGCCTAATGCGTAGGAGCTGCTGCTTGTAGTGTTAGAACTTTGTTGTCTTTGCCACGTTCTTATGGATTAGTAGTGTGCCCTCTGGCATGTAATAGTGTGCCGATTAAACTTACTGTGCTGGCAGGAGAAAAGACCAGCCAGAATACAAAGTACCAAGAATCTCAAGGTCCTGAATGGCTATTAGTATTGATATAAGCAGATCTGGCAGACACCATCCATTCTGTTTGTTTCTAGTGCTTTTTTTTTTTTCCTTTTTTTNCAAGCCATATCTTCAAGGGGAAGAGATGATGCCTTCCCCAAACATGCTTCCCACATAGGAAATATTCCGGTGTATAAGCACAGCTTGTGTGGGACTGATTCACTCAGCTTGGACCCTGTAGCAGAAGGGCAAATTAGGATACTAGTGAGTAGAGTCAGAAGCAGACATGCTGCCAAGCCCCTGAGGGTAGGAAAGGAAGAGACCTTTTAAAGGGACCCAATGATACTGGAGGAAGTTGTCGTCTTCGGAAGCTGCACTGAAATCTGCTTGATCTAAGAGCAGTTCTGAAGAGGTTTTGCCCAATGAGGAAGTATGTAGAGGGACTAGTTATATCTTTTCCTGCTTAAGCTCTCAGGTTAGAGCTTTCCCTGAATCAGAAGTTTACTTTGTTTATGTTCTAATGAGGTTCAGAGTTCTCGTCTTCTGAGGTCCTGTACCACCTGACATCAACAAACAGTTCAGGTCCTGTATGTCATTTAGTGAGTAGTCTTCCCTTTTCTAGCAAGTTCAGCTTGAGAGAGCTCTAATTTTGTTTCACAGAGAGCAGAACAGAAGTAATATCCATCTCCCTGTCTTTAGGAGGGCTGGGCTTGGAGGGATGAGTCTGCTACCCTTTCTGTCCTTGCAGCATTCCTGCTGGTTTCAGTTCCTCAAGCAATGGGATTGTGCCATGTTGGCTGGAAAGTGATTTCTTCTTCGTTACTTTTGGCTCAGCAGTGGTTTAAGTGAATCACTCACAGTCAATAAGCTTTAAGAACCTGTTTCTGTCATGTAATGACATAGGAAGTGGACATTATTAATCTAGAAAACAGTTTCATATTTGTGTTCTCAAATGCCCTTAACATTATAGACACAGGAAAGTGATTTTAAATATGCTGATTTTATATATGTTTTCTGATAAAGGGAATGCAACAATACTAATTTTGTTATCATGAGGAAAAGCCAAATTGTAAGACACTTTACCCATTAATGACTATGATATATATGTAAAACAGTTTCATGGGGTAGGTTTCCTGGGCTGGTACAGCACAACTATGTCCTTACTTGTTTCATTTCTATAGCATGATTATGGAAAACTTTCATGGTACCATGATGACCAAGTCGTTTGTTGTGAAAACATTACTACTTTGGTTTCTGTTTGTCAAAGATTTGTTACGGGAGAGCATGACAAACATTGGTAAGATGTCAGGCACTTGTATAGTCATACTGTCAGCTTCTGTGTATGAAAATCATAAGAAAGCAAAACTGTCATTCATGTGTCATACTCCATTTTACCTGCCTCTGGGTGGTCTGAGGGAAAAACAAACAAACCAACAAAACAAAAGCAAACAAACCAACAATAACAACAACAAAAAAACAACTCTACACCGAAGGCTGTAGCTTGTATTGATGAAGAGAATATAGGTTTTCCCTTCTTGATGTTTATATTTTGAAGATAAAATACAAACTTCAGGTAATATTTAAGATTGATTTACATTTAAGCCTGTGTTTTGTACTGTCCTACACTTCACATTATCATTTATGCTTTCCAGAACACATGCATGCTGTGATTATTCCAGTCTAAGAGCAGTTCCAGGAGTTCCTTAATGAAGCATTAATATGGGAGGCAGTAAAAGATGCCTCTGATACTTGCTTAATTTGCTTTTTCTGTACTACCAAGTCTTCGTTACTTAAGGCTGCTGTAATTTAGGGAATAGATTTACTGACATTTCCATTACAATATTGCTGATATTTTCAGAAGAACGTCCTAATTGACTACCCAGATGAACCTGTACTCCACAGTGCTGGAGTGATTGTCATCAGACTCTCGGCTCAGACAGTGACTGTGGCAACTTCATTTCATTTCCCAGGAGTGCCAAGGTCATTGATTTGGCAACTGAGCTTATGGCTGTGAATGCATAAGTGGTAACAAAGTTGGATATCCAAGTGTGTCCCCTTCAACTTCAGTAGTTCAGGTAAAAAGGAATCCAGATCCAAATCACTTTTCCAGAGAAGGAGAGGGTGAAATCTAGCTGCTGATTGACATGATTTTGCAGTGAATAAAGATTTACTTATTACATAGTGGAGACAAGAAGTCAGATGCAGCCAGAGGCAGAAAGGAGCATGAGTAGCAGGTTAATCTGTTGTGCTGAGAAACACTGCTGCTAGCTTTACAAGGGTCAAGAGAGCAGCACCGAGGATGTTCTGCCTCCCCCAGATTGCTTGAATGACAGGAGTCATGAGTTCTAANATTAAACATTCATTCGTATAAAAGAGCTCTATGGAGGAAAAGAACATGAATTTTGGGGATCCAGTGATGTTTGATGAACGTTTATAATGGGGTAGCCAGTGGGTGGTTGCTTATTCAAATGAACAGGAAAATGCTAGTGGAAAAAGCTGAACAAAAAAAAAATGAACTTCATCACAAAAGCACGGTATTAGAGTTCCTCCTGGGAAGATACTGAGTCATTTTTTCGCCTGCTCTGGCTTGAGTTTAAATGTTTGTGCCAAATCTCGCATAGGAAAGAGGCAGACTGGAAAGAAAACAAAAGACTGGTATATATGAAAAGAAATGTCAAAGTCCTCTAATTTTCATGGATATTGTAATAGAACAGCTTCTTTATACCTCTGTGTTGATAAGACGGAAGGTGTCCATCATGAGCCTGCAGGGATATATACACTCTGCAGTTTTCTTTTCTCCTGGAGAATGTTTCTTCAAATGGGAGAGTAGGAGGAAGAGAATGGTAAATAAATTATCTTTCCCTGTAGTCTATTAAAAACTGTTGTGTTCTGTGCTAAGAGAAATGCACTGAATTATATTCCAACGGGAAGTACTCTGGCATAAATACGTGCTGTATTTAATAGCTGTTCATACAGTCTCTGCTGGGCAGAGCAGATACTAGGGCCTCAAAACCATCATTTTTGGCTCTGAATGGGCAGCTGGTTTAGTGTCAGCCTTGGCATAGATTATAGATAGCT
>VXAL01017444.1:12663-24091 GCA_013399475.1 Chauna torquata
TATAAACATAAACAACAAAAAAAAAAAAAAAAAAAAAAAAAAAAAAGGTGAATATTCCCCATTCCACATAATATAGAAACCTAAGGGCATCAGAATAAACTACAAAGTGTCACGCTTAAACCGGTTTTTAATTGTTTATTAGAGGTACATTTACCACTTACCTAACAGACTTACAGTAAACTATGGAATTCACTGCTGAAAAATGCTGTGGGTCACAAAGGTGTATTAAAATCCAAAAAGAAATTGGGCAAATCCATTGGAAAAATAAAAGTTTAAATAGAGTCAGAAAGCCTCAAACCACAGTACATCTGGCCCAGAAAGTCTTTCAGCCTCAGACTGCTGGAAAAGCACACTGAGGAAGTATCACTACATTCTTCCCTGTCTTTCTCAACTTTTTCTTAAGCATTGGCCACTTTCAGGAACAGAGTACAGAGGCAGCTTACAAACAGACTGCTCTGATAATAAGAACTATAAATATATCTTGAAAAGTTGTACCATCTTCTTGGCTGGAGAAAGTGCACTAGCAAAGTAAACACATAGACTTGTCCACAGAATCACAGGATTCCCACAGAATTAGATTCAGTACTCTACACAACTGTATTAATTGGCCTTTTCTGAACATTGGTAATTCACACTTTCACGTTGCAACACCTGCTGAAGTCTTATTAGCTAGTTACGGGCATTGAACTATTGAGTTTCATAGCATTGAGCAGGAGTTTGAACAGGTTTGTTGGCCCTAAGAAGTACCAGCATTCCAATTAACATCATAGCCTGTTAATGACAGGCTTGTGATAATCTCACGTACTTGCTTTACTACCCAAAATTTCTGGATAAGGGGCCTAAGACCAGGACAAAAGCCTCAGACTTCATTTCTTAGCACCAGAACCAAAACCTTAGTGCTTAGAACCAAAGCAGTTCAATGTGACTTGCACCAGCTAGTACACCAGTACGTACACCGGCACGGCAGCAGCGTGGACAAGGCAGCAGCCAGGTGGGCGCGCAGACCTGCACTGCAAGCCAGCGTCACTGCACAGACACGTCCAGAGAAAGAAAGCGCAGATCACCCACCTCCCATTAAGCCAAAGGATATTTCCTTTGTACCTGCCCACCAAAACTCTTTGCTGTTCTAAGAGGGTAGAGAGAAGAGGTAACATGCATCTCAATCTCCTTCATTTTGCATTTCTGTCAACACACCGGAATCTGTAATTGTATGATTCATTAGTGAGTGAGAACTGCCTTAGCTGAGTGCAGACACTTCCACAGCAGTTCTTCCCCTTCCCAATTCCCTCTGTGAGAGAGGCAAATCACTAATGTATTCCCCGTCTCCTATTTATCTGGTCCCAAAAGAAGCTACAGAGCATTGGGTTGAATTTATATATTCCTAGATAAATTATAAAAGATATTATGCAGTACTAGGGACACCTTGCAGAGCTTTGCAAATTACTGTGACTTTTACAGCCTTATATTTTATGGTTGGATGTCAAGAATAGTAACAAAGTAGTGCATCACTAGAAATAGAAAAATCATAATTAAAATTTATAGGTGACCATTTGTCCACCAATGCAGCTGTGGTGTACAAGAAAAAGCACTACTAGCTTCACCACAAGTTATGTAGGTGCATTCCTCCACTTACAAGTAACACAAATAACGTTTTACCTTCTCTTTACAAAAGCATGTAAATATATCCCTTATCACTTCGGAAAACAAAATCCTAAGAACAAACCTTTCGCTTTGTGCCTTAATTAACATATTTGAAAGACAACATGAGGATGTCACTTCAAGAAGGCAGAAATACATCCTCTCAGTCAGAAGTCAGAGAATCACTCACTCTGTTCAGCTTTTGCTTTTTAACCTTTTCCGTGCAAGTAGACCTTCCTACACAACAAACCTTCTCTGAAGGTCAAAATTGTACGCAGGTGTGAAAAGAAGCAATGCAGATCAGGTTACCACTGCACTCTGTCCCATGAAATGAGAATGTCCAGGTGCCAGAAAGATGAATTAGCACTTTCTTCCACATAGCCAGCAACTGTCATCTTCAGTGAGTAACTACAGCAAGCACAGATATGTCTCCAGCATTATGCTATTGAACAAATATTTTAACGTCATTTCCCTCCTCAGCCTCTAACAACTTTGGTTTCTGTATTTCCCTCTGTGGTTGACCAACACAGACAACTATGAAATACACCCTGCTCATTTCAAACAGCTGAGGTCACAAGAGCTAATTCTAAAGTTGCTCCATTTGTCAAATGAAAATTAGAACTATACTTTTATGTAATACACTTTAGAAAAGGTTTGTATTCATTCAGAGATTAGCCCCTACATGCTAAAAAGGTATTAAAAATCAAGCCTGATTTAACACCTTTCTTTCCTATCCAACTTCATTAGTGAAGCTGACACACTTTTCCCTTATTTGTGGTTTGACCCCATCATAATCAGGCAAACTAGTGATCTAGGACAAATTCTGACAGGCAAGATATAACCTCAAGATGTACGGTATATTACATTGGTGCTCCCTGAGGCAAAGAACAAAAAAAGGCTAAGCGACACATTCTTACATACTGCCAAAATGCTAGCAAAAAAAAAAAAAAACATTCAAAAGGACTGAGTTAGCTAAAGAGATCTGCATACTGTTAGCACTACAGATCTACTGGGAGATCTTCCCTGAAAAAAATAAAATTATCTTTTTCAGTTTTAAGCACAAGGGTTTCTGAGGCAAAATCACTCTTACACTTAATGTGTTTCATTTTAAGTGCAGTTCACCTAAAGTCTACCCTTGACATAAGAAGAACACATCTAGTTGGACCAGAAGCTGCACACTCATGCTACATGGCACAGACAAGCTGAAATTTCACTGTACTTCTCCTGAACAGAAAGCAGAATTAGCAGAATTGACCAGGTTTTCAAAATCTCATCTAAAAAAAAAAAAAAATCAATTAAAGTATGCTGCTCTTGTCTAGGGGAAATAAGGGCAGCAGGGTCTTGAGAAAAATCAGTTAGATAACCAAAACTATTTAGCTGAAGAAGTCAATTAAATAAGCTAGACATTTTCCCAGATGCACTCCCCACAACGGGTCTTGCATAAAATATTTTACAAGGCATTAGGGTTTCAATCTAACTTGAACACTAGCACTACTTTACCAGTAGTCATCTACTGATAGGGACTGAGTTTCCAGGAAACAGCCACGTATTAATTATGATAACGTGTATAGACTGTTAGATACCATCGCCCTATTGTGCTACACACTGTACAAATACGTGAAGAGAGACAGCCCCCGACAACATGGAGCAAAGAACCTCAACACAGTCTACAAAATGGATGGTGCAAGCAGCTCAAAATCAGATAGAAAACAAAAGGCAACGAATAGGCTAACTCTAGTTTGCCCGGTCACGTGCCCTGTCCCAGCAGACAACACTGCCTCTTGTCATGACTCTCAAAGATACAGGTTTTCCCTTTCCTGAGAAAAAACAAGGAACCAAGAACTTAATGTCATTTTCCTCGCTTTTCTTCTGCCATCACCCAAAAATGACTCATTCAATGAGAGACAAAGAGCTGAACTACAAGGGACCATGAGTACACAAAATGAAAAATACAGTTTATGAACAGTCTGACTATCCAGTTCATCCCCCAAAGTGAAAACACAGGTTCAAAACAGTAAAATTTGTTTGTGAACAACTAAAGAGACAGAAGAAAAAGGAGAAGCTGTAATTTGTCACCTGCACTTTGCTTCGCCGATAATATGAAGCTTAGTGGGTCTTAACACTTATATTATTCAGGCACTTCCAGTTTTTATGGAAATAGGAAATGACATAGGCTTACGCAACAAATATTAGTTATCGGCTACACCTTAGGCAAATGTAGCAGTGTGGTGCCATGGCAGCCTGGGGCATTTTAAATCCTGGAAGCAATGGTCTTACACTCCCTGCTGGCCCATCTTCTGCATTGGCTCCACACAGGAAGCAGAGATGGGAAAAAAATGCATGTTTTAGGGGCAGCAAGAGTACAAATTTTTAGCCTGATCATCTCCCAGTTCACCATGGAATGGAGCCAGTGTGGCTACTAGCACAAGAACAGGGACCAGAAGGCACAAAGAGGGGCCGGTAAGAAACACAGCAGCGCAGACGTGAACAGGCTGCTCTGGACTTGTGCTTTCAGCCGTATCAGCACAGTCAGCTGAGAAGGTGACTGGCATGGAGCACAAGAACTGTTGGAACAAATCCCACAGCCGCACCTCTGCAGGTCCTCTGACTTGCCCAAAGCAGCAAAGCATTTCTGAGCCAAAGTCAGAACATGTGATATCTCAGTGCCTCGACAGTAGCTCATTACACTTTTTTTTTTTTTTAAATACCATGTATATAATGCATATAAGGCGTTCACCAGTGCTACTCCAGACACTAAATTACACACATAAAAGGTCAGTGGACTGTGGACAAGACACATGCACAAACAAACAAGAGTTAATGGAACACAAACTCTGCTGACTTTAAAACATCTGGAAGAAACATATATGACTGCAGGACTGAAAATTAGGAGACAAAGAGAATTCCTTTAACAACTGCAGTATTACAAACTGAATTCTGAAATGTGTCCAGTTGAGTTTCCCATATCTCATCTATCGTGTGAAGATGCCCAACATCTTTCTTGAACTTCTAAAGGAGATTTGAGTGGACAGTGTTTTAGCTCCCAGCTAAAGAATACTTGCCCTGTATATAAAACATGACCTTTAGTTTCATTCTCTTCAGTGGAATCAGTGGTATCCTGAATAAGGCTAGAGTGAAAGCTTTTCTGGCCCCCAGTAATGAAAACCTGAAAACAAGCAAAGAAAGCTCTATTATTCTTAAACTGCCCCTGCTTTTGCAGGAGGTCGACCTTACCATGACACTTTCTGTGTTGCAACAGTAAGTCAGAGTGAGCCTTTACAGCATTCCTTGCCTGAATACATCACATTTCTGACTGATGTTTCTCAAAAATAATTCATCCCCACACACATTTGATTGGAGGACCAGAGAGTGGAGGTGGGTACATTAAACTAATGTAGATGAGTAACACAAAAAGTCATTCCTAAAAGGGCTGTATTCTGAGTGAAAATATTCATTTTTGTGTGTGTGAAAAAGCACATAAAATCTCATGAATTTCAGTGAAACAAGGTTAGTATTAAGAAAAATCACCCCTCAACACAATTATCCAGCATTCCTTACTTTCTTCTGCATGATTCTCTTGCTTAAAAGATTCTCCTTCTTATTTTGTGTTTCTTATTTGGTTATCACACAACTTCTCATGAAACACTCACCAAATTTTAAATACAATAAAAACAAACAACTTGCTAGCATCTCTTGGAGGGAAATCTGTTCACAGAATTAATGTTTCTTTTAAGAATAAAAAACAATATTTTATTACAAGTCAGACATATTACAAAAAAGTAACAAATTCAAAAATTTTAAAGTTTGACTATTTACCGTTTTTGAAGTGATCAGACTTCAGCTAATCTGCTACTTTATCTCTAGAACTGAAGCCTTCTACTTTTGCAAGAAAAAAATGGTGAAAGAAAAAATATATTTCAACTACTTGAAAATTCTCCTGAATTGGAAGAAGCTGGAACACTTTACAAAAATGAGCATAATTGAAAAAATAAAATCTAAACACATATAGAACTGAATTTATTCATAAGCACAAGAGAGAAATTCAAATCTCAACAAGATATTTTATTATTTATTCCCATTTTAGAAGGTTCTACATTAAGAGGTTTTCAAACAATTTAAATTAATTGTCATTGTATGTCTGATCACTATGCGGTGATCAAAACCAACAAAAACAGCAGCAGAAAGTTTGCTTTAGGGTTTGGTCTCCTAGCAGAAAGCAAAAAGACCCTCTTCATAGAAGTAAAACAGGGACATGAAAAATGTAATGAAGTTAAATTCTCATATTTATGATAAGAATAATGCACTGAAAGGTAGATATGACAGTTACAATAGGTGAGTCATGATAACATTTAGCCCCTTGGCAAGATGCTTATATCCCAATTGAATTCTACCTATCCTAACCACTTGTTCCCATTCTAGAAATGCTCTATTTAAAGGCACAAACTAATTACAGAACTCAGTCTAAGGTTATCACTTCTCTGGGAAGAATGTAAAATTTTCCTTAGAGGAAGGCTAGGATGGGAGCTGAAATTACCTTCTGTCTGTGTACGCTGTCTCTTTTTCTGGTGTTGAGATAATGACACTCAGCCTTACATAGAGACAATAGTTAAGAGCTAACAAAACAATAGATGGGTAGTCAGAGATGTTTTCCACAATAAACACCATTCTTTTCCACATCGCAAGCCAGATGGACAGCTTCAGTAGCTTAACCACCAGAAGAAAACAATAGCAAAAAATATTTGATAAAGTCCTATATATTGTACACAGCACAGGATCACAAAAGCAAGGCAGTTCATTACAGTGGGTTCAGCACAGACACTGTGGCCCATGAATCCCTTAGGCCATGGACTATTACAGGTTCACAGCACACCTCAATCAAATACCATGTTAGAGGGATGAGACCAGCTTTTGTTTAACAGTGAATTTCAGTTACAGGATGGCAAGAGTGTAGCTGAAATTCTCTGATAAACAAATGTTAGTCTCATTCCTATAACACTGAATCTTTTCTAATTATTTTGTTTATTTCCACCTTGAAGATTTCGCTATGTACAATGAATCAAGGATCAGCTGTGCATCCTGTGTATTAATTAATATTTAGGAAATACTATGAAAAAATTTTCATATCAGAACCATACAGTAAACCTTAGCTTCAATGTTTTATTCATCATCCTTGCTGAGCACTTTCCCTTGTGTCTGTAGGAAAGCACCAGTCATGGTCAGTCATACAGATTATAAGTAAGAGTATTTCCCTGAATTATGATATTTCTTTCATATGCCAGTAAAACAACAGGATAAATTATTTCCCAGACTATAAAACTTAACTGTCATTAGTCTTATTGAGAGAATCTCACATGCTCTGTCCCTTTCCACATTATTACTAGGTTTCATTTCCAGGAAGTTGCTGTCAAAACAATTGGGGATAACAGAAGCAGATAGAGGGCAACCAGTTAAGGCCTCAGAAACTGAGCAAGATCCAGGGCAGCTCCTCTACTGGTCATGATGCAGAATGAGCTTCCCCAAAGGAAGAAATAGCCTGGGAAAGGATGCCAAAATGACTTGAAAGCATTTAGCAACCTTCTGATTCTGTGCTGTTCCCCAGGGGCTAAGGCCTTTTAGTAAATTAGACAATGCTTGGTGTTCTCAAAATCACAGCAGCACCCCCAGGCTGCTCTAACCGCAGGTCGCCAGACCGAAGCCCAGGGTCTACTTCTGACATACCTCCCCAGCTCTCAGCCCCACCTCGGTCTCACCCCGTGCATTACTCAGTGGGGTCTCCCATAAATTGCCTTACAAGGGCATCTGACATTCAGACACAGGCTCCTTTATGCTACCCTGAGCCTTCCATTCAGCCCAGAGGAATTTACTCTGTCTGTCTGTACTTTTTTTATATTCCTGAACAGATGGTCTCAAAGAACTCAGCTGTATCAGACAGACTGGCTGACTTTATCACTGACACTGCGTTGCCACGGGTGGTAGACAGGTCACAATCTGAAGCATTCACTAACTACTCACTGTAATTAATGATGACATATATTGGGAAGCAATACTGGAAAGTCTACAGTAATATACTTCTTTACATACATCTAACCAAAGCCTTTCAGGAGGCTCAGCATCTTTGATATACTCTAAACTAATTCCAGTTACTTTAACAGAAATTAGCAGTGAGGCATCTCGTATTATATCACATACTTAGCTTTTAGAGTAATACTTGGTACTTCAGTGAATACAAATACATCAATGCTCACATTAAAAGCAGAATAAAATAAATGAAAATAATCAATAGTTTTGGTATGTCTGTGTAAGTGTCCTATTTGCAACAGATAGCTGCTGTTCTCTGGAAAAAGCAGCGATAGCTCTATTATACAAAACACTCTTAACCCTGCTAACAGCCTCTTTACTGCAAGTGCTCTAAGTTCCACTTAGAAGGAAGAAAAAGCTCTCACTAAGATAATTGTCTGTCTTCTTTCTGATCTCAAGTACTGCTCTTTTCATTTCCCTGACAGGATCTGGTGTTAATGGGGTGCTGGTTATTTTCACTTATTAGCAGAGCTGTGTCCTGGATAGCTTACTAAGAATTCTTGTAAACTCAAACCACTTTTTACCTATAGGTACACATCTTTTTTGACACAAATATAGCCTCATGAAAGCCGGCAGCAGGATATGAAGGAGAAATAAATGCTGTTTTCCCATAAAGGTACTCTGCTGCACCTGAAAACAAAATGTATGAATCAGTTAATAGCTTGGTATCAAAATTTATCTCAAGTGAGGATAAGAAAAAATATTTCATATTTTAAAAAAACAACTGAATGCAAAGACTATCCAAAGAGTGCCTAGAGAAAAAATGATTCCTGAACTTCTCAGCCAGTGACAGCAGTTCACCAAAATACATTTCCTATGAAAACTTCTTAGCCAGCTGGGCTACTTCAAAACCCATTCCTTTAACCGAATGAAACTGAAACAATCCAAGCTCCTGTTTGATACGAGGATACCTAAAGGAGCGACAAACAGTGGCAGCAGTCGGGCTTCGGTCCACATCGCTAAGGGAAGAAAAGGAAGTATCTTTATGTACTTAGATATGAACATTAGAAACCACTGTAATGGAGACAAAGTCAGTGCTTTTCAAAAAATGAGACAGAAAGGAGCAACAGTGTGGAAACTCGCACGTTCCACTAAGATGTGAAACAGAGTTGTGGCTTTCTGACTTAATTTTTCATGAGAAAGAAGCCAGAGGTTTGAGCAATCCTTCTTCAGGTCAGCATGCAGAGGTACTGTCTCTCAAGGCTCTTCTCTTTTCCTGTATTGGTAGGCGTCTCAAAGCTGCATTATATTTCCCTAAGGGTCCACTACCTTTAGAATGTAATTAGAAGTTTTGGGTTAAATGAAAAGCGACTTTTCCCAAATTCATTTTCCCTTTCCATCTTTTATCTGTATCTCTTCTCTGGGAAAGCATAAAAAGACACTTAGCAGCAGCTGAAGACTAATTTTCCCTGTTACAATGGTCAAAAGCATCATAAAGCTAAATTGCTGGGGTTTTCTGTTCTGCAACTCACATTTAAGTAATCTAAAGTAGAAATCTAAAGAAGAAAATACAACCATTCCATATTTGCATTTCATTAAACAGCTTATTACAAAATATGTTCTTTACTCAAGGCCACGGACATTACTTAAAATGCGTTCACTTCCTGCTTGTGCTGTTACAAAGCTGAGAAAACCTCAGAGTTCACACTGTTCCAGCTAGAGTAATCACAGACCAGATGTACTGAGCAAAACGATGGGAATATGACCCTGCTAATTTTTGCTAATTCTGACTCATGTTTTATTTTATCATGTGAACTTTTCACATATATTAGTTCAAGGATTAAATTTTGCTCCCATTAAGTGTTCATATAAGGCAGATCTTTCGTGTTTGGACATCTAACCTGACTTGTGCAAAAACTGCACTTACTTTTTGTAGCCCAGTTACCAGCTTGCATATTCCAAACAGAAGAAGAGAGCCTAATACCATACCTTTTCCAATGATCAATCACAAACTACAGTTAGGAAACTGGAGAGGCTCCCAGAAAATAACATGCAGGTAATCATAGAACAGATCACACTTGCACAAACCCCTCTCCAGCTTTCACATCAAACATGAAGAGGGCTTTCTGAGACAAGCCGGTTTGTTTCTTTGCTGCATCAGCTGTGTCCCTATAACCTTGCTTGTCACCTACCACTTCATGACATCCTGAAGGGTGTTGCACCATAGAAAATGGAAGATCTTGTCCAGCAAATTAGAATATTTAAAGCAATGCATTTTCCTGTAAGCTATCAGGAGTTTCGTGGAGTACAAGAAACGTACAGCATGCAAAAAGCATGCCCTGAAGACCACTGCAAAGCACACCTCTGAAAAAGTTGCAAGAAGTCAACAGATTTCCTATGGTGATGGAGGTGAAGCCACAGGAAAAATCAAACCTGATTTTGTAGAGGCAAACCATATCTATCAGATTTCACTACCTTTTTTTTTTTTAATAATAAAAATTTGTAAATAATTTATATCTTGAAAGGAGCATTCCTGAGGTATTTTGAATTGAGTATTAAGATTCAGAAAATATCTTTCTCTATTTCATTTTTACCTTTTCGTATCATTGGCATCTTAAAGCCAGAAATATGAAGTTAAAAGTTTCATCCAGTTTATGATTCCAGTAAGTTTGTCGTTGTTTTTAAGAACAGCAGTAGGGACACACACACATACACAGTGACTGCGAAAAAGCAGACTAAGAAGGATAATTACAGATGATGAAGCAGTGTAGGCTGAAATAGAAATCTTTCATTAGTTTTCGCTACTTATTGCTACAACTTTCAACTTCAGAATTATAACACACTACTGTATTTTCTGCTCAAATGCAGGTCTGCAGCTTACCAAAGACAGCACTCCTGCATAGTTTTTTCCTTCATCTGGACTTGTTAATTTAGTACCACATATACTCCTGCTGCTCTGTTCACTTAAACAGACCCCTCTGCTTAGAATATACCACTTAAGGGGCTCATCCTGCAAGCTGCCCCATACTTGCAAATCTCAACATTAATGTGAAACTCACTGAGAAGAGCAGACTGACAACTCCAAAACTCCAGTGTCCAGCAACAGGCAGGTAGGTAGCAAGTGGTCATCACTAATAGTCATGATAAAGTTTCTATCCTGCTGGGTCAGATAGGATCTGATAGTATTCAGGCAGATGTTTTTCCCATTTTCAGAAGTTAAGGCCTTGTACATACACCACAGAGTTCACCAAATATTTATCATTTAGATTTCAGAGAGAGCTGTAGTATAACTTCAAAAGCAAAGAGCCAGAATATGGTCTCATATTGCTCTTAGCTGTAGTCCCCCAAGACAATGGGATGTAAAATAAAGTAGTCTCTGCTTATCTGAGAATTACTACACCTCAGTAATGAGGCAAAAATAACAGAAATTTCAGCCAAACCTGACACTCCTCTGATTCTAGATTCATATTCATGACCTCACTCTAGATTACATCATTTATTTCCCTTCACTTTCTCATTCTCTCTCAAAATCAAAACTGCTTTCACACAGCAGCTTTCTAAAGCTTGCTGTTTTCTTGTTCAATACATGAAGACCAAGGTCTTTGCATATAGACATCAATGCCTAGTAAGTCAAACCATTTCTTCCCTTGGTCAAGTACCACGTTTGCCCACGACACACAACTTGGACAGGTTCTCGAGCACGCATGGCACCACCAGGATGGAGCAGCTTAAAACAAAACATACGGAACATATACAGTGGATCACATATGAG
>VXAL01017444.1:24123-42522 GCA_013399475.1 Chauna torquata
GGGGAGGGTGTACAAAGAAAAACGATGTAAAGAACCAGTGAGATGCAGAACAGCATTGATAACACGGCATTCAGTGTCTTCTTCTATAGATACTTTAATGATCCTCCTGATTAAAAAGCAACCCTCTACCTAAATAGTGGTTTTTATTTAATAGATTTGTGTTTGTATCAAAAGCACAGACATGAAACAACACAATCAATGTTGTTAAGGGACTGACAGCATTATTCAATATTTTGTGGGTTTTTTTTTTTTTTTCGGTAGATGCATATCCACACTTTTGTCTCCCATAGATGTCTCTAGCTAGCATTCACAGCTCCCTGTCTGCTAAAACTTCCCATTGATTTCCCCAGGAATCCTACATGTGGAGAACGGGAAGGGCCGTGNAGACTACTTCTGGTTATTATTCAGATTTTTATGACCTTTTCCTTCCAATGTTCTGAATACTAGAAATTTAATAATATATTGTCATAATCCAGGAGTTGTCTGGATAATGAGACAGCAATAGCAGGCTTTCTATAGGAAAGTGCTACGTATGATACCCATGCTTTGCATCTCTGCAGTGACAATTTGTTAGATGTGAAGGTAAGTTTTTACACATGCCACCACAAAACATGAAACTAATGTATAATTCTTCTAGCACTTGCACTGATAATTCTTGGAAAGGAACATCCAGAAGACAACAATTATATAAACACAAGTGCATGTGTCAAATTTTCAAGAACAATCAATGTATGATGCACAAGGACTCCACCAACAGTCCACTTTAGCAGTACACTTGGCAGTGCTAGGTTAACGGGTGGACTGGATGATCTTAGAGGTCTTTTCCAGCCGAAATGATTCTATGATTCTATAATAATTTTACTGAGCTACTAGATAGCAGCTCTGATGTATCAGGCTAATTAAAAGCTAAAACTCCGAAAAGGGCAACCTAATCATAGCAACCACACTGAACTGATGAATACCCTTTTGCAAAAAAAAAATTCTGTGCTACAGAGAAGAACCCATTTAAAAAGCTGAATCAGTTATTTTTTACTATTAATATTAGCGTTCACATTCTATTATGATGAAATGAAAAGCCGGAACACTGAAAGGCTCTGTCACCATAGAAGAGGCTGAATTCATCAAAGGTCTTACGCTGCCCTCAAGTGGGCTGGCCTAGGAAGCACAGTTAGGAAAATTTCCACAATTTCCCTCCCCCCCCGCCCCCAACCAATTTTAAGGGATGATTTTTTCATTGAAAGGTCAGCATGCTGATGTGTAAGAAGGAGACAAGAATATTTCACTATGCATACTTGGGTGTGGTACTTTTTATTTTACCCACTTCATAAAGTACACTATTTCAATGATAGAACACACTAGAATCAAAGTTGTCCCTAAGTACCAAAACGTTTTTCACTTCCACAAGATTTTTACATTTTAATATGTCATGGTATGGCCAAACAGGACATAAGCAATTTTTAGAAGTGCTCAGGGAGAGTTGAATGTGGTTCCCACTGAAACCAGTGCAATTGTCAAAGGCAAAAGTACGTTAAGATAATTCGAAAACATACTTCAATAAAATATGCATAAAGATACTTACTGCAATACCCTAATACCTGGACAAGAAATCATGTTATTAACCTATAATAATTTATTCTCGTATGTCAGCAAAGTGTTATCTGTCTTGGACTTCACCTTTTCATTACATTACATGATTATTAAATTTGCGATTGTTCAGCTATACATTGTTCTACCTACAATCTGTTGATGTATTTTACTTTCTCATTTTGTCACATTACATTTAAAACACATTAGATGCAGTTTATTTAGTAAGTTTTAGCAGCTCAAGACAAACAACTAATAAAACAACTAAATATTTCTTTGTAAAAGAATCATGAAAATTAACATAAACAAAATAGGGGCTAGCTTTTCTAAGTATTCTAGATACAAGAAGACTCAGAAAGAATAAATTTCCAATCCGATGTTTGGGTTTTGGAGTTTCAGATACCAATATTAATAGAACAGCTTTTTGTTTGGCTTTAGGCACTCCCAGACATCTTTTTATTAATACAACATCCAATTAATCTGCTTTCTATCTTATAACAGTCTAACACTTCATCACACATTTTATAGATGTTTATTATACAAGTATCATGAAGCGAAACTATGTAAGAACCTATCCTTTTAACTACATGGAGCCATTCAGCCTTCATTTTTCCAATTAAAATTTACAATTTTGGTAAATCGTAACACTGAAATATATGCAGCTATATAAAACTTCAGAAGCTCACAAAGAAGGGAACACCAGTCAGAACATCATGAAACTCAAAGAGGTAAATCTGACCAAAAGCTTTTCTTTCAAGATCTGCATCTCTTTTCAGTCAGAAATTTTGACCTGACTTGGCTACAGAGGTGTTGCTGAGGTTACACAAGCAATCTGACAGGCAGCACAAAACTGGCCTCTTACTATCCAAATAGCAGTCAGCTGGGATTGCTGTGCAGCAGTCAGAATTCCAGGCTCTACTGAATAAAAGGCAAACAAAAAAATCATATACATTTCATTCTGCTTCACTTTTAAGCTAAGTTAACATACATCCATTGTATGCATACATTTTAAACCAAGCAAGCATCCGAGATGTGCACCAGCCCACACAACTCTCAAAATCTATTCTAAAGAGAAAATTTTAGGTAGTTTGCAAGCTACATCATTTTAGGTTTTGGTTTCTCAGTTACCATCAATAATTATCTGAACCTATCAACATTATCAGACCTATCAGCTGAAAAAGGAAACCATCCCTTTTCCAGGTAACAAGGTTGAAAGCTGCACAATTTTCTGAGTTTACACAAGGGGAGTGGCTGACTGCCACCCCAGGGCAGTTGAAGCCTGTCAGTGGAGGAAAAAGGGGACAAGTGACATTATCCACACACCTGTTACCACTTACGTCCTGTAAGGCAAGAAACAATCATGCATTTTTCAAAAACAAAATTCAGTCTCTTTGTAACAGCTCCAATTCTCTTTTGCTTCATTTCTTTTCCTTTGGTGGCCGAAAGAAGTGTGTTCCATACTCTGATTAACAGTTTCCAACCACTGATTTCTAATTGTGGCAAACAATGAGCAGCTCCTACACTCAAAACAAAAAGAGTAAGATGTTACATAAATTCTATACAAACATATGAAGTCTTTACAAATGTAAATTTATACTTTTCAAATAACAGAACTTCAAATGCAACAGACTCTCTCTTTCATATGCTTTTTATTTCGGTTCTGCAATTCTGGCCTTTTTTTTTTTTTTGGCCTTGTGGTTTTCTTGTTTGCATCACTTCATTCTGAATCTACTTTGAAGACGTTTATGCTGCTGTTCATAGAATCACAGAATAATCTTGGAAGGGACCTTTGCAGACTGTCTGGTCCGCTTTCCTGTTAAGACAAGAGCCAACTTTGAAGCCAGATCCACATTCCTCAGGGCCTTGTCTAATCAAGCTTTGAGCATCTTGCAAGGATGGAGATACCACAGCCTCCCTGAACATGAACAGCCTCCCTGAAATGCTTCAGCATTTGACTTTCCTCACTGTGAATAATGTTTTCCCAATGTTTTCCCAATATATAGTCAGAATTTCTCCTGCTGCAACATCAGTCCATCACTTCTCACCCTTTCCACCTCATCCCCCAGGAGTCTGTCTTCTCTATGACTACCCACTAGACAGCCAAAACCAGAAATTAGAAAGCTCACTCCAAGACATCCCCTCTTCAAGCCAAATGAACTTCTCAGACTGTGTATCATAGGCTCAAGCCCCCACTTCAACAGCCCTCCACTGGCCTCTCTCCATTGTGTCTGCATCTTCCCTGTACTGGTGACCCAAGATTGGACACAGGACTCCAGACATGATCTCACAAGAGCTGAACGCAGGAGATTAGTGAATTCCCTCAGTTATGCTGCTGCTAATGCTGCCCAGGGTGGGCCTGGCCTTCATTGCTGCAAGGGCATGTTGCTGACTTTTGTTCAAGCAAAATTCCAACATCCTGCTTTGCAAGCAGCTTTCTAGCGAGTTGATCCCCAGCATATCTGCAAACTGGTCCCTTCTGAGTGCAGAACTCTGTATCTGACTTAACTTCAGAAGGTCCCTATCAGTCCACTTCTCCACCCTGTCAAGGTGCCTCTGAATAACATGCCTGAACTCCAGCTCATCAGTTGTCCCCCTCCACACACAACTTGGTGTGATATGTGAACTTCCCGAGGGTGCACTCCATCCCAATGTCTGGGTAACTGACAAAGACATTAAATGCTAGTATCCCTAAGATCAACCTCTGAGCAGCGCCATGCATAACCAGCTGCCATCTGAACTCCTGCTCTTTGTGCCCACTGGTCCACCCCATTTTCCGCTCAACTGGTAATCTGTCAATCTACTGCATACTTCTCCACTTTAGCTACAAAAAGTCTAAATTTCTGCTCTGCCCTCACCCACACAGCTAATCATCTCTTTGCAGAAGGCAATCCAACCTTCCCCAGTAAATCTGTGCTTGCTGTTCCCAGCCACCTTCTCCAGACATGCCTGGAAATGGTTTTTAGGAAGATTAGCTCCATAGTCTTCCTGGGGATTTTGATTAGTCTGCCTAGCCTCAAGTTCCCCAAAAGCACCTCATTTTTCTTCGGGATAGCTGGGATGCTTGCATTCTTCCAGTCATCACATACTTCATCCAATCATCATGCCCTTTTGAAGGTCACAGAGAGCAGCGTTGACCAATGACATTGACCAGCTCCCTCAGCAGCACTGGATGCATCCATGAACTTCTGCGTATGTCCAGATTGCTTAAGGAGTCCACATCTCAGTCTTCGTTTACCATGGCCCAGACTTGGCCTCTAGGCACATAGGTCTAGAAGACTTGATAACAAACCTTGCCAGTGTTAAAAATAAAATCATATAATAAAAAACCCACTGTTGAGTAACTCAGCCATTTCTATTTCCTCACTAGGACCATCACCCTTTTCTTCAGCAGGTCCACACACTCTTTAGTCTTCTCTTGCTGCTTATGCAGCTCTAACTGCCCTTCTTGTTGCTTTTCTCATCCACCACAAACTTCAGTTCCAGCTCAGTACTGGCTAGCTCTTCCACTCCATCTTAGCAATACCTATTTATCTCATGTAGCCCATCCCCACTGCCACCTATGTACAAGTCCATTCAGCAGCTGAGTTCAGCCCGAGCTCCCCATTTTGCAATAGGGACCTCCTCCTATATCCACTCAGCCCCTAAACCTCAAAACACTGTGTTCCTATGCCTGAAGGACGCTATGCTTGGCAATCAAAAAGCTCCCTTAGACTTCTTTACTCTCCACTGCTGCCTCCAATGGGATGTCATTTACCCCCAACAAGCTGAAGTCCATTATTCTGAAGACAAGGGTCATTGTGCTGCTACACACTTTCTATTTTCCCTCAGTAATAAATGGAATGAACTCAGAAAATCACCTTCCTAGCATACTGATGAAGAAGTGTTATTACTAGTGACAAATATACTCAAACAAAACCTCTTACAAAGGTAAATGTACCCATGGAAAGGTTTCAAACAGTTTCATAAACATTTTTTATTTCTCTGTAATAGATAATGTCACTCCATTCTTCTCATTATGCAGATGGCTTCCGTAACACACACACACACACACACACACAGCCTCTCATTCAACTCTGAAGGCAAAGATGCTAAACGTGACACAAATATGTAGCTCATCCATGTCCAAAACACTCAGAGAACAACACCCTTGTCCTGCTTAAATGTGCAAGGAATCCATTTGTTTTACCTACAAGTTTTCTGGCTATCTCCAGAAAGCTTTATGTTTACCCACATTTGAAAGGTGAATATGGTAAGCCTGCTTATAGCATACCTTATGTGCACACACCACCAAGATCAGGACACTTACAAAATGCAAAGCTTTTTTTCCTCTTTCATTTAGTTAAGAAAAACTATCTGAAGGAAAACGTTAATTATTCCAAGTGGCTACCCTCACATCCTATATCCTGCATTTAAAGTAGTCAGCACATCATAACCCATATGCTTTTACTATGGGACAGAGGATTTGAGTCTGAAGTACAGGAACATAGTTATATCCTCTTCTTCCCAGCTTCCTCAGCAAGAGAGCCTGACCCTCATGCTGGTGTTCAACATCTCTTCAGGGACCAGGACAACAGTGTTGTCCACAATTCTATAAGCTAATCTTCACTAGATATGTGTCCTAACTCCTGGACTACAGTCCTGATGCATCTTCTTTTGCCACAAAGCTGAAATTCCATTCTGTTTGTGCAGATGTAATAGAGGAGGGCCCTAGGCTAGCTTATGACTTGATGATAACAGCAGTCTCCAGGGAGACTGAGATGCAATTAGAGTGAAAATACCAAGTCTCCCACTCACTTCACATCCTTTGATCAAAAACATTAATATTTCTACGCCACAGTCAGAAAAACAAATGCATGTTGTTTGCTCTACTATGAATGAAAGTGTAAGCAATTTTGTGGGCACCACTGAGCTGTTAAATGATAAAAAAGCCACAATATTAAGAAACAAATGAGGTTCTAACTACAAAAAAGGCTACAATTCACTGATTAGTTGCATCAAGTAGAAATCCAAGTGTTCCCACTGAATTGAGATCCAGAAGTAATTTATGGGGTAAAGTTTTTGGACTAAAAATTAAATCAAGTTAAATCTGTCTGCAGAAGTTCTTGTGAAGAAAAAAAGAAAGAACACCAGCAATAGGCAGCACTGTCGTTTGCAATCTTATCACATTCAATGCATTCAATCAACAGACCACAGAAAGGAAGACCTACATAAGTACTGTGATGTTAGGTTTGTCAGTACAGCTTATTGGAACCTCCCTACTGTGCAACAGTACAAAAATATTATGTACAGGGGTGGATAAGCTCCAATACAACACAAGGTGCTAAACCTCCCTTGACTTGCACTGGGTTATTTGACAGAAAGACCTCTGCTCCTGGAGCTGAATCAGAGAGGAGCAACCACCCTCTAGAACCACCTGACTTCACCTCTGGATTTCTACACCTGCGCATAGAGCAAAGGATCTGAAATGAACAATGCCTGGAACATGCAAATTTGTCTTGCCATGGAACAAAGCAAAAAGGGGCCTTTCATGAGAATATCCCTCCCTCCCAATCTCTGCCCCAACAGAACATGAACAGGCATGGATTGTCACTGCAGTGTCACCATTTTCACTTTATTCCAACTCTCTTTCTCTTCATCTCTTCCTTTACTTTTCACCACGGACATTTCCCTCCTAAACTGTTATTCCACCCACACCACATACTATGAACTGTGGATCTTACTAAAATAAAACAGAGGCACAGGGATAAATAGCATTATCTCAGCCCTACATGGGGAAAATGACCTTCTAAGAGACTAAAACACCATGGTTCCAACCAGCTGCTTCAGGAATCACTAGCCGCTGTGGTCTCAAACACTGATTCATACCTCCTTGTTTATGTAAAACAGCATTTACAGACTGGCTACACTTCCAAGGCCCAGAACAGCTTCATATAAAATATAGTCAATAAACAAGGCAGTGGGGAGGAGTGAGAGTGTTCTATGAGATAGCAGAGCGTGGCTTTTCTACATCTAGTTTCCATCTTTCAACTAACATACACTATTAGTATGATGTTTCAGTATGTTTCTGGAGAATCTGGTACCTTCCCTACAATAACAGAATTTTTCCATTGACAAAATTTGACAGAAGCACAGCTATCACAATGAAATAAAAACACCGTACTGTTTTGGGGTATAGTTATTCTCAGCTTTGAGTATTCTCTGCTACTAAAGTTTCAGTTACAAAAGACTGCTTAGGACCTGACCTTCAGTCAAACCAACACTACAACTCAGTCCTAATCATTCCTGAAAAAGGAATCAGGGGCTACAGCTCCAGCCTCACTTCTTGTACCTTTATCATTCACATTCTCAAGGAATTTCCTCTTCTAGGTTGTGTTTTTACCAAGTTTAGTAAGACCAAGTTAATGCAGCTCACACCTACTCAATAGCTTTCAGGTGTTGCTGGGTTTCCAACACACACAGAGCATCCAGCAGGCTAATACTTACATTTTCTACCTTTTGCATGCAGGTTTTCCAGTTCTTTTCACTTTTGCCACCAGCTGAGAAGAGGCAGTCACTTTCTTCTGGAACATCTAGATGCTTTTTCTGTCAGGAATGTTCTGTTTCTCAGAAAAACTGTTCTCTTGAAGCCTCTCCCTCAACGGGGCTGGATCCCCAGATAATTCCTGAGTTTCTTGTCTCCAGACAGTCACGTTACTACCCTAATCACTAAAGCAGTGACCTCCCTTTAAACCACCCAACCTCCTTCAACTTCTGTATGAAACAATCTGAATTTTAGGCTTAGATGTAAGTTTTTTCCTGTTGTCTGCTCTGTAGATAGACACTCTCTAGGTGTCAGGTGTAGCACATTACGGTTAAATAAAGACCATATCTCCTTTTCAACTCCTTCATGATTGGTATAGGGCACTTACCCAGTGACCAGCCCTGGCAGACAGCTCTGCCCAATAGTATTAACCCACACTTCCAACTTTTTCCCAATTTCTTCAAGCACAACTATGAATTGGTTACAGTATAGTATTTAGACTATTACTTTTTTTTTTTTTTTAAAAGGACAGAAATTCTTAACTGGAAATAACAATAAAACAAGATTACATTCTGCCAAGTTTATTATGGACATTTCCTATCTGTTCAAAAACAAAGAAAATCACCACGGCTGTTTTTTCCCCGGTAACTGAAGAACAAACAGAAGGAATGAAGAGAGAAGTCTGAATTTCTCTTATAAGCACCGAGTTACTCTTATCTGATTACGGCTGCATTTATGGTAGATTTAAACACAACCTGGTCCACAGAAATGAGTTCCAACATACAAAAAAATTACAAACAAAAAAAAGAAAGTAAGACAAAACTAGCCAAACTCACAAAGGCTTGTCCAAATCAAGAATGGTTACCAGCATGGAATTTTCAAGAACCGTATGTGCACATACGGTCAGCTTAGCTCAAGCAAGTCTGGGCAGCTCAATACTTGAAAGAGTGCAAAATTGAACCAACACGTTCAGTGTATGAAAAGTCAGGAACTGACATTTTAAAGATGGACATAAATGTCACATGTGTAGCTTAGCTCTGTCTCTTGGACATGTCTGTGCTCTTCTATGTCCTAGAATCAGAACTAAGTACAGTCAATGGCACGAAGAAAAAAAAACACACCCTGTAGCTCCACAGCAATCTGAAGCTAGCACAGACCCTTCAAAATCTTCCATGACTGTTTCAAATACATCCTCATCATTCATTCCAGAAAGTAGCAACCCTTTTGCCTAGCTTAATTCTTAAGAAACATACCGCAAACACCAACAAACCTAAACACAGACAGGCATTACACAGAGGTTTTGAACACCGCCATGCTTTCTTGTTCGTGTAACCATTACTTCAAGCTGGACAAAAAAACTTGGTGTAACGTTTCACTCAAGTGCTCAAGTATTCTGGGTTGCTCTATAGGCTGAAGACACATCCTTTGAAGTAGTCCAAGTTTATTCTCTGCATTTTTCAGCTTTCCTGACAATGAAATGTTTTCAGACCAAGCTCGTGCTCTACATGATCCCCTCATAAAACCCAAGTCCTACTCCTCCTCAGTCCATGAGGATCTGCGTTTCATACCACGCTTTTTGTGTAAGCTCTGCCTTCTTCACACCTTTATCACCATCCCCACAGATGTCATCTTGACTAAGGCTAGTACAGTAAGGGTAAATCTGTAAAGTCAATGTAAGAATCTAACACCCTCACTACATATATTTCAAAAGAATGAAAAACAAAATGCTAAGAAGTTCTATTTTGGCCACAAGAACCAAATATTTGTTTTTGGCTGGTGTATATTTGGTCTGTCCTGGCATGCATCTTCCAGCTTGTCCAAAATAAATTAAATCCACACAGTTCAAGCCTGCTCCAAAAATCCAAACCAAAATACAGCCAGATTCACTTTGAAAGAACAGTACTGATTCAAACTAAAACACTAATGTATACATACCCTTTGCTTACTCCATTTTTAAGTCCTTAAAAATGGAAAGAAAAGAAGACATACCTGATGCACAAGTTTTCTGTACCAGTAGCTTTCATTGCCAAGCTCCTTCTGTGGATCACTGCTTAACATCTACTTGGTGTCTCCGGTTTGCAGCAATGTAACAGTGGTATCTGCACAGTGAGACAAATTCCACCAGAGACCACAAATTTCTAAAATTTATGGTTATAATCCAGTCCCTCTGTACTTATAAGCCCTATCTAGCCTGTTCAAAGTCCATTTCTCAACACATCTCCCACCCCATCCCCACCTCCACCTCCCAGATACCTCACAGACGCACCAGCTGATAATACCTAGCTCAGTCATTCAGTTAAGTGGATGCAAACACTGCAACAATGCAATTTCACACCATATTTTAGCTTCTGTCTGCTTCAGGTAGATCATCTCCATCTTCTGCCAAGGAGACTGAAGTTGAAGTCCTTGGGTTGCTTACATGCTACCACAATATATTTGATTGCTTGGGGAAACAGAAGAGACCAAAACATCTTCTAGTGGGTGTCTCAGATCCCTCAACAACAGAGTTGAAGGGCTACGGAGAATCACACTACTTCACCATCTCCTCTTTTTTTTTTTTTAAATATCTAGTAGGATGAAGTTTGCCATCTCCAGGTGCTGTAAGTAGTACAATTCACTTTGTAATTGCCTTTTTAAATTACATGACAGAGCACTGTACCACAGCTGATTACCTAGCAACAGAGGTAACAAACTGTAACTCAAGCAGAAGGAAATGAAAGGCAGGGACAATGAAGTATTCCATTCAGAGCTTATTAGCAACACATCGGCAGGTGCTTTTAAGTGCTAGAAGTACTCACCAGTTCTTCCATTTCCTGAAGGTTCAGTGGTCTCTTTAACAGCCACAGATTAGTGAAATAATTTTTTCCCTCAATTATGTTTTCCAGCATTGGGTTGATTCACCAAAGTCTGACAGGTATCTTAACCTCAGTTGCCTTTTAAGCATTTGAGCATTAACCTTTAGTTTTTAAGGTAGTGATGACACAACTCTGAAACTTATGCACAATTAACTGGTTAGCAAACTCATCTCATGTTTACCTTTGCAAAACCTTCCAAAACATGTTTATCTGCAAGTCAGATAAGAAATTAAGCAACGAAAGCTTTGACAGTGTTACTTTCATACAGGGTTCAGCTGTGATGCAATTAATTTCATCACTCATGCATTAACTTGCAAATACCAATGTTGGTATAAAGTACATACATAGTACAGAAATTAGAAGAGTCAAAGTAGTGCACACTTCACATATGCTTTCCCACATTTGGGTGCCTAGGGTTAATCTATAGCTGCCCCAGCACCATCGCAGCCCATACCCTTTACCTCATATCCTTGAGAACCTTTCAAGAACTTGCTCTGATAGCAAGCTTCCCAGCCATTTCCCACTTTAGTGTAGCCCCACAGTCTCTGCTGGTGATATGTCATTCTTGAGATACACATTCAGCTGCCTGCTCAGAGATGCTCTACCTCTGGGGTTGGGTTCTTCCCCCTCCCCCTATCACTTCTGTGCAGGACATTCAGGAGAACAGCTGTCAGGCTACCACACTGGAACAACCTTTCGTTCTGATCTCAAATATAGCTGCCGCCAGAAGCACTAGATAGTCTTCCAGTTGAAGTAATGTCTTAGGGTAGAAGTTCTACTGTTCAGAACAGTCAGAAGAACTAACAATACTTTCAAGTTGAATGATTTCATATACCTTTAGCACACTTATAAATTTTTATCTCAATTGAAATAACTCGCAGACTCTATCTGTCCACCTTCTACACTCCCACATTTCTTTCTCTAATGACCTTGGTGTTAAAATTGTACTCTGTAGAAGTGGTGCTCACAAGAAGCACCAGAAACTGCTTAGCTGGGACTTCTCAACTTTAACACAAGGAACAGCTGCTTTATATTTACACTGGCAGACATTTCTATAAACCTAACTTCAAAAAAATTAATTGTCTTGCAGAGATTTGATGACTGTTGCATAACCATTGTACGCAGCAACACAGAGACTACTATCCACTGATGGACAAACTTTGCCCAACAAGATCTGTACTCTTACAACGTACACATACTACGCTATGCTGCTTATTTGCCAAGATGAAACACCTTGAGAATCTTAAGAGGCCCTATGGAAACAATTTAACATTTTCAAGTCCTCAATTTCATCAAAATCATGACATAGAAGTAAATAGCAGTGTGCTATGGAACAATCACAGCTGACATTTAGACTGTTGCTTAATCCGTTCTCAACAGAAAGAACAATGACATCGAAGGGGCCTTATAAAGCAAACACTGATGGAGTGCTCCAACAGGAGTTGTAGGTTTCCAACACACTGCATGTCACTGAAACAGGCCTTGCATAGCATGTTTGTAATTTCACATACAATACTTTTTTGAAGTTGTACCAGCAGCCTAGGAATATTTACAAACCACCCTCAAAAAGCTTAAGTTTTCTTCCTAAAGGACATGAAAGACTGCTAAGCAGTTGCATCTTCCAGTTTCAAATGACAGGGCAAATCACTATCTACAGAACACTGTTAATAGCAGTCCGACACACACTCACACTCCAGACAGACAACATTGTAACTTGCAGAACCAATTCCATCAATAAGACACACAAGACAGAGATGATTCCCACATGCTAAATCTTTATTGTGCGAATGCTTTTCAGAGCATTTATTACCTTCATAGACACGCATCCAAAAAAATTTACATTAACAGTGGCTATATTGATAGGCAACAAATCTATTCACTAGTGATTTGTATGCATGCAGCATCTCCTGTGGTGTAGAAATCTTAGCCAGGAGGCCAGCCCAACTGACGACCACCCAGAATATGGAGATGTACATGATAGACAGACTGCCCACCCTCAGGCCCTTCATTCAAAACCATCCGGAATCCATTGGTCAGGCCCAGGTTAGCAGCACACTTCTTGCCAACAATCATTAAATGCCCAAGAAGCTGGAGGAGAAAAAAAAAAACAAAACACACAAAGAAGGGAGAGGGCAAGAAGGGAAGGAATGAGAGCAGAGAACCATTCAGAGAGGACAGTTAGCTAATTCTAAGAAATTCAGCCACAGCTCTTCAAATTGCTGTCTGCCTGCCAACCGACATTTTCCAAGCAAAGGTATAAAGACTGACCATGCATAATACGGGGAGGTGGGGAACAGCTATGGAATTTTTTCAAGCTAGACAGTAACAGACTACAAAAGTATTACAGAAACTATATATGCTTCATGGTTAAAGCCCCCATTACTTCTTCAGGCAATATAAAGAATTCAAGAAGAAAAGAAACTTTCTTATCCCGTAAAGGTTTACAAAATCTTTGAACTTAATGTTTGTAGCTAAAAAGGAAGTATTAAAGACCTCTCAGCTAAGTCTCCCTTTCCTGACCTCTCACCCACGAAAAACTCCAAGCCCTGTTCTCCATATTGAAGTACTACTTACTGTAAACTATCAAAACAGACATCAGGCTGTACGCCAAAACAACAATGCATTTTGCACTACAAATACATAAATGAGATTTGTTTTGCTTTATATCAGTACATTTACTAGAAAATCTTAATTCCATTCCCATTCTAAGCTAGAAGCAAAGATTGTAGAGTCAGAAAACTACCTCTTTGCAATGTCAAGAGGAAAAGGGGAAGAGTCTAGTAAATTATGAAGTATTTAAAGGTACAGTTTGGCATACAGAAAGCTTCAACAGTACTTACGGATTCATCAGAATCTTCTGCTTCAGATAACCTGACAATTGGCTTCTTAGGAATCACTAGGAAATGCGTTGGAGCTTGGGGTGAGATATCATGGAACGCAAGGCACTGGAGGAAGAGTAAACAGGTAAAAAGTAATTTGCTCCAGAGAAAGGTAAGAGTTTAAGCAAATCAGCATGCCCCACTAAACACACACTTAAGCAGATTATCAGATACCCTAAACATAACTAGAGATGTTGGTTTTCCGTGATAAATTACTCAAATTTCTCCTATTTCTACAGACAAAATACCTATTTACCAAGACCTGAAGCCATGAACAGCGAATGATGATTTTTTGAAGCATTATTTAAAAGTTGTAGTCTTATCAGCAAGTTAACAATCAGTTAACTTAATGATTTATCCATTCCATGTATGTATAATAACTAAGAGAGCTGATGGCATACATGTCTATAAAAGAAAGTACATTTGTGCTTATTTTTTCTCTTTTATTTCACCCTGTTCAACAAAACAAATAGCAAACAGTTGCTAATCATATTCTATGAATGTTTGAATATTGCCTCGGTCAGAGACAGCAAGGCAGTTATGCAGTTGAAGCCATATTACATTTCTGTTCTCAGTAACACCACATACTTCAGAGAAAGACTATTTCAAAATAGTGTTT
This sequence comes from Chauna torquata, assembly GCA_013399475.1. Classification (NCBI taxonomy): domain Eukaryota; kingdom Metazoa; phylum Chordata; class Aves; order Anseriformes; family Anhimidae; genus Chauna; species Chauna torquata. Next base: position 38,581 of record VXAL01017444.1, read on the forward strand.
TAAGACTGGACCTGTTTCAGACATTCCCAACTTCAGGAAAAGGAACATCAATTTTTTGAAATATCAACAACTATACATAGTAAGCAGTTTACACCCAACTAAGTTTATGCAAGTATCAAAATTCATTCAGAAACAGCACGCTGCACCTCATTAAACACATCAAATAAATCTCAGCATAAATATTTACCTCCAGAAGGGGGATTCAGCACATAAAATAATCAGGGCAAGGAGACAGATGTTTACTTTAAATTAGGAAGCTCCAGTATGTGGAGAAAGAAGGGAAAGAAAGAAAAGGAAGCTATGCCTGTTTAGGAAAATGGCTGACAACAGAACCGGGTCTTGCTACTGCAGCCACCGCAATCTACAGATGCCCACACTGTGCATGCACTCTGCCACTGGTAACCTAAGTGCATCTCTAACTCACCCATCACACTTCGCAGAAAACTTAGTTACTGGTTGAGTTATGCCCCAAAGAGTACACACTTTACTTTCTTCAAAATGTGTGTTTCCTAGATGCTTTATTTGTGAATCAATAAAGAATTTCCTATGCAATTCCAATTCTATTGCTTTTTTAATGAGACAAACTGTGGCCTTTGTCATAGAATCATTTAGGTTGGAAAAGATCTCTAAGACCATCAGTCCAACCATTAACCTTGCCTACCACCAAACAAGGTCCCTAAGCACCGCATCTACATATCTTTTGTATATCTCCAGGGATGGAGATTCAACCACTTCCCCAGGCAGCCTGTTCCAATACTTCACAATCCTTTCAGTGAAGAAATTTTTCCTAATATCCAACATAAACCTCCCCTGGTACAACTTGAGGCCATTTCCTATGGTCTTATTGCTTGGGAGAAGAGACTGACCCCCACACCACTACAGCCTCCTTTAAGGTTTATACACAGTGATAAGGTCTCCCCTGAGCCTCCTTTTCTCCAGGCTAAACAACCCCAGCTCCTTCAGCTGCTCCTCATAAGACTTGTTTTCCAAACTCTTCACCAGCTTTGTTGCCCTTCTTTGGGCACATTCCAGCACCTTGATGTCCTTCTTGTCAAGTATCAATTTAACAGTGCATCACCCTGTCCTTCAATTTGTTCCATCTTAAACTACCTTTAAGAAGAAGCCCAGTTTGAAGTCTCTCTTGGTGAACTGCTTGTTTCTCCCAAACAGAGAAGAGTGGTAAACAAAGAACTGACGAGTAAAATTAATTTGAACATAATTACATAAATCTTACTTTGGATTCATAACTTCCTAAGCAATTTTTCTGTTTTAAGTGGCCCCTACAGAGGGGGAATGCAAATGGGTAAACGGAGTCAAATAATTTAGTGAGCCAAAAACCAGTAGCAAGTATTTTTTTGTCAGATAGATAACAGAAGCAGTAGCTAACAATCATAGAAAGCCCAGCAGTGCACAGTAAACCAACCTTCGTCTCAGCAAGTTCTGTTTTTATTTTAGATCCAACTAAAACAACACTGGTAAGGCTTTACTGTACAGAGACTTTGTACTTTTTAATACCACGTCAATTAATGATTAAAAGTCTTACATCAATAGTTTCTCCTTGTAACCTCTAAACAGATCTTCAGTATAGTTAATATAATGAATTAAAGATTATTCTCTGCAGTCATCTGAACTCTAAAAGCAGAGTTCAAGGTAAAGTCAACCCAGATACTGCAGCTAATTACTCCACCTGTATTAATGACAGAGTAGGTTATCTACTCTCAAGACACTCATCAGACTAAAATCAATAGCCAGCTTCTCAATCAAACACAGTGTTTACACTACACTGCTGTAGCCAGTACAGCTAAGGAAAAACCTCATGCAGCTTTCACCTTGGTACAGAAAGAATGCACACCCTTACACAAACGCAGAGCAGCTTCCTAAGCATATTTTGAAAGCTGTGGACACTCCTAATACTCTTGAAAGTATATGGCAGCTGCAACATTACTGTGATCTCTTAAGAAAACATTGTTTCAAGCTATGCATCATTATTAAGTGCACATACTGGGTAAACAGCTTCTTTAGTAACAGTTTGTATTCCACATGGCAGATAAACTCCTTTGCTTTCAAAAGCAAAACACCCACTTAATGTTCAGTATTTCAGTCCAAAAAAAAAAAAAAAAACTTATGCTGGATACTAATTCAAAGTTAATTTAAGTTACCTTGTTGGTAACATCTGCTTTCTTTCATAACCTAACCAGCTCACTTAGTTCCTAACGTGCAGTGGTGCACCAGTAACCATGCATGTTGCCATAGTCCCACCTCACCCCCAGTTATTGCAGCCTGCAGGATGACTGGTTCTAGACTTCTGGGAAGAGTAAAAGCACCTAAAATGCTAATTCTTCACTTTAATAATCTAGCCCAGATGCTGACGACCAAAGCCTGGCAGGCACTGCCGTGGACGCTCCATAACGCCACGGCGAGACGCCCCACACTTCTGATGCGCACAGCTAGGTATGGCCACGACTCAGGTGCGCGGTGTTCAGACAGACGCATCTAGAAGCCACAAGCGGACCGCCTGCGGCTGGCTAGCCTAAAGGCCGCAAGGCTGCCGCGCTACATGAGGCACGAAAACCACCCCTCCCCGGCACCGAAACCTGCGCGACCTGCAATGGCTACGACCCGGCAAGCGCCGCCGGCTGCTCCCGGCCGCGCCAGCGGCAAGGCCGCCGCCGCACACAGGCCGCTGACGCCGCGGTCGGGCCGCACCGCACCGGCAGCCCAGCGGGTGCCGAGGCACCGCCGGGCCCTGCCGCCTGAGGGACGCAGCGAGGCGGGGAGGCCCCGTCCCGCCCGCTCCCAAGCACCCCAACGGCCCCCGGCCAGGAGCTGCTGCGAGTGGGGGGCGGCCGCGGCCCGCCCGCACCTGCTCGTCCTCATAGATGATGTTGGCGGGGATCTCCTTGCGGATGATCTTCCCGAAGATGGTGTCGCCGCCGGGGCGGGCGGCCTGCGCCTTGCTGATCTCGTCAGCCATGGCCGCCTTCTCCGCGCGGCGACCGTCGCCCCCGCGCTTCCTCCCCGCCGCCTCGCCCCTCGCGGAGCTCATTGGCCCCGGCAGACCACCTGAGGCCGTCCCGGTCTCGCGATTGGCAGCCTCGCCTGTCTTTTTGGTTCGGACCCGCCCCTGCGGGAGTCTGCGCGGCATGCGGCGCGGAGGGAGCCGGGTGGGAGAGGGGGCTGCGCGGCAGGGTCAGGGGCGAGCGGTGCTGCGGCCCTGTGGGGCGGCGGTTGTCGCCGCGCCGAGTGAAACCCAGGTACCCCTGTACCTTTCTGGGACTGCGCCCCACAGCCAAATGACGGCTGTTGGCGAGGCAGGCCTTCGTAACTGCTTCACAGAAATGCGCAGCAGAAACAAGCTGCTGTAAATGGCTCCCTGAAGGCCCCGCTGTGTTTGCAGAGGCATCTGAGGGGAAGACCGCGCGGCTGCTGGCACAAAACGCAGGGCAGCTCTTCCGCGCCAGGGGCTGAAGGTGAAGGCCTCTCAGGGCAGCGGAGCGGCATCCGTCTAGCTAGGGCTTGGCTGAGGCGGGTAGGGGGCGTCGGGGAACCGCACCGGTGCTGCCCCGGCATGGCCCGCGGCGCCCCCGCGGAGAGTGGAGCCCAAACCCTCCCCAGGTGCAGCGGGGAGGTGGGTACGGCCCGCAGGTGTGGCGGGTGGATCAGCAGGCTGCGGCGCCTCGGCCTCCCCGGCGGGCTGGGAGGGCACTGTTGTGAAATACGAGGGGTTTAGTGTGAGGTGCCGGGTGCTCGGGGCGGCTCTCCCTGAGGGCGAGAGCCCTCACAGGCGGTTTAACGTGTCAGACCTTCCTCACGTAAGCCAATTCCTAACTGCAAAATGGGCCGGTCGGTATGACCAGCCACTGAGGGTAGCACAGTACGACATAGCTACAAACCTAGTCATAACTATGTTTTTCGGGTTTTGCTTTTTTTTTTTTTTTTTTT
>VXAL01017444.1:42536-85394 GCA_013399475.1 Chauna torquata
TTTTTTTGTAAATTTCTGAAACGAGTCATGAGGTATGAGAAATGAAAAAGTCGGGAGGGGGGTGTTGGGGGGGAGGTGACAGTATCAACAAAGCTTTATTTTCTAACTGCACAGTTAAAATTGGTTGAATCTGATTTCCCTCAGGCTTTTACTGTGAAGATTTTTATATAGATACTTGTATGTATTTGCCTTGTGACAAAAATAATGCATAAAAGATAATTCTGGAGGGAGGCAGGGAATAAATGCTGCTGTTTTAAACCTGAAATGGTTCCATGCTCAATTACCAGAACCTGTTGCAAAAGGAGCTGGATTTGTTATACACATCTGGTAATAACTCAGAAATTATGTATTTGAGAATACAAGCACAATAAACTCTGAGATGATATTTTGTCCCTTGCTGTAAGGTACTGCATTAGTGTATTTTGATGTGTGTATGTCCTAAGGATAGTATTGGAGTACAAGGGCAATGAGGAAGGAATGGTGCTTCATGGGAAAATTTATTTACCTTCTAGGGTTGTCTAACAGTGGGTTTTTAAGGAAAGATACTATGAATAATTTTCTACTAATGTTTTCTCAGGAATTAAACATATTCAGTGAAATAATACAAGAACTGATAATAATTACCTAGACAGACTTTGGAATAGTTTAACATATGAATACTTACTTAAGATCCATTAGCGCATGTTAGTAAACTTTAAGTAGTTTCATTGGCTGCAGTGGAGTCCTTAGTCTAGAAAATATATTTCTATACTAAGAAAATGCATTAGTGATACATATGGAGATACAGTAGTTGGCAAAGAGACAATTTAAGAAGTTTTTCCAATTGTGCAGAATTTTTTTTCAAATAGTTGACTTGAACATATATTTTTGTCTCACCATGGAAATGGCAAATTTTATTACTTTGAAAACAGTAAAACCTTTTCAGAGGATTGAATTCATTCATTTACAGCTGTGATAAGTAATCCTGCAAACAGATCTATGAATAAAGATAATTCCTCCTGTTAATGGATCAAATTTTGTTATGGCATACATAGTCCCAATATAATTCCATTTGGGAAATTTTACGTTAAGTACATAGTAATATTCTTATGTTCCTACGCTTCAAGTGCTTTACAATTAAGTGTTTGAAATTGTTGTGTCTTAACACTGGCAGGCAGCTCAGCCCCACACAGCCGATTGTTTGCTCCCCCCAAGTGGGATGTAGAAGAGAAACAGGAAGGTAGAGGTGCGAGAACATATGGGTTGAGATGAAGACAAGTTTACCAGGTAAAGTGACAGCAACGCGTGCAAGCAAGGCAAAACAAGGAATTCATTCGCTCCTTCCCATGGGCAGGCAGGTGTTCAGCCACTGCCAGGAAAGCAGGGCTCGTCACGCGTAACGGTTTCTTGGGGAGACAGACACCTGAAGTCCCAAAATCCTCCGCCTCCTCCTTTGCCCCATAAGGTACGGGACATCCCTCTGGTCAGGCTGTGTCCCCTCCCAGCTCGTTGTGCACCCCCAGCCTCCTCACTGGCAGGGCAGCACAAGAAGCAGAAGTCCTTGGCTCTGTGCAAGCACTGCTCTGCAGCAACTAAATCATTGCTGTGTTATCAATTCTGTTTTCATCCTAAATCCAGAACACAGCACAGTACTACGAAGAAAATTAACTCTGTCCCAGCCAAAACCAGTACAGCCGAGATTTTTCATCAGAAGAAGCCCGGTGGAATACCTTATTTTTTACATCATTCCTGTTCTGGCTCTAGGACCGTGGTGCAGCAATTGTCACCGTGAGACCCTGGTGCATGGAAGCGTTGGTGACCCACGGCGCTGTGAGCTGGGGCGGCCTGGGGCCTGTGCTGTGCTGCTCCGGCTGTGCCACCCGCCTGGCTGTCAGGCTGGGCAGGGCAGGGCTGTGCTGTACCCGTCCCTCGGCACAAGTCATGGTGAGGAGCAGTGTGCCAGCAGCTCCCAGCTGCCTGGCCTTGCCTTTACCTAGAAGGGCAGCAAGATACTGTCACGAGAATACCACCTGTTGGACCGTAGATGTGATGAATAGAGTTGCTTCCTCCTAACAAATTCCTAAAATAGCTCAAATGACTGAAAGGGGACCACCTTTTCAGGGGGTAGGTCTGTCTGAGTGTCCATCAGAGGCCGGTTCAAGCTGGGGTTCGCACCACCTAAAGGGATGTGAAGTTATCCACGCAATTCTCATCTTACTGTCCTGGCTGTAATAAACAGCGCTTAAAATATCTGAGTCCGAGTGCCTTCCTTACCGGGATGACAGACCAGCACCTCCGGGTGCAGACCGCGTGGATGCCAGTCTTTAATAAAGGTTGAAAAGCATTAATGGCTTCAGTCCCCAGACGTCTATTTCATTTCCCCTCGCAAACCATTCAGACCCGCAGAAGCCCAGAGGCGTGCAGGTACCTGTTGCTCGAACCCCTCCCCGGTGTCAGCAGGAGTCTCCTCGTAGCTCTAGGCATAGGGACAGGGGGCACCGCTTGGACCCGTCTCGCCCGCGAAGGCCGCAGGACTGCGGCTGGTGCCCCGGGACCGGCCCCAGGGCGCGGGCGGCCCGCGGGAGGCCGCGCCGGCCGGTGGGGGCGGGCGGACGCACACACGCTATGCGGAACCAGAGCGACGGTGAGCCGCGCTCGGCCGGGCAGCATTGACGGCGGCACCCAGCGGCACGGCTGCGGGGGGAGGGCGCGGAAGGGTTGGAGCGCTCTTTCCGGCTCCACCTCCTCCAGACCGGAAAAGGAGGGCGGTCGCCATGGCGAGCCGCGGGCGGGTGAGCGCGGCGCGCATGCGCGGCGGGGAGGGGAGTGGGCTCCGCGGGATGCGCTGCGCGGCGGGTGCAAGGTCCGGCTGGGCGAAGCCCGGTCCGGCCGCGGCTCCTGAGGCTGGCGGGGCGGGCTGGGGCCTCCCCAGTGCTCGGGGATCGTCTCGAGTGAATTGGAGCCGGAGCCAAGCGGGGAAAGGACGGAGGCGGCCCGCGCGGGGCCGGCCCATCGGGGTCGTCTCTGTCCCTGCCCCCTTTGGCCTCCGCCCTGCCCGAGTTTTGAGTCACTCGCGCTGTGCACAGGCGCAGGCGGCGAGGAGACGGGTCACCGCCACCATCCGCCGGTGGAACTTGGGGTGTTCTGTCCGCCCTACGGCGGTTGGAGGTGGCGGTGATGCACGCAGCACCAGCAGGTCCTGCTGCGTGACCCCCTCGAACTTGCAGCCTAAGGGTGTGCATAGTAATTGGACACAAATAATGTATGTAAGGGATTTTTTCTTGTGTTTCGGTAAAGAGAGGGAGCGTTTTTACTAGCATTTATAGTAGCAACAGACAGAGGTTTTTAGGGCAAGGACACAGAACTGGGTAGTAGTGGCCTTTTGTCCACGGAAAGGTTGTGGAAAAAGAAGACGATCTGAAAGCAGTCAGTTAGGGGCTAAAGTACATTAAGAGAAAAAATTATGATTTGAAGTTGAAAAGTGGGGACAGAATAATCATCTAAACCTTTCACTTTTACAATATAGAGTACTTTTGTGGGAATTTGAGCCCCTGTCTAGGAATAGAAGTGTTTTAAAGCCTAGCGTTAGGGGTACTAATACCTAATACCAGGTGTTAGGGGAGTGCAGTGTTTCAGTAGATGACTGTAGAGCCTGAAGGAGTCTCTGCCTTAACAGTCCTTGCCTCCAGGTCTCTAAGGTAACTTTTCTTGGTATGGTGAACTTTATAGGTGGTGTTTCCAGAAACAGGTGAATAGCCAAAAAAAAAAAAAAAAGGAAGATACTGAAAAATGTTGATCAAGGAGTTCAAAATAATCGTAAAATAGTTTGTTTTCACCATGCACATGTCTTTGACTCAAAGCTGTTTGTAATGTTAATTGTGCTATTTGCGGAGATGGTGAAAATATTATAGAACAGAAATATGTCAAGATTACTGTCGAAATAGTGTAGTCAAATCTCCTAAAACACATCTACAGAACAAGAAATTTATTTGCTGGCTCTTAATGGTGTTGGTTTACTTTCCACAGTTTCAGCCATCAAGGGAATAGTTCATAGACAACGCAGTTCTTGTTGGCTATGAATTATTAAGGACATGGAAAGTGAAAAGGAGTTAGCAGGGTCCACATTCTCTTTCATATGTCTATACTCACACTGGTTTAACATTGTCAAGTTGTATACTAAGTCTTGTAAGAGAGACAAAAGTTACTAACATAAGCATTCCTGAGGCTCTTAAGTGACCGGGAATGTCTTTTTTCCACAAGGATCTGTAAGTAGTAGTATATCCTCAACAGCAGGATACTTAATCATGAATTATAGAGTGGTCTACTCCACTGAGGTGAAGCGAGATTTGAATTTGTTGGGTTTTGTAAGTTGTCCCTTAATAGCACAACAGTTGTGGTAGTGTTATGTTGTGGAAGTAATACTAAACTGGTTGAAGGTTCTTACTGCTTTATAGCTTTTCGCTCTTCTCATCTGTCTGCTTGTGTTGGTATGTCTCCAGATGAATTATCTTAAGGTGTAGCCAAGTGAACAGCTGAGCAGAGGAATGAGAACTGAGCTTGAAAATCTAAAAATGCCTTTTGACATGTGGAAGTAATAGCGTTCAGAGGAGCTTGCCACTTCTTTCTCTGATGTTGAGGGACTGAAGGAGGAGGCAGCACTTTTTCCAGGGCCCTGCCAGGATGTGCTTATTGTCTACTGTCCCATTATTGGCCTTTCACCTCCAGGGGACAGGCTTGCTTCTTCAGCTTACAGATACAAAGCATGCTAATGAAGAAGATAAACATTTCTCAGTTACAGACCTGTGTTTCCTTCTGAGAATTTTGTAGAATAATAATTGTGAGAAAACAATTCAAGATTATCATGAGGTACTGAGAACTGTGCCTTCTAATGGTGCCTAAACATATGAGGAAGTGCTAGAAATAACTTCAAAAGGTGTCCCCTTAATGGAATTTTTTGGTGCTTTGGTTGTCATGAAGTCAGGATTTTCTAATGGTGTCTGTAATTCATGACAGTCTGTATGAATAAACAGCCCAAATCATATGTCTATGAGCTTTGATTCTCAATGTTTTTGCTTTACATCCGTACAAACATCAGTCATCTCTGCATTGTAAATTCTAATTTTTTGAGTGTTTGTTTTTACTGAAATTTTTATTTGCTGATCTGGCAGTTATATTTAGGGAAGGACTTCATTTTCTGTTGGTTTTGCCACAAGTAACTAGAAGGTGAGATCCTTCTGAAATTCACTTTCCTTACAATGGCTTGTAAGTGCGACAATACTTTAGCCATTTCTTTCCTTACAATGGCTTGTAAGCGTGGCGATACTTCAGCCATTAATTTACTTTACTTTTTTTTTATTTTAATTGGAGAATATCCAGTAATATAACCATGGTAGTCCCTTCAATGGACTTGACTTGCACAGTTATTCTAGTTCTGTTGTTTCTGTTTGATACTGGCACAATAAATAAGCTTGCATGGAAGTGCTTTCAGGATTATATCCCTGTCAGACTAAATGATTACGTAGAAGTGTATTGCTAGTACTCTCTGGCATCTCAGGTAGGTTTGAAACGTCTAGAACTGTCTAGGATTTTGACTTCCTTACATCTACTTTGGCTGCAAGTTATTTGGTGAGGTATTGAGGTAAAGTATCTCAGATACTGATTTCATACCAAATGTCATACTAAGTGGAAGCAATGTGAAAGATCAGCCACAACACGGTTAATTGCAGCATGCTCATTTTAGCTAAGAATCTTGCTAGCAAAACGAGCTAATTCTATTGATGTGGAATTGACAGGTTTTGAAGCTTTTTAAATTACTACACAGAACCCGGCAAGAAGTTTTTAAAAATGATACCAGAGCCCTGGAAGGTAAGATGTGTTTTTGTGTGGTGGATGCTTACATACCTGTTTGTGGAACTTCCTTCTCCTTGCATGTTACATGCCTGAATAAGATTGAGTCTTACAGTAAGTGTTATTGCTGTGTCTGTGAAGACTTGATAGGGCCTCTTTTTTTTTTTTTTTTTTTTGCTGTTATTGGGATGCTGCTGCACTGGTGCTGTCTTTTTGTTAAGGCTGTAAAAGCGGTGAAGAGAGCTAAAAATACCACCTTTTCCGGAGGAGGTGGTGATGCTTAGTATTAACCCAAGTCAATTCTGCAGCTCCAGTTGGTATATAACTGTGCTAATACTTCTATCAGGATCAGTGACCATGTGATGCAAGAGCCAAAATGCAAGGGAAGGAGTGGGATTACTTCTTTTGTTTTTAGTGTTGGCCTACACCTATTTTAAGCAACTGTAATTTCAGTAGTAATCTTCCTGTCTCATCCAGACAATCTTTTCAAGAGGAGTAGCTAACTGTATTCTGTTCTTTCTCTGTATTCTTTGCAACTTTCTCCATTTTTTCCTCTTGTTATGATAGTGTACAGAGAAGACGGTACCAAGCCATGAATATTCTTTATTTCTACTGCCCTGTTAACATTGTGAGGGAGGGTATGTTAATGCCAGTTTATGAAAAATAGCTGCAGAGGAGAGACATTTCTTTCTTTTGCAAAATGTGTGTGTTCATACTTGCAAGAGAGAAGGAGCTTAAGGAGTAGGCAAAAGAACATACAAAGAGAATAATTCTTAAAGTTATCTTCCCTTAAATGATTTCTTTCCACGTTTTGTAGGCAATTACTGGGGAAACTTTTGTGTGTCCATAACCAGACATCCTTTAAGTTGAAACAAAAACTTCGTTGCTAGACTTGAGCGATATTTCTTAAGGAAAATATGTCTTTTATTAAACCATGGTGGTCTTCCTGGGATTTTTTTTTACTTTTTTTTCTTTTCCCCCTTGCTCTTCAGTCCAACATGCTTCAGAGCATGTTTGAGTTACAAACTCACTGAGTGAGTTTATCCTCTTTATGTATAGCTGCTCTTCAGGGGACAAATACTGCTTCTACGTAACTGAAATTTTAGTAATATTCTCTGTATGTTAGTTGTTTTTAAAGCTCAGAATGCTAGATAAGCAACCGTGGTACTGTATTTTACTCCCATAGCAGTCAACTCAAAAGGAGGCATTGCCTGAATTCCATGGAAATCTTGTATTAAAAGACTTTGGACTGAGTGCGCCAGGAAGGGGATATCTTTTAGGGCTAAGGAGTAGGTAGCCAGAGGAATGTAGACGTAAGCCAGGTTAACAAGCAGCCCTGGTGCAGATATAAAGGTCTTAGGATTGTGAGCTTTGAGGGAGTGACAAATACAAGATATAACTGTTTTGTTCACACTTTATTTACTTTGCTTACTTTATTTAGCTGCAAGACAAAAGATAAATGAAGAATTCAAAAATAACCAAAGTGAGACATCTGAAGAGAAAATAAATGAGGTACTTCTTGTTTTTATCATGTTTTTTTTCCACTTTGAATAAAAGTACTTATAGAGGAGTCTTTTACTTGAAAGATCTCTAAACCAACACAAATATTTATTGAATCATTATGAAAACCGTATCATTATCAAAGGTGGGTTTGAAAAGGCTTTTCCACAGATCTTTGTTTATAAATATATTGATATTAATAGTATGTCACAGAATTTTGCACATACAAAAATATGTAAGTAGAAGGCTTCTTCAGTAGTCCAATATGCTTGTTTCGAAACTAACAATATTAGTGGGGAAAAGGTGTTTTATATTGCTATCTTACATGAAAATATTTTATATATTTTGCTCATAACATGTCTGAGCTTTGTTCACTTAAGTTTACCTGTTTGGTTTGTTGTGTGTGTAGAAAGTCATGGAAGATTTAAATAATCTGCTGAGCTACTGGCAGAGACAAGAAGTTACTTTGATTCCTGATCACAAATGAGGTGGCTTCTTTTGTAGGAGATGGAAAACTGCCAAATGGTCATGGCTATTGTAACTCAGAGATGCTCTTTTGTGGTGGTTTTACCCACAGCAAACAGCAACAGAGCTCCACCACAACTGCTCTCTCACTCCCCCTCCTCAAAAGGTGAGGGGGAGAAAATGCGATGCAAAAAGGGCTCAAGGGTTGAGATAAGGATAGTTTAATTAAAGGGAAAAGAAAAAAGGAAGAAAATACAAGCAAAGGCTGCTGCACAGAAGCAAAGAGAGAAAAAAAATTCTCTACTTCCCGTCAACGAGCGGTGTTCGGCCACGTCCTGGGAAGCAGGGCCCCAATACGCGTAGCGGTTGTTCGGGAGGACAGACGTCTGCATAACGAGAGCCCCCCTTCTCCTTCCCCTTTCCCAGCTTTTATTGCTGAGCGTGACACCACATGGCATGGAATATCCCCTTGGTCGGTTCAGGTCAGCTGCCCTGCTGATGTCCCCTCCCAGCTGCTGCCCACCCCCAGCCCACTGGGTCTGGGGGTTTGGAGTCTGGGTGCTGTGCCAGCGCTGCTCAGCAGCAGACACAGCACTGGTGAGGTATCAGTGCCGGTCTAGCTACAGGTGCAGAGCACAGCGCTGTGTGGGCTGCTGTGGGGAAGTTAACTCCATCCTGGCCAGAGCCAGTACATCTTTATACTACTGTTTTGGGTTTTTTTTTTTGCTTCTTTCCTCATGGTTCATTGAAAGAAATAGAGCATTCTCTGAACTCACTATGCAAGCTACCTTTGCTCAGTTGTTTTTAACACATTTTACTGAGTAATTCCTCTAAGACTTATTGAGGCCTGAAATGAAACTTCCGTATTAGCTATTTCTAGTTATTACCATCCATACAGAGGGAAGAATTTACATTGTCATTCAGCCTTGTAAGGGACTGTATTTACAGTTTCATTGGGCACTAGTGAGCGGTTTCTAACACTGAGAACGATGTGTTGGAAGAAAGTGCCTCCACCTGTCCTTTGCAGAAGTAAGTCTACACCTCTGCATTGTATCAGCAACTGGATGGTAACGTAAATAGTTCTGAGCATTTAGTTCGAACTTTGTAGCATTTCTGCTTGTTGTCAGGCCCCAGTAGTAATACTTTATTGTTTGTATTCCAGGTATCTGGTCTGTTAAATTGTATGTTCTTTTTGTGATAAATGTACAGAAAAAATACTTGCTGTAGTTTTTAAATCTGTTAGGAATGGCAACCTACAAAATATACGTATGTCACTTTTCAAATATGGATTAATTAATATATTGATTAAAGAGATCAGTGGAAGAAATTCTAGACTTTCATCAAAACTGTAGTATCCTAGAACACCATAGAAGCTGGGCATTATATATACTGAAGTGACCTGAATGCAGAGGAATTAAGTCAAATGACATACAGGACTTTTAAGAATCTGGACGCTTACCTGCATAAGCATGAAGGGAGTTGGAGTTCTGATTTGGACAGCAGCTAACAAAAATAAATACTGATCAACCAAATTTTTATTACTTTGCCAGAGTTGAAAGCTGCAATGTCTTCTAATATGACATCAAGTGTTTAGGTATGTAGTGGCCTAAGGAGGTAGGAGTAACTGTCTGCAATATTAGAACGTGAGATGAGCAGCTGCATCTGCTCCAGCATTTTAGTTCAGATCAGGAGTGCACTTTTAAAGTTACCTTGGTTGTCTCCACTTACTGTTATTTGGTTTGTTTTGTGAACCAGTCTGAGGACAGGACAGTTCCTTTAAGATGAAGCTGAAGCGGAAGGTGTGCTTCAAGAGCGTGCAGTCTAGCTGTTAATGGGTATTCCATAGGGAGAACGGGAGGATACTTAGTCCAAACCCTTTAAAGGGGAAAGGGTGCAGAGAAATTTTGCATAGATGCGAAGTCCTCAGCTCCAACTCTTACTTTGCAAAGATCCTCTCCTGTTGGTACACGCTACTTTCTAGTGTAAGCATGTCTCCCAGAGTGTCTCACTTGTGCAAATTCATTTATTTTTGACAGAGGTATCATGCAAACAAGTACTAGGGTTCTGGTAATTGCTCAGCAAAAATTGCAAGGATTACTCTGCTTATCCTCTTAATGAGGGAGGGAATTCTAGGTCTTTTGCCAAATATTAATGCCTCTGCTAATCTTTAGATGGTATCTTGTTCCTCTACTGCTTTTCTGTTAAACCTCAGTATTCTTAATTCTTGCTGTATTTTGCCGCTATTTTTGTCTCCTAATTTCAAGAGCAGGAGTGTTAAAAGAGCCAGCTTGCCTTTTCATTAGGGGTAGTTGAATTGTGTTACTGAGGCATTCAGTGATGTCTGTGATCATTGGAAAATAGTTTCTTGTTTTAGTAATAGCATTATACCTTATTCCTTTGGAATTTTAATTGGGTGTATAGATTTTATACTGCTGTATGCTACTGAGCAGAAGGCGTGTTTCCATCCTCTCATGCTGTGGCTTGTATATCAGCTAGTAAGGTACTTGGTGGCTTTCAAAGTGAAAGCTATGTATAGATAGTAGATAGCTTACTGCACAACAGAACTCACTGACTTCAGTGTTTGAATGGCTCTCTAGTGTGGAAAATACCTTCAGAAATAATTATATACCATTTAAATTACTTTTTTTTTTTTTTCCTTTACTAGCTTCTGAAAATAGCTTCAGATGTTGAAGTGATTCTCAGAACTTCTGTTATTCAGGCAGTTCACACAGATTCCGACAAAATACGTGAGTAAAGCTGCATGCTTAAAGACATTAAAAATACTGTAATTTAGTAAATAAATATAAAACTTGAAAACTAAGCAGAGGAATAGAGAGGGCACAAGTCTGCCTATTGTTTGTTTCTTTGCCTATACCCTTAATTTAAACCTGTACAAGTTTCAAAGATACAAATTTTCTACACAGTTTTTTTTGAAATATGGAAGCTGATAGAGGAGAGGCACAAGCTGCCTTTTATGCGCTTATTGAGAAAAAGAAGTTATACATGGTACCTTAACAGTCAGGAGTGACAGCAATTAGTTAGCAGGTCAGCTTGCATGTAATGACTAATCAGTCAGTGTATGCCTGAGTGAATTAGCCATAGTATCTGTAGGTTCTTGCTCTACCAAGTAGATACAAGCTGCCTGAGAAGAGTTAACAAATACAGTGTGTATGCTACCTGTAGAATAGCTTTTTCTTTGAGTATTGTTGTTTTCTATCCAAAACCTTGTTCTGATAATTTAAGTTTCAGGTTGTGCCTTGGAATATTTGCCACACGATGATCTCAGTGCAAAGCCTATCAAATTCTGAAATCTTGGTTCCTTGTTTGAAAGTTCTCTTATCTTGTAGGCAGACAAAAGAGAAATAGTGGGTTCAGCTTACAGCTGGGTGGTAGAGTATAGGAGAAATCTTTGGGTGTATACATCATTTCCTTTCACTTCTGTTTAGTGGTGTCTGTAAATCTTTGTATCTATTTTCAGGTTTATATTTGGTAAAGCATTTAACATTAGAACAGCCATAACGATCAAGACCAAAGATATGTTTAGACTGTTGACAGTGATTCCACAGTGATCCTAGGCAGAAGGCAGCAGCAGAGTGGGAACAAAGCAAGTATACTTCATATCTTCCAGCTGTTTACACCTGACAACACTTCCTGAGCCAGGGATGGTTTCTGTTTTAGTTATCCTCGGAAGAGCATTCATTGACATGCTTCTGGGAACCCAGGCATGCTGTGGCAGTGCAACTAGAGCTGTTCAGAGAATGCCAAGAGGGACTGTAAGGCAGAATTTCCATCACAAAAGCCAAATGGATTCATATTCAAATAATAATTTATATTGTAATACAATGTGAGTGCATAGGGATAGGGTTAGGAAAGTTAGAGCCCACATGGAGTTGATCTTGGCAAGGAATGTGAAGGACAGAAAGGACAGCTTCTGCAGATGTGTCAGCAGCAGAAGGAAGAGGGGGGGAAAATGTGGGTCTACAGCTGAATAGAGCAGGGGAATCTAGTAAAAAAGGACACAGAGTAGGCCAAGGTACTCAGTACCTTCTTTTCCTTAGTCTTTCCTGGTAAGATTTGCCTCCAGGGATCCCAGGCCTTGGACATCAGTGGGAATATCTGGTGCTTTTGGTATAGGAGAAAAAGTTTAGGGAACATTTAAACAGACTGAGCGTACGTAAATGCGTGGGACCTGATGCAGTGCGCCCATGGGTGCTGAGGGAGCTGGCTAATGCCATTGCTAGGCTGCTCAAGCATCTTTGAAAGGTCATGGTGATTTGGGGAGCTGCCTGAGGACGTGGAGAATGCAAATGTCGCTCCTGTTTTCACAAAGGGCAGACTTTGTGAAACTGGGAGACTGTAGGCTGGTCAGCCTCACTTTGATGCCTGGGAAGATGGTGAGCTAATTCTCCTGGAGGGTGTTTCCAAATAAATAAGAACAGAATGGTGACCGAGAGTAGTCATCAAAGATGTACAAAATCATGTCTGACCAACTTGATGCCTTTCTGTGGTGAAATGACTGACTCAGTGGACATGGGAGAGCATTGATGGGTGTCTGTTTTGACTTTAGCAGGGCTTTCAGTGCTGTCCCTGTAACATCATTGTAAACATAGTGATAAAAATGCGCCTGCCTAATTTTGCAGACTTTTTGGAAAAACAGTGACAGCAAAGTTTGTGTGGAAGAAGGTCTTTCAGAGTCTAGTACTAGCTTAGAAAACTTTGTCCGCTAGCAAGAAATCTGTAGTGCATCTGTACACAGGGTGTATTTGACCTGCTTACGAACACAAAGGATGTCATTTTGCAGTTTCTTGCCCATTCATTTTTTTTCTGTATTTGTTTTGGATAGGTCTAAGCTCTGCTTCTTGCTGTGCTTGATCTTTCTGCAGTAAGAATAAAATAATAAAACAGGCATCACAGTTTGAGAGCTATGTGTTTTGTGTGTGTTTGGAATATAGGTGAAGTGAGAAATATTTCATCTTGATAGGTAGTGAGTCATCATGTAAAAAAGCAGGAATGCTTAGAAGAGAAATGCAGAGCATCACAATAAAAGTTCCCAGAATAAGAATGAACAGTATTAAAAATGTTGAGAATTGATAGGTATTCCTACTTGCACATTTTAATTATACCAGGACAAAGGAGCATTCGGTGAAGTTGGAATTTACATTTAGAGCTAATACAAAGAAATAATTTTTATTTTACACAATAAATAATACATAAAGGTCATGGCAATGAAAAAATCTTTGTGGCCGGAAGCAAGTTACTACTCACAATACAGAAGATGATGAAACTAAATGTACAGCTTACTAACAATACAAAAAAGCAGAAGGTGAAACTAGATGTACAGCTTGATATTGTAGTAGAAAGAGTAAAAGCAAATCTCCTTCCAGAGAGGATATACAGACCTTTATACCATGGTAAATTGATCAGTAACAAAACATTAATTCCTAAGTGCCTTTTTTTGACCAGTCTTATAGTACATTTACATCTTTCCTAAGAATCCAGCTTTGATTAGTCGGATAGGACCGTGATGTAGGCAATTCTAGTATAGCTCTTATTGTATTATTAATGTCACCAGTAGTAGAGTGTGCCATTAGAAAATTTCTGAAACCAAATCCAGAATTTTTAGAGAGTTGAAATAATTGTCACCATATTTTGGTAGCAGTTTATGCTGAATAGCCTGGTTAGTCTGATATGTGTCTAGAAATGGGTGTGGTTTCAACTGTTTTTCCATTTTGTCAAATATGTCATCCTGCTGTTTACATTCTTGCTTCTTTGTAAAGAAAAGATGTCTGAGATTAAAAAGAGGAAAAAGTTGGAAGTGGGAGTTTAACTTTCAGTTCAGTCTATGGCTAGCTGTCTAGAGGACTTCTTTGTTTTATTTTTGCTTTCTACATTGCAAACAGAGTTCTGTCTGTAAGAACAGTGTCCAGAGCCCTTGTGTCTGTAAGGAAGTGGTATCTGTTGGCTTGGCAACTGTGTTGTCTTTTAACGTTACTTAAAGCAAGCAAGTATATGATGAAAATAATCAAGGAGGACCTTGTTTTTATTCCTGTTTGCTTTTTGGTACCTGGGAGTCAGTTTCTGAAGGGAAGTTTGTCGTAGGAAGTGCCTATGGTGTATGAGTCCACTTAAGCAGTAAATTGAACAGGTATTCGTTTCCAGTACAGCTTTGGTTACAGAAGCTGTATCAGAGCAAGGTCAAACTTCTGATCCTTGATCCTTATTCTCTGTGGTAACCTTTATAGCACCAATAAAATTTCAGTTATCTCCCTTACTGTTTTTACGGTATCATCGTGTATTAAATGAGAGGCTTGCTGCTGATTTACAGAAAATACAAAAAATATAAAGGTAAAAGTTACCTTTAGAAAGCTTTCGGTTATCCTCAAATGGATAATGAAAACATATTTATGGTTTTCTATTTTACAATGAAAGAAATATAGTGAACTTGTCTTGCTTCTGAATGAGCTGTTCTTTAAGTTATTAAAATTAAAGTAAAAACATTTTAAATCATCTGTAGTGTGCACTAAGGTGGCTGCTTGAGTTGCTCTTAGCTCGCAAATAAAAATGAGCAAACTCCATTGAAAAGTTCACTTTTCATGGTGTTTTATCTTAGGTGTTCCATGTTTGTTGTAGAAATTTTACAGGTTGCTGTAATAGAAAGTATATTGGCCTGTATGGAATGAAAATGTAAAATACTTACATTTGGGCTGTATTAAACTTAGTATAAGAAGGCCAATGGTATCCTGGGGTGCATTCAGAAGAGTCCTGCCAGCAGGTCAAGGGAGGTGATCCTCCCCCTCTATTCAGCCCTGGGGAGGCCACACCTGGAGTATTGTGTCCAGTTCTGGGCTCCCCAGTACAAGAGGGACATCGAACTACTGGAGCGAGTTCAGAGGAGGGCTACTAAGATGATTAGAGGACTGGAGCACCTGTCGTACAGGGACAGGCTGGAAGAGCTGGGCCTGTTCAGCCTGGAAAAGAGAAGACTGAGGGGAGACCTCATTAATGTACATAAACATCTGAGCGGAGGGTGTCGAGAGGATGGAGCCGGTCTCTTCTCAGTTGTGCCCAGCGACAGGACGAGAGGCACTGGGCACAAACTGAAACACAGGAGGTTCCGGCTCAACATGAGGGGGCACTTCTTTACTGTGAGGGTGACAGAGCACTGGAACAGGTTGCCCAGAGAGGCTGTGGAGTCTCCTTCTCTGGAGATATTCAAAGCCCGCCTGGATGCCATCCTGCGCAACGTGCTCTAGGTGATCCTGCTCGGCAGGGGGGTTGGACTAGATGATCTTCAGAGGTCCCTTCCAACCCTGCCCATTCTGTGATTCTGTGATTATTAGACAAACCCCAACATGATGCAGTTCTGTGAGGATATAGTGGCCATAATTTTCATTTGAAGCTTTCTTTTTCTGTTGGCCTTTAAAGTAGGTGTGAAAAGATAGATATTACAGATTAGAAACCAGGAGACTGGGGTAGAGGGCTATGTCAAATTTAATATTAATTTTGGAAACTGTTGAGTAAACATAATCTGACTCAGGAGCATTAAAATTGCCATTATCTCTCTTTTTGAAGTTATTGCAATGCTTTGCCATTTTTTATGAATTCATAATGCTTATTAAAATATTTTCAGTGTTCCTAAGAGGAAAAAGGCAAATAAAATACTGTATCTAACAGAAGGTAAAATCGATATAATTTTGTCTTAGATAGTTACCATAGTGCTGCTTGTATGCTTACCAGAACTTGAGATTTTTATTTTAGTAACCTGATTTTTTGTAAGTGTAAAAACAACTTTATTGTTTTAAGTAGTATTTGCCATAAGATAATATTCTTAATAGTTTTTTTTTCTTTTATAGTGCTCATACCCAGGAAGGATCTGCTACAAGACAATACTCCTTATGTTGATAAACCAACGAAAAAGCGTGAATCCTGAGGAGAGTATACCCTTTTCTCCAGTAGGTTAGTATCTGGTAATGAGAGCTCTGAAAAACAGTAGTAGGTACCTGTCTTAACTGTTTTTCAAATTTTAATTATTATTACCAAGAACATGGACTAAAACCAAACCACCAGTTTTATTGTTTTTTGTGATATCATCATGGACTTCTTCTGTGGAAGATACTAATATTTCCATAGAAACTCAAGAAACATACTTCCCTTTAAAAAAAAAAAAGTGTATACATATGTACTGCTGAATTGGGTTACTTCAGCCAGGAAGTTTTATTTATGATGGTTATCAGAGATTGTTTCCTAGCAATCCAGAGTTTTCAGAAACTAAATGCAAATGAAATGCTGTTCTTAATCCTGATAACATTTGTAAGTTTATCGTCAATCATATACTGCTCTGAAGTAATGAAAAATCATCTTGTGGAACTTACCGTTGAACTTATACACATGATTAAATTTTTAAAGCATGATTTCTGAAGTTGTCATTAACTATGTCATTAACATACTGTATGTTTGAGAGTTCTTAAGGTTTATCTGAATAAATTATTCAGGTGTTACAGATGGGAAAGTCTGTGTAGTGTTTTTCTTCTTCCTCACACCTTTGAATGAGCGGGATTGGCAGAGTTTGAGTTTGTGGATGTCAGTAGAACAAGAGAACTCAACCATAACCTAACCTCAGGATGTTGCTTTAGATCACAGGGTTTATGAATTTAAGGTTTTTTGTTTATAGTGTTATTATAGTAATTTTCTGAGGCATTTCCCAAAGAAAAGAGTCTTGTTACTTAGTTGCAAGTGATCTGACTTGCCTAGACTGAGTTTATGGTATTACTAAGCCCTAATCAATTCCTTTTTTTTTTTAAAGAAAACTCATTTGTTTCTCACCGAATTCATCATGCAATTTTGTTCGCTTCCATTTGAATTAGAGCCAGACATAACTACAGTGATACACAGAATCTTCTGTTAAATCAGTAACAGGAGCCATGCTAGGATCTAAGTGTAGTGCCACACAGGAGTGTGGTAGCCAAGTACTAACTCCCTGCTCTATTTCAGGTCCAAATGACCCTATTTATTTTTAATAAGCATCAAAGCTGTCGATATCTCATATCCCTGTGTTTTCTGATAGGGACCGAGTAAAACAAAAAACTGGTGCTTGAATCAAGTCTTTCCCTCACATATTATGGCAATGGGACAAGTACTTTTTTCTTTAAAACTATTTTGCCTCTGGCTGCCGTAGGCAGCGTAGCCAGCAGTGAATACATTGTCAGTAACCCCCTTTCTATTGCTCTGATATTTTCTGTAACGTAGCTAGAAATTAGCACACAAATGTTTGAAGATAGCAAGAACTGCATGCATTTCATTCTGTTTGTTGTGGTCTGGAGGCTCCAGTACAAAACATATGTCTTGGTCTGTAGTGAATGTGATGTTCTAGGGCTTTTGTGTTGCTTATTTCCCAAAGGACAAGCTATATTCCACTTCTGGTTTCCCTTCCCTCTGCAACTTGCCTATGTTGACCTTTTTTCCTTAAGGAGCTTAAGAGAGTGTCGTCGGATCAGACGGCCGAGTCATGACATACACCAATATGGTTAAATCATGCTCACTTTATTACCCGAATAGCGACGTTCTTATATTTTGCTCAGCCTTGTGGCATGCAGCACGTGTGATGCAAAGCATCCTGCAGTTGGTACTTAGTTTCTTCTTCTGCTTTCTTCCCATACTAGAGGAGCTGATTTTGCAAATTGCAACAGTGCCTTAGTCCCTGTTTTTTACCCTCCAAGGTTAGTTCAGTAACATTCCCACGAGACCTCCCGAATTCCTCCCTGTAGCTTGGGTTGCTCATTTTCAGCACATCATGGCCTCCCTGCTGTTTCAAAAAATCCTCAACAAGAGAGGAATAGGCAAGGGAGAGAGAATAAAAGGTAGTTGCATTGGTAAAGAGAAAACAGAACATTAACTTACGTGAAGTGACTAATTTTTAAGCAGAAATAATTTACCTGTGGTCTGGCAAAAATGACAAATTGTACAACCATTAAGGTACAGGTCCCATGGCATACTGGAATTGGGGGGGAATTCATCTCCAGTAGAGCCATTTCTTTAGGGTACAGGAATAGTGTATTAATGATGTTACCTTTCAGATTGATTTCATAAAACTGTGAGGCTTGGGAGGTCTTTACTCTTTTGGTAATGATGTAAAATAGTATTAGCTATTACCATGCAAAGTGTGTACCAAAAACTCAATGATGCTAACAGTAGATGGCAGTGTTTTGCATGATGTTTGAAGAAACAGCAAATGAAGAAGCGATTTGCATGTGACTATTACTTTACTATTGTTGTGCTGTTATGTGTGTATTAGGGTTTTATCTTTCATGTGAATTGACACATGAATAGAAATGGAAACTTAAGAGTCAGACTTGGAATTTAGCAGGCAGTTGTTTCATTTTGCCTACACCTTGAATACTTATAGCAAAAATACAGAATGTGTTACTGGAATAATATATACAACTGCTGAAAATAAAGCACATGATGAAAAAAGTTGATAGAATTCAGTGGCCGCAGGGGCCGTTCTCCTTACACTTCTATGCAGTATGTTTATGGTTCTGCGCATTAACATTCCACACTCTTGCCGTCCTTGTACATTCCTGGACAGCAGAGATGAACTGAATTTTCAGGTGCTGAGATGAGGAAAATTAAGTTGATAGACAAAAGCTTACGAAAGTAAATGACAGGCCTATTAGTTGCTCTTGTTTGAGTGATCAAATAGGAATCCAGGGAGTATCCAGACATGGGATAAGGAATTGAGCCTAAAATTCATATTTCAAAGTATATAGTGTATTTCAAAGTTACAGGCACTGTCTAGCCCAGCAGCTGTTTGCTTTCTGCCAGCTTGTCAACCTTAAAAGCCTCTCACAAACCTGATTAGTGAGCAGCTGGTAATTAAAGGCTTCTCTGTGCTTGCTGGTGATAGTAGCTGTTCCTCTTCCCCTGATTCCTTGCCTACCTGTTGATTCATGTTCCAGTACCCCATCCTCTCCCCAGGCTTACATTTCCATTTTGTTTCACTCTGAGTATGATTCTGTTCGTGATACTGCTGGCTTTGTGCTGATATATATATGTATTCTCCTTTAAAAGGCAGGAAATTTTGTTGCATTTGCTCTTAAAAATTTGAGGTGTTAGCTGAAATTTTGCTTAAGACATTCCAGGGGCATTCACTTAGTGACTTGGAAGGGAGGAAGGTTAATTCTCTCCAGGACAAATTGTAGTTTGGTAAGCTAATATTAACATGATTCAATCATAGTAAACTTTTTCAGGTTTATTGGAAATGCTGAATTCTAGAGCAGATATATGTACCTTTTTTTCTGGGATATGGATCATCACTCTTAAAAGATAAGGCTTAAGGGTAGTATTTCTTTAAACTGTAGTTTAACTATGAATTATTCAAGTTAAAAAAAAAAAAAAATCCATAGGAATCTTTTGCAAGCAGGCAGGAAATTCTGTTGACAACAGCTAACTGCTTGTTCAGATCTGTTATATTTTAGCTACCATAGCAAAGAGGTCGGTATGGTCTAACCAGCTGGGTGTTAACTGTTCCCGGGTGCCTTCATGACTGGTACAGGTATACCAGCAGTGCTACTCAGCAGTATCTGAATTAGCTAGTTTAAAGGCTAGTTTCAGGTCTACTCAAACTAGCCACAAGCTTAGAGTTTGGTAGAAGAATTGTCACCTCAGTGATTGCATTTAAGAAAATACTAAGCACTTCAGCTTTTGACATCATCTACCAGAGTGTCTGTTAGAGCGTTCAGCCCTGTCATTCTCCTTCATGAAATCTTCGTTTTGTGTGCATTGCAGCTTTAATGAAAGCATTAAATACAGCCAAGCAATATTTCCTATTTAGATGTTTTGTTGTTGTTCTAACCACTTTTCCCTCCCCTTTATTTAACAGTTTCAAAATACATGTTGTTGGTTTTTTTCCCACCTTTTTAATGCAAGCAGTAGCCCAGGATAGGGATCAAGCATAGTCTTAATATGTTTGCTGCAGCCTGAAGTTCACAAAACAGTGACAGCTTTAATCTGTGAATTGATTTCATCTGCATGATCGGATTTAAGTTGAAGTCTTTATGGTCTTCAAGTGAAGGTGGCTGTGCTAGTTTAGCAGAGCCAAATTAATCCTGTTCTCTATTCCTGTGCACTTCGGTAAGGGAAGCATTTAGCTGCTGTTTTTACAGGGACTGCTACTGTACACCACAGTGTGACTCCACAAAGAGTTTATCTAGAAGTAGCATTAACAGTTTAATCGGGAAAAGTGGCTTGTACTTCCCTGAAGGTGCTGAGTTCTTGAGCAGTTTTTCAGGCAATTTTGAATCAGCAAACCTATGACAACTTCAATGACTAAATCTAGCACTAGCATTTTTAGAGGTCATGTTAGCTGTAGGTGCTGGACTAGACAGAATGCTGCATAGAGAGTATCATCATTCTTGTTTGTATCATACTGGACCTGTAAATAAAGTAATTCAGCTTCAAGTACTGGCAGTTCTTTACACTTCCTTTACAAAAGGGGAAAAAATATTGACAATTGAAAACTAAAAATAAAGGCTGACCAACTTACAGGAAGAGCTGAGCCCTACTACTTCCCTGCCTTAGATAACTCTTTCCAAACTACTTGCAACAATTTATCCTAAGTTCTGGAGTTCAATGGGCTGTCAAATCTTAGATTGTTAACTTTATTGGAAATTACTTATTTCACACAAAGCACAAATTGTAACACAAATTCAGTGTTAGGGCTAGTATTTTACAGCTACAAAGGTCTGATACTTTGATAACTCCAGTAGAAATTCAGTGATCTTCGAGGGCAAGTATATGTTGCTAGTTTGGGGTATTGTAAATCTATGACGTGAACATCCCAATCTTCTGAATTCTGCTGGAAGACAGCACTATTGAAGCGTTTATGAAAGCTTTATTCACTCTTTTTAAAAGCATTACGTTTCCTGTGACTTTGTGTTTTCTTCAGCAAGAGTAAATTTGAGGAGAGGAAGAGGGAGGAAGGGCACATCTTTATACTTTGATAAATATCAGTAAGTTTAAATAATCTTCTATTTTTATAACCAATCTGGTTTGTATCGGAGAAAGGAGTAAAAGCATCTCATTTCCACACTACGCTTTCCTTTTTCTCACAGTACGTGCTTCAGCTTTCCATCTCACCTACCCAAAAGGCTATGGCTTGAGTCCAGGTTTAGTCAGGATTAAATAAACAGCCTGTGAAACTAAGGTCTGTAGAAGCTAGGAAGGGATGATGGCATTCTCTACTTTAAGCCATAAAAATGGAAACAGTTCTGCTGTTACATCTGCTACTGCAGTAGTTGCAGCCCTTTTCTCTGAGGTCAGTGGTTTTATGCAAAGGTTGATTCAGCTGCCCCTGAATTACACTCACCAGATGAAAGACATCTCCGTAGCTAAGCATGAGAATTTTGTTGTTCTGCTGTCCATGCAGGAGAGTTATGGCTGTGAAAAAGAACAGAGCGTGACCCGTGTAATACTGTGTACCTTTTCCAGAGAGTTTGTAAAGGAAAAAATCAAAAGGTCATTACAACACTTCCTTTCTGTTCCAAGTGTGTATTCAGGATAAAAACCTTTGTTGTATTTGCTGTCCACCTGCAGATGAGACAGCGTTGGTGTTTCTGTGTAGATTTTTATCTTTCCATTCATACGTTTTCTGTTTGGAAAGGCTGCTATCCTCTGCTTCTATCCTCTGCTCCAGGTTTTGTCACAAAAGTAGGGACAACTACAAACTAGAGGTACAGCCTCTACAGTTTCTTGTGGGATTTTTGGAGAGTCAGCACAAACTCAGACCATGAAAAACAAGTGGTTTTAAGTAGAAGGGACAAGTTTGCACTTTTCACAGTTGGCTGTGTCTGACTATTGTCACAACACAAAGAGTATGGCCTTCAGACTGTAATTCCTTTGGATGTAATTTCAAAGGCGACATATGTAGTGAGCTTTCTGCAGCAGTTTGGCCAGCAGGTTGTACTGGAACAGCAGGGAAGAGATTTCCTATAAAAAACTTAGTACTGAGAAAGGGCAAAGACGGAATTCTTACCTAGCTGGAAATAGTTCCTGAACGAAGTTACCTTTAACGTTAGGAACGTGCCAGATTTTTTTTGTTCAATGATATTTAATTATGCATGTAGTTTCCTCAATAAATGTTCTCCAAACATGGATCTTGGTTGTGGAAATACAAGAAGACAAGTGGACTCACTGAACCCTGCAGAGCTGCCCAGTACAAGCTAGGGGTGAGGGCTAGCTCCTGTAAAACCAATAAATGAAATGCAAACAAATGAGCATGTGAATGAGGATGAGAGAATTAAAATTCATAGAAAGAAGAGCAAATAGAATAAAGGAATATTAAGAACAGCTTTTGTACTAGTGAAACAAAGATGTTGATATACTAAATGGTTCTTTAAGCAATTTTCCACTGTAAATAAGTGTCATATTTTCATTGTTTAATTCTAGTCTGCAGTGCAATCTGGAGGTGAAAGAAAGACTGGTTATTACACGGACTGAAGAGGTGCGCAAATAAAATTGAGTAGAAAAATAATAAAGGCAAAGGTATTTAATTTGCACTTGATTATACATCACTGCAGTGTTAATTAGGATTGCAGCATGACCAGAAAGTAAATTCTTAGAACAGAAAGATTTAGTGTCAATTATCTGTTTTGCACTAATTTTTCTGTATAGTTTTGCCAAAGTCTTTGCTTTATTTCAGTTGCATTCAGTGGGACTTAGATAATAAATAGTCAGCTGCAATGATTTTAGAAGCTTCTGTCTGTACGTGCGTTCCTTATGGAGAATGAGGGAAGAGAATGTTCCATATAAGGGAATTGTAAAAATCCTAAATGTTATAATGAGGAGGATCATATAAGAACTTCAAATGTACCCATAATACTTTCTGGTAACATTGCAGATATGCACACATTATGTAGTAAACTTACTGCTTCTCACAATTTCATCAAAATATGGACTTAAATAGATTTTAAGTATGTAAGGTAGGAGAAAGTGAAACATGGCAACTTAATGTGGGACTAGCACTGTACCAATACTTTTAAAAAGAAAGAAAAAAGGACTTTAGAAACTGAGGTTCATTTTGCATTGTCTCTAATATGCATTTACAGAAATCATGGAGAAAGGCTTCAGGCAGGCAGAACTGTGTCAGGTGTGCTCCTCGCTGCTGCTTACAGACAGTTTAAGGGATTTATGACTCCAAGGACAAAAGACCTGGGATAGAGTTGTAGAGGGTGCATTATCTTCTGGCTTTGTTAGAGTGAAAACTTAATGTTACGATGCACCAGTTACGTCAAATGATGAATCACAAGTGACAGCATGCAGTTCAACATCCTTCCCATTCCCCTGCAATGGATTTGTAGTTTGCAGTTCTGCTTTAAGGTGAATGTTAGAATTTCTGTCACGATTTTTTAACCACATTTGAAAGGGTGTTGGAACTATGAGCACTGAAAATGGAGAAAGAGAATCATAGAATATCCTGAGTTGGAAGGGACCCACAAGGATTAAGTCCAACACCCAGCTCCATACAGCGCAACTTAAGAGTTAAACCATATATCTAAAAGCGTTGTCCAAACGCTTCTTGAACTCCAGCAGGCTCGGTGCTGTGACCACGTCCCTGGGGAGCCTGTTCCAGTGCCCGACCGCCCTCTCAGTGAGAAACCTTTTCCTAACACCCAGCCTGAACCTCCCCTGTCACAGCTCCATGCCGTTCCCTCGGGTCCTGTCGCTGTCACCAGAGAGCAGAGATCAGCCCTGCCCCTCCGCTCCCCTCGTGAGGAAGCTGCAGGCCTCCATGNGACCCTAAACTGCACACAGTGCTGGAGGTGAGGCCGCAGCAGCACAGAGCAGAGCGGGACAATCCCTTCCCCCGCCCGGCCAGCAGTGCCGTGCCTGATGCACCCAGGGCACGGCTGGCCCTGCTGGCTGCCGGGGCACGCTGCTGGCTCATATTGAGTGCAGTAACAACAAAACACCTCAGATCCCTCTCTGCAAGGCTGCAGTCCAGCCACTTGTCCCCCATCCTACATGTACGTCCAGGATTGCACGTCCCAGGTACAGAATCTGGCTGGTACTTGCATTCCATTGTCAGTTGAGGGCAGGAGACCACAAATATGCAAGACAAAGGGAGTGTTTAAAAAAAAAAAAAACAACAGGGAAAAAAGTATGTTATTTCTGCGATCAAGAAATCCAGTAAAGCTTGCTGCAAATTTCCTCATCAAGTTCTTGTACAGTTCCGTTTATTTAGAACTTAATTTTCAAGTAGATGAAGTAGTTACCTAAGTAAATTATTCAAATATACATTAACTCAAACCACACAAGTTAGGTCAGGTGATCTCTGAACGATTTCTCCTAAGTGGCAGTTCCTCTACTCCATGTCAAAGAAAGAAAATAAATAGGGAGAACTGAAATTGTAAAGAAAGAAAAAAGCACAAAAGCATCTGAACTGAACTGCCTGTAACACCTGGAATTGTTTTGAAATTAAAATCCCATTGAATACATAGAAAAAACACTTTAGTGGGAGTAATGTAAGTTTTAGCAAGAAGGAAAGAATTTCCTTAAGAAATTCTTATTAAGAAATTAATGAGAATTTTCTTATTTTATGAATCAGTGGATTGTTTTATATTTGCAAATCACTAGAGGTTACTGAACAGAGGTGCAAAAAGCTACCATAAATATTTATTAAAACAGATCAAGAAAGAATGTTTTATATCCATTCCAACGGGAAGGAAGTATCCATATGCACAAGGAAATGCAGAGGAATGAACTGTACTTTTGGCTGGTGTAAAATAGCATACTTTTGCAATGTGAATACCCTTCAAATGCATGCCGTCAGAAGGAAAGGTAAGGCTAGGATGATTTGACAGCTTCTACCTGGAGCTACAAGGAAGGAAAGAAAATAAAGGCTGGGTATTAAATAAAAACTGGAATGCAGCTCTCACTGATAGCAATTAGAGTCTGCTCAGTATAACCTCTTAGTGAGGTATTGCCTCCAGGAAAGTGGACACTCTTCTTGTCAGGACATTTAGAGTCACACCTCCCACAGTACTAAAACATACACAGTATACTCATTGGAATGAGTAGGAATGAGGACTCATCTGGATGCTGGGAAAATAACGGGTTGTACCAGCTATACTGTATGTATGTTAAAATAATTCAGAAGCAATGTGCTCAACCACACTGACAGCACCAGCAGCTGAAAGGAAAGGAGATTGTTATGCCTGCAACATTGCTTACTAGAAAATTAGGAGAAAAGGAGAGAGCTATACACACACAAAAAAGAAAAGTGCTGCACTTAATTGGGTGGGAATACACCCCTCTGTAATAGTAGTCTTGGTCTCCATAGCAGGAAATCTTCCTGCCAGGTGGCTAGGATGAAAAGCTGTGAGCCACTGTGCTCCTTTTCTCATAATAGTTCATGTATGAACGTTGTGCATTTGACTTCTCCTACACATGCCCTTCAGGAAGTCTGTGCCATTTTCACAGCTGTTATCAAGTACAAACTATTAATACTGCATCAACATGGATTACTTAATCTTTACTCAGCAGATGGGTTCTGAATATTCTACCCATAAAAACAAAAAAACAAAAACAAACAAACAAACAAACAAACAAAAAANAAAAAAAAAAAAAAACAAAAAAAAAAACTCAGCTAGAAATCATTTACAGGGACTCTGATGATATTTCCACCAAGCTAAGTGTGTGGAAACTCAGTCCCACTTCAATCAGTGGAAGCATCTGCATGCTTGAGGTTCATTTAGTAGCTGTTCCAGGGTTGTGAGAGGGTTTCTGTTAAAGACTGACATTCTGGATCTGCTTTCCTATGTAATGCTGGCCCACAGTAAACTCTGGCTTGCACACAATAATTACAGCAGTCTTAAGACTAGATACAGAGGTTGATTTTTTTTCTGCATCTTCTGACCTGCAATAAGGTAACATCAGCATATTCTGTGCCAGATAGCTGTATATGCGACATGAAAATCATATCCCAAGTCCATTAAAACCAGAAAGGCCAGAGCTTCTTGTTGTCCTATCTTTAACCATCAATCTCACGACAAGGAAGAACAAAAGGTGCCGTATGGAAAAACAGGCTTAAAACCCCTGGGTGTGTAGCCCTCACCCACGCCTTTACTGCTGCAGCAATGGGAGAGGGCTTTTGGTGAGAAGTGTCACAACCTCCTTAAAGCGTGACTTTACATGAAGATTCCAGCTATGGTGCGTATTAGAGTACAATCTGGTCAATGTTTAAGCAAATTCATGTTCTTGCTTATATAAACAGCCCAATAAAATGCAGTGCTTAAGTGCTTGCAGAACTGGCAGCTTGTTCTGTAATGGTAGTTTGCCAGGGAAATAAGGAACTTAGGAGTAAATTTTCCCTGCCTTATGCACAGAAGCAATCCCATTGAATTCGCCTCTGTGCATAAAGCAAGTAGGATGAGGCACAATCTTCTAAGCATGCCAAGCTCATGTATGCACTGGGTACCTTTGGGCAAGCAGTAGTCTAAAAGCAATATGGAAGTCAATAGAAAGGATGTGTAACCACTCTATTTCTGGAGCCATTTTAAATTCTCACCCTGGAGAAGATCTGCATAGGTCTTCGGCATGGTGATTGGTTTATTTTCAAAGAGAACAGCTTTGTGGCTCATATCTTGTGTTTTCTATCTCTACTGACAAGGTGGATCTTATCAAAGAAGTATATGCGGTACAGTTAACTATATATATATTGGATTGTAACAGTCCAACAGGATACAGTCACTGAAGCAGCTGCAGAGAGCTCTAGCAAAGCCTTCAGGCCTCACCTGCGTTTGCATATAACATTTTGCTATGAAGCAACAAGAATGTCAAAGAAATTCAACAAAGGTGCACACTACTTAATGCCTACACGAGCATGCTGCTATGAATATGCTACTTCAAAAAGCAAAGTTACATACAGCTTCAATTGTTTTAACTTCCTTGGCTTGTTATGCTCATCTTTATGCCTTTATGGAAAGGATATTAATGATTTTACAGATATTACCTGACTTAAGGAGTAATTTTAACAACCTGTCTGATTTTTCAAGCAATAAATTTAACATGAAGTATTCTAGTTTTCCCTCCATCAGTGTACTTGAACACCCTCAGATAGCCTTAGATGAACATGAAGACATCAAACACAAAAGCATGGGTGTTTTCTGTTTGGTTGGTTGGTTGGTTGGTTTGGTTTTTTGTTTTTTGGGGGTTTTTTTGCCTGTGTATTAGGCTCATTTATTGTGTGTAACAAGGTATCCTTGTAGAAAAGACAGGAAAACTGAAATGTGAATGGAGGATTGATCCTTGACTTTCTAGCTGTAAGCCTGATTCCTGTTTTAGAAGGACTTTCTCAGAGCTTGAAATGACAAAGTATTCTGGCCAATTCCCAGAGGACCTCAGGGAGCCTGATCTCCTGCCCTATGGATTAAACCCAGCGAGGACAGGACCCGTGATCAGGATGTTCCCCAGGACACTGCTCCTGGAAGTGCACAGCATGGGGGCAAGGAGGGCTACTTATGCCTGAGCCCAGCCCTCAGCTGCAATTACTGGCATTTAGGGGAGTGTTAAGCAGGAACTGGCAGCGCTGCGCTTCTCAGTGTCCAGCCCCCTTGCACAGTAATCCTCAGCCCCCCAACCAGTCAGGGTTTCAGTATCCCAGACATTGACTAACAGGTGGGACTGGGCCTCCCCAGCGCCCAGGTGACTGGAGGCCGGTGCCAGCGAGGGGCTGCAGCCTGGTCCCCAGCCCGGCTAAGCAGTGGTGGCTGGCAGTGGCCAGCCCTGCACGTGGCACGGCTCTGCCTCTTCTTCCCGTGTGCTTGAGGACTGAGAGGGGCACGGGGGAGGCGTGGGAGGTGACAGGGGGACGAGGGAGACAGGCAGTGCCCAGGGTGAGGGGCTGAGCAAGGCAGAAGCCGGAGAGCATTTCTGAAAAGATGGGAATGCTTGGTGGCTCTCCCCAGGCCCGTTACGTTTGTAACACGTTTCAGCGGTAAGGGTTTCTGCTTGGATTTTCTCTGTCAGTTAGCCCAGGTGAGCGCAGCAACCTGAGGATCAGCTAGGAAGAGATGATTATGTGATGATACTGTCCACAGAAGCTGCTGTTTGTCGCTTTCCTCCTTCAGCCAAGGAGCTTGGAGCGATCCAGCAGCCTCTGGGCCTCTGTAGCCGCTCTGGTTGCACAACCTACAGGCAGGTACTGCCTGCCCACAGCTGAGCTGCTTGCAAGCCACAGGCAGCTCAGGAAGCCCAGATTTGCCCCTGCTGTTGCATTAGGTGTTGGCAAGTATTGTTTGTAAATTGCAAATTCTGTGTGACTATACAGATTACGGTGTTTGCTTTCTGAAGCCAGCATACAGGGTGAGGACCAGATGCAGTTATTTCCCTGAAGAATTCGTCATTATTCCTCCCTGATAAGAGCAGTACTCCAGGCTAGAAACTATTTTAGGGAGGGGATATGGCTCTTTTTTCATTTTTGATATTTTCTGTTCCGGAGGTAAACTGCCAAAGGGGTTGACTGTATTCTGCTTTGAATGTCAATAGCAGGAAATTAAGTAAAAGAAGTGTGTGTCTTTTAGCCCTTATGCTTGTCACAACTGAAAAACTAGTTACACTGGGTGGTTCAGTGGAGGATTTTTATCCTAGTCTCAGTTGGTAGGTCAGGTGTTGAGGGCAGAGCTGTAAGTACTAAATGGACGAAGAAAGTACAAAGAAACTATGTGTAAGGTCTCAAAATTTGCGGTCTGTTGAATTTCATTATTTAGTGATATTTGACTGCTTCTTCATAGTCTTCAAAAAGATGAATCTAGTAGTTCAGAACACACAAAGTCAAGAGCTGCTGCATAAATTAATAATGGTTACAATTATTTACCATTTTTAACAGTAGAAAAGCAAGTGCTGGGGGAGGAGACCTTAAAATGCAAAGAAAGGTATGATCCCTGCTTTCAAGAGATTCCTGATTAGTTTAAAATGTAATGCAACAGAGGCAAAAAATGGAGCATTGTAGAACAAGAACTTGACCTGGCTGCTCAGCCTAAAAACAGAAAGTTTTATTTTAGGTCATGTAAATATATTTTGTTAACAAAGACACATAAACAGAGATTGAGGTATGAAATAGAAAGAGGAACTCAGGAGATACTTTCTTGAAGAAACAAAAAAACAGCAGAGATGGTTTGGATGAAACCCAGGGCAGCTGCAGTAAGAGAAAACCGTGACACGAAGCTCACACCTCAGCTATGTGCAGGGTGAGGTGGGGCAGAGGCTGAATCTCTGGAGAGGAACTGGCTTACACCTGGCTTGGAGGTTAACACACCCACCTGAAACCGGATGCAGCGAAGAGGGTCAACCAGGTAGGTTGGCGACCCCAGAGAACAGTCGTAGGATTTGCTTTATAGGTTAAATGGCACTGAGGAGGCAAAAAGAAAGGGTAGTGGGCAGTCAGAATTGATACTCTCAGTTTAGTTACTAAGATAGCAGAAAGACAGTAGGTCTTAAAATCTTAATTACAGAAAAGATGGGTGTTTTATTTCTTCATACTCTGCTTATAGCAATGGGTAAGTATTTAGGATAGTATCTCCTTTCCGGCCATGTTAATGTAGAAATACTGCACTGGTTGTGACATGGGACTGTTTTGAATAGAGAACAGGAAATTAATCTCTGATTGAGATCTGTTTCTTATCCCTCTTGTACTTCTTTGAAGTTCTTGTATCCAAAGTATTTTCCCTGCAAGCATGAAGCTGTTTTCATGGTAACAACTCCACTCCCTTCCTCCCTTCTAGAAATGAGCCTTTGATTCATTTGTACAGACTGTGCTAATCCATCCGGACCCGAGGCAGGAGCTAGCTCTCCTCCTCAGGGTCTGCACGGTCCATCTGTCTGTCAGCACGAGGGCACCAGGAGTGCAATGCAGCCTGCCCACGCTGCCTGGGTGGGTCCAGACCAGATGCCACGGAGCTGCCAGATGCCTGGGAGAGGTTGGCTGGAACACGTCGGCTGTGTCCTCAATGCTCTGCCCGTGCGCCAGTGGCAGCCCAGGGTAAGAGGCAGACACCTTCAGCCAAAAGGGCCAGAGCAGGTTATAGTTTCCAAAGCAGGGGAAGCAGGGCTGCTAGCCAGTGATCCACAGCAAGGTCGTCCTGTCTTGGTGGAACTACGGTGCACGCATCTCAGAGCGACCCTACGCAGAGCCACAGAACGGTTTGGGTTGGAAGGGACCTTTAGAGATGACCTAGCTCCAGCCCCCGTGTCTTTAGTCTGTCCATTATTAGTGGGACCACTATTAAACTCGGCGGCGACGGCAGTGCGTTTGCATTTGCCCCCACAGTGCACAAGCAGCAGGGCGACGAGGGCACACCTCGTGGAGCGGCTGCACGGAATAACAAGAGATTGCTTTGCTGTTCCCCGGAGTACGCTGCACAATGTCAGGGCAAAGGGGTGGGGTAGGAGTAGGTCCGTGGAAGAAGGGATATAAGGGTGATCCGCAGCTATGCAAATAACGATGAAATGTAAGAGGGCACTTAAACTGAAATAGGACGTGCAACACAAGTAGCCACAGAAGTGGAATAGCACCTGCACATAGCTTGATAACAGCAGGCCTGTAACAGGGGACTAGCAGAAGGGAAATGGCTGTGGAGTCCGTATGGAGTTTCCTTTGGAGGAAGTATCTCTTTCTTCTTAGAGAAAGCCAGAGCGTGGCCTTCAGGGGAGGTGGGTGAGGGTGCCTGTTTAAAGCCCCTGTATCTCTGTACGCACCCCAGGACCGGCTGGTGCCCCTTGATGACCTGCTCTGCACATTGGATGTGGAGCTGTGTGGGCAGGGACGGTGCTCCTCTCCCATCTTCACATGAACTTGCCCACAAACAGGCAGCTGCACAAAATGATGACTATAGCCTCTGCCTGTATTAACATCACACGGTTTTTTTTCCACTAGTTTAGTGAGAAGGAAATGCCCACCTTGGCCCTTTACGCGGCCTTCCCCTGACAAATCAGCAGATCTGCGACCTGGAAGAAAGGTCTACAGCATAGGCAAAGATCTGGGACCTGGGGTAACATCATGGATGTCAAGTTCACCATGTGAATCTGAGACAGATGTAACAGTAGTGTTAGGGGAGCAATGTCCCTGCTACATTTCTCCATTTTTTGCTCCTTTCGTACAAAAAACTGTATCTTGTCTTGGTCCTCTACATAATCCCCAGTTTTAGTACCCTCCTCCCTTATGTGAGGAGGCACAAGTATAAAGCCATGAGTCTGGTACCCATGTTTGTGATTTGT
This sequence comes from Chauna torquata, assembly GCA_013399475.1. NCBI lineage: Eukaryota > Metazoa > Chordata > Aves > Anseriformes > Anhimidae > Chauna > Chauna torquata. The sequence continues at coordinate 73,596 of VXAL01017444.1, forward strand.
GTGGGTGTAAATACACCTTATACATAAAAAGTCATGCTTACAGCAGTATTGTCATCTTGTCATACATTAGTTAGGCTTGACAAAGTTATTTTCAGTTTGGTTTTTTTTTTTTTTAATAGTGAATCTGTAGTACTTCTGCGGCTTTAGACCTGGAATAACTAATCTGGGAGCTGAGAATACACCTATGGGGAACCAATACTGTTCTAATTTTTCTGCCACTCACAGCAGGAATTTCTGTTAGGAATCATTCATTAAAGTTGATTCAGTGAGCTGTGCTGCAGCACTGCAATTCTCTGGTGTATCACGTGCTTCCTCACTATGTTACAAGACATATATTTTACATGAAAAATACTTTCTGAACAATAAAACATTTGGCAGATATCCATGATCTAGAATAAAGCTGGGGAGAATTTTCTGGTGCCCACAATAACACAGCAATGATTACATGAAAAGTATCATGCTGGAAGTTTATAAGTCACTTTAACAGTTGTCAGATGTGGTGTGTGATGTTGCACCACTCTTCTACAGCATAGACATAAAAAACACAGCATGTTTGCATTTAGCTTACCCTAGCAGGAGCTCTGAAAGTTATGGATATATTGTTAATAAAATGTCCAGGTTATGGTACATGCTGCATGTGCATTTGCATATACATATGTAAGTAAGTCTTGAATCCTTTGAGCCATTAGATGAGACTTAGAGGAGCTGTTCGCAAACTAGGTTTCTCATGTGACTCTTGTTAATTGAATGCTTCTTTTTTACGTTCTCTCAGCTACAGCTGTGGATGTTTGCAGGCTGATTTCAAGTCCTCTGACATACTAGTAGTATTTATGGAAGTTTTAGCTAAATTAGCACAGCTGCAGTCAGAGTTAAATCCTCACTATTAAAGGAAAATTAATGAGGGAAAATAAACGAACATTAGACCTAGCCCCTCCCAGCAGTCCTCACAGCCCACACCTCTGTTTAAAATTATCATAGCACCTACTTTAGTGGAGCTGATTTCTTGCTGTTTGACCCTGCCTGCCTGCCTGGCCCCACAGAGAGCTATTATGGACATCTGTGACATAAAAAATTGTCTTGCTTAACCTGCGGTGAAGTGAATACTGGTGAACAAAAATAACTCTGTCTTGGTTACAGTATGAAGCAGTTTATCTCTGTTCACTATAGCTGAGCTTGTACAAAACCTAAGTTTTATATTATCAGTTTTTCTTCATGCCTGAAACACCTTGGGAAAGAAAGGAATTCATAGTCTTTTAAAAGCTGTAGTCGGAATAACTGTCAAAAGTCAAATGACTCATAATCAATATTAGCAGGAAGGCATGCATGATGCAAAAGAAGCATATGGGTGAGGACTGAAATAAGCTCATTAAATGTTCTAACAGAAGCCTCCATATACAGCAGTTAGTGGTAATAAACTTCAACAAAATAAAACTTAAACAGATAAAAATGAAATACATGATTCTGGTGAATGATATGTGATTCTTTTTCTCTTCCCTCCTTGCCTCCTTCTTCCACCATGAAGCACCTCAGTAAGTCCTAGCTTGTGTGGTGGAAGTGTTCCAAGTTCCCAGCTGCCGTCCCTTGAGAAAAGACTAGAGGCATCTCCGCCGAAGGACAAAGCTGTTGCACCGCTGAATGTTGTATCCCTTCATTTTTGATGTCTAATTTAGTAGTGGAACTGGGTTTGTACCCTCAGCCTTCTCTTCAGTGCCTGAGATGAGCTGTGTGTTTAGGAGTGGGGCTTATAAATGCCATCTTTAGTTAGTTCTCAGTATGGGACTATGTAAGAGAGAAACAGGAAAAAACAAGTATCAAGATTTGTCTATTCCTTTCGGGTAAGCGGTTTTCTGTCTTTCATTTGCCCTCTAAGGGACTACCTGACTTTCCTAACCCCTTTTCATAAATCACCCCTACTGCAGATCAACATTCTTTTTTTATCTAAAAAATTGGCTAAATTTAAAAGTATCTATTTATTCAACCAGCTGTTACCACCTAGTGTTACAGCACAGTGGCACAATACAGCACATAAGCCACTGAAACTCATTCTTTGCTAGTGTCAAGAAGACTGGCAGTGCTTTAGCAGAAGCAAGGGATCAGAAAGATCAGTAGAGGATGGCTCTTGGGAAAGACGTTCGGGAGGGAAAGGGAAACAAAAGCAACGAGTCAAGGGAGATTCACAGAGGCACAAGCATCTCTTCTCAGCATCAGTCCCCACTTTTAATTTTAAACACTCCACAAACCTTCTGTTTCTTGACTCCAAAAAATCTTCAAATAGATAGCCATGCTGCACATATCCCAAAACTGATGTTCATTTGTACGTTTGTACATTTGTTCATTTGTTCAAGATATACCAAAAATGAGCCTAAGATAATTTTAATAGATTAAATCCGTGAAAAAAAAAAGTGTGCATTTTTATTTGGGAATTTTAAATTATTCCCTGTCAGGTCAGTATAAGACACCTGCTAACAAATTTGTCTTCTAAATAACCTCCAGGCCTACAAACCCAAGAACCAAGTTCTGCAATAAAGTGACTTCAGGCCTCCACTGGTATTGACATGCCAAGCAACCACGGCCATCCAGCTGTGCTGTCCCCCAGGTCAGATCAGGGCTGAGTCCATCCCTCACGTTGTGCTGAGTTCATAGTGGCCTGGTGAGTAACACCTGGCACTTGCCAGGATGTTCTGTCCGCACGAGTTGCAAAGGTACTTTGCAAAATGTTCAGCGAGCTTGGGAAGCATTGCCGTTCTCGTTTTACAGGTGGAGAAACAGATGCAGAGAGGTTAAGCGGTTTATCTGAGGTCTTGGAGGAAGCAAGGGGCAGAGCTGAGAATCTAGTTCAGGAAGCCTAGGTCTCAGGACCTTGACCTAAGTGACACTTTCTTTGGAAAGCACCTCAATATTAACAATTGCTTTTTTCTGTATAATAGAGATGTATAATTCCAACTAAAGGAAATGAGAACTGTGAGAAATGGTTAATTATAAGAATAAGGCTAAATCACCAAGAAAACAGGAGGTGTATACTGCTGAGAGGAATACCATGTTGAGTAAGTTGGGAGCATGAACACTATTAGTTCTGACTTCTGCAAACAGACTTTGCTAAATTGGCAATTGGCACAAGTGATCTTCTGCTGCATTTCCAGATATGGACTTAGTTTCCCCAGGGCTGTCTTAGATGCATTCATGTTTTAAATCGTATAAACTATGACTTCCTGAAAATAAAAATAGCTTTGTTAAACTTAGACTTTCAATAAACTATGTCAGATTACGCAAGGAAGGAAAAGTATTTCTTTGCATAATAAAAGTTTCTGGCTAGTGACAAAACATTTTAAGACTTAAAACATATGCAATGTCCTGAGAATCCTCTCATGTTCACCAGTTTAGCTCTGGATAGAATGGACGCTGCTTCTCAGTGCACTTTACTTTCTTCTCACACTGAAGTTCTTAACCACAATAAAAACCTAAACCCTACTTCCAAGTTCTTCCATCAGACGGAGAAGTTGAACAACCTGGAGCAGTGTCAGCATTTCGTATCTTTTTTCTCCATGCACAGCAGGACTCCAATCTACATGTAACTTTGTGAACAGCCTCACTGAAGGTAACCGAGCTGTTCCTATACAGCACGTTAAAGAAGAATCCTTTTTTGCTACTAAGGCAGAGTGCCATTTTTAGAGATACGTGCAGGTCACACTTTTGGTGAAACTGCAGCTCTGAAAGCTAACTGCCAAGTCATGTGGGCAGGGATTAACTCATGGGCCACCTGCACGCCCTTCGGAGAAAGCACGAGGTGAGGGCGAGCAGCACGCATGAGAGCACCGTGGCAGAGTCTACCGGGTAGGAGTAACTTTGCATTTTCAAACGTGCCAAATGAATGAAATGAGACAACTCCTGTGTGTGAGGTTTGGCATGGGTGTGTGTAGGGCTAAGGCCCTAATAATGCACTAGAGTTACTGTAATGATATTTGCTGGGGGGGAAAAAAAGGAAAGCTAAATCCTACAGAGCTTTCCTGAGATGCAAACATAAGCAATGTGGTATACCATCTCATTGGGTTTATTTGTAGGCCTGAATCACTGGGGAAGGTTTTGAGTGCAAGTTGTCTGTGCAGCACAATGTCTGTCTCAAGCAAGTTAGGACATGTGGCTTTTTATTCCCTTTCATGGTACAAAGGGACCCTTCACATGATCAAAGAATGGGCGTTTGTTCTGTCTAGCCCAGCCAAAAGCACATGCCAAGGGGATTCTTCCCTTGCTGGCATAGCGCACTCAGGAAGGGTCCCCGTCCTCCATGGGTGCTTTCACTCATCCCTGTCAGTAGCACTCTTCCATTCACTTCTGCATTGTTGCAGGGGGTCTGTAACTCTTCCTGATTGCTAACCTGCTTCACAATTGACAGCAAAGAGAGGAGACAACTGGGAAAGATGTATAGGAGGGAACAGTAGCTAAGAACACGGCTTTCTGCAGCACTTCGCCACCCGCCTGAGGAAAAATTCTGGAGCTATGCACAACATTTTCTGCAGTATGTATTTTCTCTTGGGTAACAGAACCATGAAATGAGAGAAAGTCAGCTTGAAGAATTAACAGCCTCGCAGTATTAGCATCTTGTGGCCACACAAAGACAGTAATCTCTGAACTTGCTTCAGTTCTCTCTTTCCTGATAGCACCACTAGCAATGACTCAAGAATACAAAACAAATTACAGCAGAACCACTGGTACAAAAGGGAACAAAGAAAAACAGTGGGGATGTTTTTAATGACCCACTTGCCCTGTTATAGATAGTTTTCCGAAGGTAATTTTCTGATTCGTTTTTATTTATGTACTGTTTTTTGAAAATCTGCTGTGGTAGTATGCACCAGTGACTCAGTTTGTGAGGCACTTCTCTATTTTTGATACTGTCACAGGAGTTCATGGTTCTCGCAGCCTCATGGGACTGGTTCTCTCTCTCTCTGTCAGCCATGCATGTATGCAGAAAGATTTGATGTAAATCTTTATTAATTTTCTGTAGAGAATACAATAATCAAACAGAACTTCAATGGCAAGGGTCCAAGAGTCTAATTTTTGAACAATATGGAAGAGAAACGTTCCATATCTGGCTGTTCAATTTACATATTTTGTTGTACATCAATGAATTCAGATGGCCTAAATTAATTTTTAGGTCTCTGTGTCACAGTAGGTTTATCTGACGCTCAAACAGGTATATACAAAAGCTGTTTTCTATATTGCCAGCTGAGAATTGAGCAGTTATCTTTTTCAAAAGAATAAGAGAAAATAAATAAATATCCTATATGCAGGGTAGGATTGTAAGATGTCCTGAATATGGGATGGGAAGCCAACAGTCTGAATTCTGAGCTGGATTAGAAGTCCCTTTCAAAATTTGATGACAAAGCTAGATGTAGAAATCTGTACTTAGGAATTATAATGTAATATTCCAGGGCTACTTGGAAGAGACAGAAAGCCTAACACACTCCAGACAAGTTTTGCCCATGGGTTGCTACAGTCTGGTGCATGATGTTCTAACTCTAAATTAGAGACCTGAAATAGTTCAGAAAGACAGTTTCTACACGAACAAGTAGAATGCTGCAGGTGCAGCAGAGCTGTAGAGCAAAACACTCAGTGCTGAGGACCAATGCCCACAGTGTACACATTTTGGAGATTTTGAAAGACAAATGCAGATGTGAACTAATTGGAAATTCCTGAATCCATTTTTACTCAGTGCTGAAAAGGCAGAATGATGAAAAGCGGAAGAGATGGTTGGAAAAAAAGAAACTATCAGAAAATATGCTGCAACTGGATTTTATACTTTTTTTTTTCCCTTTTGATTGTAGTTCTGCGTAGACCGAGCACTAGCAAAGACATTTTTTCAATGTCAGATTGGGTTGAAACAGTCAATTTTGATTAAAAACAAGCAAACAAACAAAAAAACAACAGACTAAGATTTGTCTTTCAGCGAGTAGCGTGGATCTGTCAGAGTGGCACCACAGCCACCCAACCTGTCATTTAACCATCCTCACCTCACCTTGATTATTTCTTAGTTCGACTTGCTCCATCTTGTTCTTCGTTTTGACTGTGAGGTCCTCAAAGCAGGTTCTCTTTCTACATATGTAAGGACTTTCTTGTTTTGGATATAAATGACATAGTGGGGCTTTTGGGTGCTGACCCAAGGGAAACAGGAAGCAACAAAACTAACAGTAACTATAGTTAATATCCCAAGCTTCCACTAAATTTTCAGCCTGCTCCTGCTTTGTTTTCAGTGCGGTTGACCACCCTGGGAAATGAATGAATACAGTACCTTTTTTCTGCTTCTGTTGATTCAGTTTGTTTTACTTGTGAAAATTGCATATATGCAATTTTGGTCCTAAATGGGTGAACTTCAAAAGGGCAAACATGCCAGAGAAACTGATACCTTGTTCAGGAACATACACATTAGTAGTTTTAAAATTTGAACAGAAATTTAACAGTTGTGAAATTTTCCAACACTACTACAGGACAAAGACGCTGTGTCTTCACTGTGAGATAAGTGTACTTGGTGTCATATGCCATGCGCTGGTCCGCCAACAAAGGACCTGCTGGAGCACACTGCACATCCCCGGCGGGCTGCTAATCCTGGTTACGTCTGTGTAACAGGCAAGGCACAGCAGGGAACGAGAGGCAGGTGCCCTGTTCCCAGCGCTTGTCCTGACGTGGAGCTGGGATGCAGCCTCTGTGCACTCCTAGACTGAGACACTGTAAAGACAATAATGAGGCCATTAATAATGCATGGTGAAAGGCATGTAATTGATGGTGGTGGGTAAACACGAAATTATCAGCAAAGCTTTCCCAGGAAATCTCCCAGTATATTTCAAATCTAGAAAAAGTTAGGGAGAAAAAATGGAAGACCATTCAAAATCTGTCCTACGAGCCAAAAGAGTTAGTACATTTTTTTGTTTAACCTCCTGTAGGCATATGCCCGCACACTAAACCCAGTTTACCACTATAAATATCTCACAAATAAAGTATCTTACAATGCCAGTCTGTAAACTTTTGGTAGCAGCTACCAAAGATTTTTTGTCAAAAATTCTCAACGACTCCCGAAAGTGGTGGGAATCTGCTGGTACAACACAGCTGGTTTCTCAGCTATGTGAAACAGGTTGGAGCAACGCAGGTTGCCAGCAGCATGTCTTTGCTGTTGCTCCCAGTTGTTCTTAACATTAGTGAAGCTGTCTGAGCATTGGCAAAGCATAGGTTAAAAAATACCACTAAAGAATAGCTTAGTGAGTTAGTGGATTTAAGTGGTTTTTAAATGCGATCCCACACTGGATGAGTAAATTGTGCTAGCAATCTTCCAGCAAGATGTTGGTTTAAGCCCCCACTGCTTGAAAGGCCTTAGGGACACAGCCTCAAAATAGAACTGCTATATATAGTCCGATGGTGACAAAACAGTAAACATAGGGATGCAGCATGTCGTTCTCAGTCCTCTAGGCACCGAAGCGAGTCGCTTTCAGTGTCCTGCAGACCCTCTTCTACCCAATTCAGCTACCAAAATGAAGCCAGTAAAAGCAGCCGGTGCGGTATGCTGATGTTACTCCCTGCTTTGAATCCCTGGCTCCATGGATAGAACAAGGCTGTGCATTAACAGCCAGGATGCCTTAGGTGGTTCTGGCTTTGTCCTCCAGGTAGGCTGCTTATGGTCCCAATGAAATGAGTGGTGGTTAATCCATTTCCAAATGCATATTTGGACCAACAGGGCTAAAAATACAGGAACCAAAAGGGAAGCAATCACATGGTGGACACAAAACACTAAAGTACATACTGACTTCTCAAAATTATGCATCCTTATATCCTCCTGGGCACAGCCCTATTTATGTATCATTGCCATTTACTGCTCAGCTGTGGGTTGTTTGAGGAAAAGATAGTTTCTATGAGGCAACTCAGCACAGAAATCCTCAGAATCTTTTCCTAGATATATAAATTACCACCTATTATTTATATATACATTTTGAATAGTTGTTCCGTGCTGCTATTCCACATGTTTTCTCTATAAATTTTTTCCTGATTTCTGCACACTGTAATCAGTCTCTCTGTCAGGGATTTTTAAAGTGAAAAATGATTCATCAACATTTTGCTTGACTATTTTTGGAATGTTAGAAAAGTGCGAGTTGTATTAGTTAGCAAGGGGTAGTCTGACAAATTCTTGCACTTCGCCTGGCAATATGTTTGCTTTGCTCATGAATAGGACCTGTGCTAGTGTGTTTTGTTTACAGCATGAACTGTTCTGGAAGAATAGCTGAAATATACTCAGGTACAATAAAGGACCTACTGCCTTCTAATATGAGATGCTGTTGAAGTTGCTGTAAATTTCAGTGGAAGTTCAATACCTGGAGCAGCTCCAAGATCTAGCTCCTAACTTGGAATCAAATTACATTTAGTATCCATTTAAAGCTTAGATTGTTTTTAAGTGTGTCCACCAGTGTTGTTGCATGTTGCCTAATTTTTCCTTGCAATTACTCGGAAACCACCAAACTCTACTAAAATTCCATGGGTATGCCAATTAGCAGCAGCTAAATGCTTCTATTTATGGGTGAAAGTCAACCGTGCATTCCTGCAATTTTTCATAGAAACTTACTTGCATGAAGTAGTCTGGGTGTTTTACTACTTTCACCTCAAATATTTTCTATAAACACTTCTGTGACATTACGGAGGTAAGACTTGGGTGCAAGTGGTGAATTCTGGAAGGCCCAAGATTTCTCTGAATGATTGCAGGGGAAGCTGTTCCTCTGCACCGCAACCACCTCCGGCTGTGCTACTGTGGCTGCCTCACAAAAAACGGAGGTTCCAAAAATATGCGAAATACAACACAGAGCACTAAGCCGTAGTTAAAACGTGTTTCAGCACCATTCAAAGTGTTGGTTACCATAATAAAGCTACAGACTATCTGAGGTCTCATCTCACTAGAAGGAGGCCACTGCAGTGAAAAGGGAGCTTTGGCCATCTCACTCCAGCTCCAGCCTACTGCATTGCTCCTGGTGCAGGCTGCCAGGCAGAACGCTGAAGGCTCAGCAGTGAGATACATCCAGGGAGGGCCCATACCTCTGACTCTTCTTGGATGGACATATTTGATAACCTCTTAGTTTGCAGCTTATCAATTAAGCCATAAGAGTGAATCTTTTTTTTTTTTTTCCTGCAGCATGAGTTAAGTTCCAAGGTGTTAAAGCCCCATACTCCAGAACATTTACTTCTGTCTTTGGATATTGCAGGATTATACTTGATTCAGGCTAAATATCCCAATGCTTTGGTAAGTTAGACAGCGATGCTGGTACAGATAGCTCAACGATGGCATCTGAGGAAAATTTCCCATGTTTCTCATGGTTTTGGGAGAAAAGGAACTAAGTTAAGATTAAATATAGACAAGTGAAGGGAAAGAAGATGGTTGATTAAATGCTCCTTTCTCAATTTTGTGCCATAGGAGACAAAAGGCAGTCACTCAAGACCCAGAGGAAATAGACTTTCAGAGAATATTTGAATTTACAGCGCAATCATCTTGCAGAATTTACTGCCACCATATATTGCTAAAGGCATAAAGCTGGAAAAATTGTACTCTGGCTGCCTGCATCAGCTATGACTTCCATCATGTGAATTAGGTAATTGGATAGTCCCATTTTCAAGGCTAATTCTCCCAAATGCATAAATATGAAAACCTGAGATTTCTCTAAGGCTATTTTCCTGTTATTCTATTTGCTTTCTATTCAGTTTGGTGCTCGAGTTTCTCTCTCTCTCTCTTTTTTTTTTTTTTCTGTGTAACTAAGTCAGGTTTTTCTTACCTTACTTCAAGCTGTGAATTCTGTGTATATCTGTGTGTTTGTCATAAAAGGGTACAGTCCCAGATTTGTAAGTTCCTATAAGCTTCATTAAAATAGGTGGCTCAAGAGATGAGAGAAACCCTGCCCAGAATATGAGAAGCCACTAAATGTTGTTTTCCTTTATTAGACTCTAGAGAAATCACACAGTAAAGACTTTGTGAATGTCTCACCTGCTAGAAAAACTTTGGTCATTTGACTTTTTACTAGACCACAGGGAACTTTATCACAGGATAGAAACCCTAAGGAACTATAATTCATTAGTTCCAGCATTCATGAGACTTCATACTGTTCTTTTACTATTAGTGCATCTTAGTCATGTTTCAGCTTATACGCATAGTTTTGTCCTTTCCTTTTGTAGTTTTGTCACTATGAAAGATCGAGATCTCACTTCCCGTTGCGTATCTGAGACCAGAATTCAGGACGGATGTTACCATCCATTTCCACATCAGGAAAACATTCTCTTGTCAAATACTATGGGCAACATCCATGTAGCTTGAAATCTAGATTTAATTATACATATGGCATTGCTGATCACATGTAGCTAGAACTTTCAGTTATTCACTGAGATTATGTCCATAAACATTTTGTTTTAATTCCCTCAGCACCTGTGAAAAGCCTGCTGCTAGAGAGTATGTTCACTCACCATTCACTTGTACCCAGTCCTCAATGTCATTGCTACATCAGTGGGCTTGCTCAATTCAGGAATAAAAAGGCAGGCGTTTGGGCCCTGCCCCACGCAGAAAGCCATGCCCTGCTATGGCAAACTCTCTACGTCTGGTAGGGCAGCTGGATGTGCAAAACTGTACTTTGCCCATGCATGGATGAGTGAGGCTGATGGCAAGGTGATAAAAAGCTGTGTAACCTTACACATACATTTTTCTGTGGTGTGGATGGCATTTGTGTTCAATTTTTGAAGCAACTTCATATATATCCTGCCTCTGGCTTGACCTGAGGGTTTTCTGAAATTCTCCCAACTCTAACTATTAGCAGTTAGTGGGATTCTTATTTTAGGGAAAGCTCAGTATGTTTTTCCTGCCACATCATCTAGTTCGGTTGTGAGCCCCACCTCTTTTGACCAGTACTATGGACACGAAATAAACATCAGTACTTAATGATCATACTGTTTGAAATCCCAGTTGCAAGTTCAAAGAGCACATGCTTCAGGGCACACAGTCAGTGTTCATATGCTGAGGGCAGTTGCTTTTTTTTTCCTCATGAATATGAACATGAATGTCCTTTTCAAAACGAATGTCGTCAATCTCTGGTGGCTTGGGACTGAAAGTTATTCCAGATTAATCTAGTAGGTTGGAAACAGATCAAAAATACCAGCAATATATGAGTTGATGCAACTCACTGCCAGTTACATAAATGAGGAAGGTATCGTAATGGGATGGCTGACTGCACAGCCAAACACTGCTGCAAGCAGGCTTTTAGTACCACCGATCCATCAAACAAGTAAGATTCTGTTTTTAAATATCTAGTTAAACTAGCTACAATAAATAGCGTAGACTAAAAAAATAAATCCAGGAGCAATGGAAAAAGAAGACTGCAATTTATAAGGTGAAATTGAACATAAAACTTCCCGGTATGGAGAAAAAAAGATCCAGGCACTCAAAACACTGTGTTATGAAGCTAAACATACCAGATAAAAACCTGATCGTACTGAAGGCAGTGGCATGTCTTCCACTGAAGTCATTCAATTTCTAAGGTCAGCAGCAGATGGGGGTACTTCCCAGAGCTCAGGAACCAAAAGAATGTTTCACAGAGAGGACAGAATTCCCCTTAGAAGCACAAAGTACCACTGGTACTGGATATAGCATCCCCGTGAATTTTTTAAAGCTAGAAATAGAATTAATCTGAAAGTATTAGGAATGCTGTATTCCTTTTCACGCTTCTTCAGGAAAAAAGAAATAAGGAAATAAGGAAAGAGAAAGAAAGAAAGAAAGAAAGAAAGAAAGAAAGAAAGAAA
>VXAL01017451.1:0-13685 GCA_013399475.1 Chauna torquata
GGGCCCCAGAGCTGAACGCAGGATTCCACACGGGGTCTCAGGAGAGCAGAGTAGAGAGGGAGAATCACTTCCCTCAACCTGCTGGCCAGGCTTCTTTTGAGGCAGACCAGGATACTTCTAGGCTGCAAGTGTACATTGCCGGCTCATGTTGAGCTTAAGCCAGCAATGTGTGCTTGCAGCCCAGAAGGCCATTTAGAAACAAAAAGTTTCTAAACTATACATTTCTCTCAGCTGTTCAGTGTTCCAGTGTCTTGCCTCCCATGATGTCATTATGCCATTAGTTTTCCAGTGATTATCTATCTCAGTGGTCAGAGGTTATCATTTTTTTTGTAATAAAGGTCTCAGCAGTAGGTAGTTTTTCTCACATGCACCATAATTTTCACGTGCATACAGTTCCTGAATGTCAAATATAAAAACAAAACACAACAATACCTGCTAAACAAAAAAACACCCAAACAGTGTCGCAGCCTGCTACCCATAACATGAAAATAGAGTTCTGGGGCCTTGTGTATGCAGCATGAAACAAGGAAGCAGGCAAAAAACATCTGTGAGTCGCTTGTAAATAATTCTCTATAATTTTGAAGGCCTACACCCAAATCTGAATAAGTGAATACAGCTTCTGGTAAGAAATGTAACTCTGCCTCTGTCCAAACTGAGTGAAATAAAACAAACATATATAATGGCTGTTACTGATATCTATTAATCTGCGTGAAGAATGTTTTTTGTGCCATCTACTTTAATAATAGTCTATGAAGTTTCTTATAGCACAGATAAGGTGGTTTCTGATCCTGATACAAGTCTGTTGTTTGTCATAAATTTTTAATTAATTGCATGAGGCAATAAGTAGAGAAATGACAGCTAAAGGCATTTGGTTCATAAACAGTAAGTTAGCCCAAAATAGTCCAGAATTTGGATGTCTTTTAGAAGAATTTCTTCTGTGGAGCAGGATTGTTAATGAGTCAAGTATATACAGGTTTAGCCTGTCTAAGCTCTCCTGAGTGAGTCTTTGAGCTCAGTTTATGCTTCCTATGGTTTTATGCATTGGTTTCCCTAGCTCTTTCCCTTCAATGTTTTATGATACTGGGGAACGTTGCCTGTTGTTATTTGTGTTGAGGCTTTTCCTGTACAGAACAGTGCAGATTGCTTAAGCATCTCTGCAAGCTGTGTGTTGAACTGCTTCTAAGTTATATTCTTACTCTCTTTGATATAGATTATTTCCTGTTTTTTCATCTCCAGCATTGCGAGATGTATATTACTTTTATTTGTAGAAGTCACTCTTGGCTTCCTTCTATTTAGAACACGTCAGCCCCTTATTATACACTTTTATGTATGGCTTTTCTTCCTAAATAAAGTACACAAGGGTACATACAACATTTATAAATCATCATTGGGATTTTAAAGACTAGATAACTTTGATTCCCGTCTCTTCTTCTTTGAAATGGAACTTACACTTGTTACTTACAAGTATTGGTTTCTCTTCAACTCTTATGCCACTGTAATTTGCACAACTGTTGGTATTCAGAAGTTCCAGAAATTCAGAATTCTAAACTGAGGTCTGTTGGGTATTGAGAATGTCTGACAGTCTGATTACTCAAGTGACTGAATTTGGATTCTAAAATTGCATGTTTAAAAATCTTCTTTTTAAAATCTGATCTGTAATTGGCCCTCAGTTATTATCACATGTGAAATCAGCGTTTCTCTAGTGTATTTTACTTATGTGTACATTTCTACTTAAATACAGCCAAAGTGCCTTCTGGCTCCAGACCCCTTCATGCTGAGAATGGTATATTTTGTATGATACATACTACAAAATCATGGCTAGGTTGTGATTTTTTTTATTGCCATTATTCCTCTGTGTAGCCTACGTATTTTCTTTGTAGTAAGGGTGGGAAAATCAGTTCAGATAAAATTTGTGGACGTGGTAAAGACAAGTAAGCTGTTCTGTTATATTGAGTTCACTTTCATTTACCCCTTGCTCAGATTTGGAGGTCCTGAGAAAGCTGTCTGCTCAGTGGTTTTTACTCTCTGCTTATTTTTCAAAGTGAAGGACTAGAAATGTGTATTTCAGTTGTGCAGGACATTCAGATGTGTTAAAAGGCTGGTCATATTATTTGAGGAGATCATTAGGGACATAGAAGGAAAGCAGTTAGGAATTTGGAGATAATGGAAATTAACATTTTTTGTGTTGATGAATTTGGCAATTAGAATGGATGAATGATAGAGACCAAGGGACAATTTGGGAACAAACAAGAAAAACCCTACTTAAGTGGAATAAATTGTCCACCCTTGGAAGTGTCATTCTGGGTAAGGGATACTGCTAATTAAATAACTCAGACCTGTGTGGTACCTGTTTTCATCTCCAGTGACTATTTTATGGATTCCATGCTGTGCAAAGAGCCAAGACGCAAACTGAAGAGGCAGAACTAAAAAAAGTGCTTGGAGTTTAAACTTATTTGAGATTAATTTCTTTAGCATAACTTTTGTACAGCCTCAGTCTTCAATGTCAGCATCAGCTTTTTTTGCAGCAGTTTGTGCATGTAACAGGTAAGAGTAGGCCTGTGAAAGATGAAGATAACTCCATTCTGTAACATGCAGCATTTTCAGTAAAACTCTGATAGATTTTTTGGAAAATTGGAATCAAAATGACCTCTGCTGGGAGAAGAGTCTGTTAAAACTAGCCCAATAAAAAATCAGCTAAGAAAAATATATGTATACAGCAAAACATTTGTCTTTTCTTCAGAGCTCTTTTAAGCATGCAGCTGTGAAAGAAGTTTCTATCTCCAATTTAACTGCCTGGGGAAAGCTGAATATCCGGCTTGACATACAGACTTGGAGATCCATGGATGCTTGAGTATTTGGAGGAGTAATTTAACTAATAATTTTCTGGAAGGGTGTTGGGGTTTACTGTTATGACGAGATAATCAAAGAAAGGGATTATAATTTGATTTAGTGTAAAGTACAGGTCAGTGAACTTTGCTGCAGAGATTCCTGGGAGCTCTGTAACTTCTCTTATAGGCAGGAGAGGACTGATTTCCTGCAAACCAGAGTGTGCCACAGTGGTAGCTATCTCCAGATTATGGCACTTACATGAGTGCTTGCCAGAATCTGGCATTTGGTTGAGTTTTTAAATCCACCCCTTAATCTTTATTTTGCCTCTCCTAATAGGATTTCCTTTGTCAATGCTTTGTCTTTTTAAATAACCAGAAAATTCTGTATAAAAAAGTATTTGAAGAAACATTGAGATTCCAAACTTCAGCATACGGACACACAAAAGGAAGATAATGCATACAGACATGCCTTTGCCCTTTTGTGCATATGCTTGAAAACATAGCCTTCAATTTCTTAGAAACATATCATTATCCAGAGCAACATAATACTTATTTTGCTAAAACATGAAAAATATATGTGTGTGTATTCTGTGAAAGTCTGTGAAATTCATTTAGCTGGAAAGTATGTCCAGAAGCACTACAAAAACAGGCTTCACAGTGATAATACAATAGACAATAGAACTTAGAATAGAACTGGCACTTGCAAGTCTTATTGTGTACATATGTGTGTGAAGTGCTGGGGGGAAAAGCTGTACAGGGACCAAAGCTTACAGTAAAAACCCAACCTGTTAAAAAATTGCAAAAGAAGACCCTTGATAAACATTTATTCAACTACTGTGAACATTAACTGCTATAAGTATTGTATAAAAATATTTTAAAATTACCAAGCAAGTTGTGATAACTTGGGAAGAAAAAAAGAAGTGATGTAGTATTTGAAAGCCATGCCATTAAGTACCATATTTCAATGTATATGTGCTACATGGAGATAGTTAATACAGCATATTCAGCCTTATCTTGGCATTTCATAAATTCTGAATTCATTTCCAAGCAGCCTTAAAGATCCTTTGATGTCGCTTACATGCATAGGTTGTAGCAAGAAAGGAAGGACGATGATCTAAAAGACTAGAGCCAGGCTTTCATCAAAGCTCTATCTCTAATCTTATCTTTATAGTTTGTAATCCTCTCAGACAAGATAGGGGCTGCTACCAGGGGAAAAACAAAAATCCATTCCCAAAAGTAATAAAATTCAGTATGTTGTGGATGACCACTCTTGCAGAGGGTGTAAAAGTAATTTTTGTGCTTTCATTTTCAGGTGAGGACACAGTCCTGTGCTGTATGGGCACAAATTAAAAGTAAGTAAATTTTTCCTTCAATGAGAAAATATAAAGTATCATGGCTTTGCTTGGCAGCATAAACAAATAATTGCTGTGGCTGTTCTTTCATTCACCATTAATAATCAGTTGACTTTGAGGATGGGAGAGGTTAGAGATGGAAATTTGATTTGCACTTCACTGTCTAGAGTATGACATTCTAAAATGGATTCTCTGCCTGGTTTTCAATATTACTCTTTCTGTGCATCCCGTCCAAATCTTACAGCAACCTTTGTGTGCAAAGGACTTGAGGAACAGAAGGTAAATGAAATTTTAGAAGCTAGTTTTAAGATAGTTCTGTATTGGCTTAGAGGTTTTTTTAAAAAGCATCTAGGTATTCGCAGACCTGTTAATTTTGGTATGCCTAGGTGGTCCTTGGAGAATTAAGTCCTTTTGTGAACTTACGAAAATAAAAGGCATGTAGAAATGAAAAATATGGCTAATTTTTGTTCTTGTAAGTACAGTTTCTTAAAGTATAATGGCAAAACTTTTTAAAAAAAGAAAAAAAACAGTAAATTTCTCAGGGTGGCTTTATCCTTGTTTTTCTTTTCAACTGTAAAATGTTTCCAGAGAGTGAGTTTACTTCAGAGGAGAGTTTGGAATTGGCTAGAGATCAAATTTGCCTCCTTTCCACTGTAGTAGAAAGTACTTTCTTTACCAACTTTATCGTGCTTCACCAAAAACCAAGCACTTGCCTCTACATATAAAAAACAAACAAACAAACAAAAAAAGAAAGTGGCACCACTAGAGACCCCTACAAACTCTAAATTCTGCTTTGGAGTTGAAAGATTCATGAAATGGAGTTTGGAAATGCAACGACACTGGAGAGTCAGATAGTACTTTGGAATAATGCAGTGCTTGCAGTGCATCTGCTCCGCTGTTTGGCAAAAGCCACATCTGACTGTTATTAGTCTTCTGTCAGCAAGTGTGTATTTATTTCTATGTTGCTTTTTGTTGTTTACTCTCATGACCTAGTTCATGTACCACCACATGTAGAATATCAGTTAGGCAGCCTGTGGTTATGAGAAGCTCTGCTAATATCAAGGATTCAATAGGCTTGAGGGCTCTATTGCTAGTCCAAAAAGGCAGGAGCTGTAAAATAACTGAGAAGACAAAACACTGTCCTCTCTAACTTGTTGTTTATCAGCTTCTAGAGCATTGTCAGAGACCGTCTTATGTGTAGATGGATTTATTTTGGGAAAAAGAATGGGCATTGGAAGATAGGAGTAGGACAGGCCTTTGGTTTTCTGTTGTAAATGCACTTGCCTTTATGTTGAACAGACTTCTAGCCAGTGTCCTTGGCCTAATGTACTTCTGCAGCTGGAGAAGTACTTTTGGCTCACTGAATCCTTTGAGGAGTATAACTTAATTCAGCCTGTGTAAAGGGCAGATCTGCAAATTAAATCTAAACCAAATTGCAAAGTTTCAAGTCCCATATAGACGAAGCTATACATTGTTGGATAAATTGTTGTCATAAAAAGTTTTAGAAAGCTGTTGCAAGTGTGATTCCTTCTGTTACAAATAGTTATCTGAGTAAAGTAGATTTTGAGTTTTTTCACAAAGTAGACCCTACAATGTGTAGGGAAGGCAATTCTTTCATTTTTATGGACATTTATGGCTGACATCTGTTCTGCGTAACCAAGGTGTGGAAACTGGCATTACAGTGATATAAGGGCAGGTATAACTTGTACCGAAACTGAATGTGCTTGTAGGTTGAACAGATTTTTCTTGTAGGGTCTCTGTCTGAAATTCTTTGTTTTCCCAGACTTGCAGTAAGTTAACAGGTGAGCATTGCTGCTCAGATACAAGTCTTTATTGAACAGACTTGAGCGAAGATGGTAAACTTGATTGAGTGACCTTATAACTTTGTATGATTATTTGGGCTTCAGATGAATTGTCGAGGAGGTTTTGGGTGAATGCCCAGCCAGCTTTCTGTCTGTGCATTCAGATGAGGTAAAGAAAGGGTTCCACTTAAGTAACAGAAGTCGCTTTTGTGATGTTTGGGCAGTCAGATTCTCATTGTAGACATATACTGTGATTTCTCTAAGTGTTGTTTTTGCAAGAATTTAAATTTTTGCTGGAACATTAAATACTCATGCTTGCAAGATTTAACAGAAAGTAGGGTTGTGGAATCTTGCAGGAACAAAATCCATTATCCTAGATGTCTGTGTGAAATCCAGAAGGAAATGAGTAACCCTTGACTAATGCTGAAAATGGGAAGGAGGTTGCTGGAAGGGATTGAGTTTTCTTTTCTTAGGGTACCTTCACAGGTAGTTCTTAGTAATTCTAGTTTTGACTATAAATCGCTGTAAGCCTTCTGTTCTGTTCTTTGGTGGCATCAGTTATGATAGGCTTGGATAAAGCTGCCATTGCCAGTTTTATTTCTGTTTTTTCACTTGGGAAGAAAAAGGAATGGGGAAGGGAAATCTATGCTTGGATTATAAAAATTTTGAAAGACATGCATCAAGCCATTTGATAAAGCATGAGGATTTTCTGGTACAAGAAATCACCTTGGCATATGATTTGAACTGAAATTGCCAGTGGTGAGAGGAGAAAATATTGACTATAAAAATGTAAATTTAAAATAAAAGAAGTTAGGAAACTGCGGGATGGAGAAATGTAATGACTTTTGAGAAATACAGCATTTAATCTTACTTCCTCAGCAGGCTGGTAGCTACTGAATAGTCAGCTCTGTTACTGCTTGATGAAGCAGAAAGTCCAGCATAGGAGTTTTGTTACAGTACTTCAGCTTTGAACAGTCTCAGTTGGTCCACCACCAGACTGAAGCTACATTAGTTGGTATTTGTTCATTTGATCTGTATGATATTTTTTATTTCAGGTTTATCACCCACTCTTCAATACATGACTGCTGTTGTATTAGGGTCACTTGGTGCTGTCTGCCTTATACTGTTCCTGTCATTCTCAGCAGCGCGGTATGTATTGTTGTTAACTCGAGTTTTGTAGTCTTCCTGCACAAGGCTCGCATGTTTTGCTTTTCGGATAGTCTTTCTTGCCAGCCTGCTTGTTTAAGGCCTCTTGGGTGGGTTATAAACCTTATCAAGAATTCCTTCAGTGGCCACTTGCTCTGACCATTGCTTGAATTGATGCCCTTTATGTCTTTGCAATCACTGGTGAAACATCTGAAAAGTATGGAGCTCATCTTAGTAAAGGAAGGATTCAGCAGGAGAATAGCATCAGGAATTTAGTTCAGATATGTTTTGATTTAATGGTAACTAGAAGTTTGCGTGGTATGCTGCTATAAAAGTGAAGTCATACCAACAGAAATGTTGCTGTATGTTTCTTATTTAAGGATCCAGTTTCCAGTGTTCCCAACTTCATTCAAAATGCCTAGGAAGATAGTTTTTCAATAGTGGTTGATATTTAGCTAAAGGCCACAATAAAAATGTTTTGGAATTCTTTAAGAAATTGATTTCTTTATATTTTGTGATCCTTCATGCAGGGGCAATAACTTCATAACTGTTCTCCTTTCAAAGGTAAAACAAATATGTGCCTTTCAGCAATTGTGTATGTCTACATATGTGTAAAATCTCTTGACTACAAAATATGGCTCTGTTGTTGCATTAATAACCTTAAGAATATTCTTCCGATTTATGTCTCTTGCATGGTCAGGAGCCTACAGCTTGAGGACTGTGAGGTATAGAGCATTGATCTGTTCAGCTGAATTTCTATTCAGAAATAGAAGCAGGAGCGATTCTTTATACAGGGCTGAAGAAAGTGGGATTGTTTGGATTATTTGTATTTGTCTAAATTTCAAATCAGGTCTTACAATCTGAATTCCAAAATAAAGGTTCCACAGCATCTCTCTTCTTCAAGTAATTAATCAGGAAGTGATCTCGTGTTTCCCTTGGCAGTAGGATACAGTGGTAAACCTGAGCTTGCAGTCTTGATAGTTTTGGGGTTTTTTTGAGGAGCATTGTCAGAGTCAGCTCTGACATTCAAGGGGCTATAACTGTCCTGCTGTCTAAACTAGCACATCCTGGCAGAGGGCTTATTGCAGAACAAAGTGCATACCTGGTCTGTCATGGTCTGAAAGGCTCCTCAGTTATTTCAGTTTCTCTGACAAAAATGTGACGAAGGGATATAAATGGTTTTTAAAATTGTGTCCAGTCAGTTAGCATGACCATGGCAAGGGAGCTATTTAAGGTAATAGCATTAGAAGAATCGTGTATGTATGAGTATGAATAAGTTGTGAATGAGTGTAGAGAAGATTAGGTCCTGGTCTTCCATTTCAGCCTTCTTTTAAAAGTAATGGGGGGAAGAAAAAATAACAGGTGACATCCTTAAGGAGCTAAGTACATTGACTACATTTGGCAGAGATCTTGCTGTAGTGTGTAATGTTGGGGCTGGGACCAGATAATTCATCAGGTATATTGCCGGCCCCTGTTCCCAAGTACAGATAAACTCTCAAAAGCATTTGCCTGTTTTAGAGAAGATAAGACAGAATCCTTGGCAGAAATTAAAGCTGCCACATCCCAGTGGAGGCAGAGAAGGGAAAACCTAGGTGTCATTTGTGATGTGAACATTCCCAGCTACAAGAAGTACCTGCAATGTTCATAGATAACACGTACTCTTTCACTTTTAAATAAGCATCAATTTAATGTATTTCTAAGTAAAAATGTGGTTTGAAAAAGTATGCAAAGTTAGCCTGCTGCCCTGTCCAGTTGTAAGGCCGTAGTCTTGGTTTAGGCACTGTATTCCAAGAAGGATGTGGCCCTGTGTTGGAGGAGACAGATGAGCTCCACAAGAGAGACATGAGATCTGTCTGACCCAACCTGTGAGTAGGACAATCTACTAGCAGGTTGCTTTGCCTGGCAGAGGAGAGGCTGCCAAGGAATATGGTATTTTACAAAGACACAAAAAGCCATTATTGGAAAGACCAACCTGCTCCTGTCCATGGTGCCCATGGGTATACGTGTGCACTTCTGAATGGTGGGAGAGGGAGGCATGGGAGTAGATTGCCCTGAATGCTGTGAAGCTGTGGCTTCTGGGTGGTCTGTAAGAACGAGTTAAACAGACATTTGTCAGGAATGACACAACTACATCTTATCTTGCCATGGGGTCAGGTGAATGGTCTTGGATTATTTCTTGGGGTCCCTGTAAAATTGTCTTTCCTGCAACTTCAGTCACAAAGGTCCACTGTATTCAAATGGTCACCAGCTCGTCATGTCTGCTGTCTCAGGAATTATGTTACTGCAGTGAGACAGATGGTGAATTCCTACTGTCATGGCTGCTGACAGAAGTTTTAACTGTTCTTCAGTGAGTTTGCCTGGGACTGTATTAACAAAGTACACAACCTGACTGCAGATGTCCTTAAATACTATTAATATTTTTTGCATTTAAAAAATGTATTAGCCCTCAGTTGTTATTACTGAGATACCTTGTCACACGTTCACCTGGCTTCATTCCTCCTAATCCTTTGCTTCCTTCAGTATGTGATGCCTATTCGGATGTATAAGGACAGTGCCAAAATTTTAGCTTTGAGAAAATCTGCAATGGGCATGAGTGTTGTCACTGCCAAGATTAACCTAGGTCAGGCAGTCATCTGACACTATGGGAATGCTTCCTACTAACCACACACTAGCTATAATGTTTAGGATTTATACCAGCACCTCAAGTCTTAAAACAAAATAAAAAAATAAAAAAACACACAAAAAAAAAAACAACGCACTTTAGAAACTGTCATTTATCCCATCAGCGTGAGTGATGCAAAGTCTCTGTCAGGCCTGTGCTTCAGTCTTAAATGTTTCTGAAGTATTTGTTTTGTTGTGTTTGTTTTTGTTTTTT
This sequence comes from Chauna torquata, assembly GCA_013399475.1. Classification (NCBI taxonomy): domain Eukaryota; kingdom Metazoa; phylum Chordata; class Aves; order Anseriformes; family Anhimidae; genus Chauna; species Chauna torquata. Next base: position 10,004 of record VXAL01017451.1, read on the forward strand.
TGACTGGATTTTTTTCTTTCTTCAGCTCTTATCTCCACAGCACAGTGCACTCCCCACCTGCTGCTTTAGCCTGCGAGGGTGTACATTTATCTGCTACCACGGACAAGACACAAGCAGGGATTGCATCATCGTTCCTAGAGACTGAAAATGTCTCTCTTCTCTGAAGCGTTATCCCTCAAAGTCAACATAGAGAAAATGCAGTCTCCTTACCAAAGCCAACATCTATCAGGATGTAGCTGCAAGGCACATCTATACTATAGCATTGGCAGTTGAAATGTGTTTGTTACTGTGAGTTTTTTTTAATTGTATCCCCTTGTTTTCAGGCAGTTTGGTGTGTAAAGAAGAACCTTCCATTACAAACATATTGTGTCAGAGATGTTAGCATACATCTCATGTGTTGGCCCCACGCTTTTACCTGTTCCAGCCACACAGAGGCCTGATAACAAGTGCCCGTATCATACTTGATTACATGAATAATCCCATGATCCAGTTGACTGTCTGAGAATAAACTGCTGCTTCAGATGCCTTAGGACATACAAACTGACCCATTATGATACAAAATACAGATCAACCCTTACTTCAGATAAAGTGCCTATTGTGTTTCCAAGTAAAAAGGAAGATTTCATTAGTCGCTCATGGCTGATGATACTTCAAATAACAAGTAGAGTTGTTAGCCATGAAATTGTCACATGAAATAGCGTCACCAACACGTGTTCCAGAGATACTGCAATCATTGCTTATAACAATTTGCAATAATTGCAAATAGTATACCAATCTATAAAACTGCAGCTTGCAAAAAAATGAGTAGCTTTAGTGTCATGTGAAATTAGAGTTGATTTTAAATCAAGAGCTACCTATGTTAAGTGCAGTTTTATTGATCTCTGTTTTACAATTACAACCAAATGAAGATATCAGAATCATTGTCTGGTTGATGAGCTGGTATGTAACATCAGGTTAGAGTCGGTTAATAAAATAAAATTAACCAATTTCATATGGCATACTCCCAGCTAGTATTTTTTCCTTCTATAAGAAAGTGACAAGTGCCTGTGCTTACTTCCAACTTTGAATAGCAAAGTTACTTTGACGTATATTAGCAAAATCATTCTGTTGACTGGTGAAGTAAGGAAGAAAGATTTTTGAGTTTTAGCCATATTGTCACTTTTTCCAAGTTACGTTTTGTATTACACCACTTTGAATATGTGATATCCCTTTTTGGAATTATAAATGTTTCTGATTCCTGTTGGCTCTTTTATTTTTTGACATGCGATCTATCTAGGTGGTATAATTCCTTTATTGTTGTTCAAAAAGGATGTTTTAATGTGTAACAGCAGACTTTGTAGTTGGTAAAGCAGAGAGGAATTACAATCAAATTGCATTACAGCTAGAAGCATTCTTCTGAGATCTGGGTGGTAGCAATACTTGGATATTACTTCTGTTATCCACCGTTTCCACTAATGATTGTGCCTGTCAAGTTAGTATGTCTTCAGTAGTTGGCAGCTGAGTAAAAACGCCTTTGTCTACATTAGTTAAAAAGAGTTGGTAGCGTTTCCCTTCACTGATTAGGAAAGAATAACTGAACTGTTATTGTTGAGTTACTGTTACTTAATTTTGTAGTTTCTCGTGTGGAACTCATTCTCACACATTCTGTTCTTAATTCCCTTTCTCAGTGGGTTAGATTGCCAAGGTTTGGTGTAGCTGTACAAACTGCACTACTTCATTCTGGTTCATTTTCCTGCTGCTCTTGTCCTGTGAGAGTTCATAAGCATCTGTTCCTGAATAAGAGAGAGCTGAAAAGGCAGGAAATAATTTAAAGAGACATGCCATCCTCTGTGAAAGAAAACTTCTTACACCTGTACTAAGACCAGCAGTTACTTTATGTTGTACTGGTCCAGGAACATGAAGTCCATCTTGTCAGTGGCTGGAAAGTTGGAGGTCTTCATACAGCCTAGGGCAAGTCATTCCTTCTCTGTGTGCCTCTTCTCTACCTAGCTTGTCTTTTCATAATGTAAACTTTTTCAGAGCAAGTCTTTCTTACTAAACATCCACACTTCTGCTAGCAATTACATCATGTGTTTAATGACTCATTTGAACATTTCTGCACAGCACAGCAGTGCAGAATACTAATATCCAGGAGTGGACTGATAAGGAAGAACAGATGCCAGTGAAGTTCTCCAAAACAGTTACAGTCCTTGCAAGATTTTTCTCTGCCTCCACTGTCACTCTTGGCAGACCTACCTCTGGCTCTGAGCCTGTCTTTGTCCGTCGTGTACTTATCTTTCTTCCATGTACATCTGTTTCAATTTAATGTGGGAAGCATAGAGAAAAAATAATTCAGCGTTGCCCTTTTCAGATAATTCTGCAAATGTTAACACTTCTCTTGTTAGAGCCTCTGTCTTTCAGGAATGTTGCTCTGTTGCTCCCAAACTTTCCAATGCTTTTTAATACATTTCAGGAAAAGAAAAATGGTTTAAACAGCAAGAAATGAAGAAGTAGTTAGAAGCAGGTTCTTAAAAGTTCTCCTCAGAACAACTGTTACTGGACTGGACAAAAAAAAGATGATATGAAATTATACTGGCCATACTTACTTTTGTCTGTTACAGAAACAGGCTTGTACAATAAAGCGAACCTGGTTTAAGCTCACTGCTAATGAAGGCCAGCTCCCTGACATTTCCATTAGGGGGAAGTACGCCTTCATGCTAGAAAGGTTTTCACTGCAAATAGGAACTTTTGAACTTCTGTTCAGGTAGCTAGTTTACAAAAATACTTGCTATTAGAAGATAGTCCTAAAAAATGCCAGTTTGAATGGTGCTTTTGGGTTATAAGTATATGTCTTCAGGGGTACTTTTGTTAATCAGGTTTATAATCCTTATAATCAAGCTCATGGGATGATGTAGCTGGCCTGTATTTTATACGTAGCCCCTTGCCAATCTATTTGCAGCATTTACATAATTGTGCCCTGTGGTTGTGCCATAATGGTTCGAGAGGTTCTAGAGACATTTCTAATGATCCTTCACTCCTTCACTGCTGTTCCTTCTGTTAACACTGAAATACTCATTTTTCTTGTGTCTTTTTTTCTTCTTTTTTTCACTCTGTCTTTGCATATGTGTTCCACACCCAGACTGAGTAAGGCCATTTGCCAGTTACAGTAAGGTCAAGCCAACTGAAGCTGCCATGGGTTTACTTCTGATTTGTGGATGTTCATGGTGCTATATTAAGAAGGTGCTATATTGAGAAACTGTTTGGTTTAGATACATATGAATAATCTGCATTATCTCAGAAGTGTTTTCTCCTGTAGAGGAAACAGGAGATTGTTAGCCCCGAATAACAAATTCTGTATAAGTTTAAGTTTAAGCAGTTTTTTAATCTTTTCTTTTGTAACAGTAAGATAACATGCAAGTTACTGTAAAAAGGCAGCATTTATGCACATAGTCATGATGGTGTGTCAAATAAAAAACTTCTTGTTGTAAGATATGCTTTCTGCTACATGTTACTGAGGAGTCCTTTAAATCTTTGGTTGGGATTTCTTTATTCTGGGCATGATGGAGACAGTGAACAAGCCATCTGGGTGTTTTTGTTTGTTTGTTACAGTATTGCTAGTCTCAATCAACTGTATTTTAGGAAATGAGTATTAAATGTAGTTTCTTAAATCATCTTTGACCAGTTTTAAACTAGCTATGACGGG
>VXAL01017455.1:0-14543 GCA_013399475.1 Chauna torquata
GGGTTAAACCACAACACTGGGAAAGACCAAGTATTAAACTAATTTACACAATTCTTTAAATCCAAATATGGATTTCTCACATTAAAGTACTCCTGTGACTGGCATCCTGTGGACAATACAGAAAATTACGAATTTACTTAGTGAAAGAAAGCCACAAAGCACACCTTCTTAGATGTAATATACCATTTTTATTATATTTCCCTTGCATCCTTCATGTCAAATAAAATAGATTTGAAGATTTTGTCATTAAGCCCAGTCAGTGGACATGAAGACATGAAATTGTTCTTTCAAGTTAAGCTAATAGGATGTTTTATGAAACCTTAATTAGTTTTCTGTTTGTTTGTTTGTTTGTTTTATGAACAGAGTAAAGTATTATGCATCTTTTTTAATTCAATGGTTTCTAGTCAATCTTATTTATATTGTCAAGCAGCAAGTTATTATTTGAGGCAAAGGTGTTTATGGAATAGGAAAAAAACAGCTGAATTGAATAAAGAAATCTTGCTACTAAGACAAAAAATTCTTAATAATTATATCAAGTTGTAGTCTTAACACTTATTTTTTTCACTTTGGATCAATATAGTATTTATCAAAACATCTCTTATTATTTAGCTTGTTATAAATTTCATTTATCCAGTAGGAGGAAGGGATTTAAATATTGAACTTTTTTTCTCTGAACTTGTCTGAACTTTCTCTTCTATCTTGGAGGTATCTCAATCAACTTGAAGAACAACTGCAGTTGCAGAATTTTAATTGGTTTGTTGTAGCTTTATAGAACATTTGCATTTTGAATTCTACGTATTGTATGTATCACAGGGAAAAATGTACCCATACCTGCAGGTCTACTTTTAAATTAAATACTTACAATAAGGCTACCAATGTGTTTCTAGAATTTGAAGGTGCCTATGCAACTCCCTCAGGTATAGGCAAAAGACTGTTCTTCAGTATACGCTGATGATTTTGCTACAAGGATGTGATTTTCACCTAGTGGTTGAACTAGTCATTACAGTCATAGCATACTCTGCTGCACCTCTGAAACATGCATCACACTGTCAAGAATAAAAAATCAAAGACCTTTGTAATGGAAAAGTTGGTGGCAATCATAAACCATTTGCCTCCTATTCCTCCTTATTACAAAAAGCGCTCCATGCTGCTGCCTATAGGAAGCCACTGCTGAGACATGATCTCAAATTATTATATACAGTATACACAGCTTTTCTAGCACATCGATAGCTGCACTTCAGCAAGAGCAGTATTATCTTCAAGAAAAAGAGGCTGATTATGAAACAGGTGTTACTAACTAGCTCTGATAAGATTCATACTGTAAATATGGATTTCTTCTTCAGATAATAGTAACATTTATACAAAATTAGTTTTGGATATTTTTGTCAAGTTTCATCAATATATGCCTACAATCTTATGAGCTCATGCTGCAGGAAGTCTTTTTCCTATCTCGGAAGTTAACAACAAGTTAGTTGTCAAGGACATGAAGTAAAATACAGGGATCAGATCAAATTGACCTGTACAGTTACAGAACCTGCTAGTGCTATTGTTGGGGGAACGGGAGGAATAGGAAGACAAGCAGGAAATGGTCAAAAAGAGGGAAGAAGCAGGGAACTGCTCTTTGTCACTAAGACTGGTCCTCTGTTTATCTATTGCCAATCTAAACTGCACAAAGAGAGAACTGGTAGCTTCCTACTGATTCATGAGACAGCTAGAAACTGAAGTGAACATTTTAGACCAGCAGTAGAGTGCCAACTGTTTTTGTAGTAAGGTTGCTTTATGGAAGGTTGCTTTCCAAACAGATGCATAATAAACCTCTGTGTTGAAATTGCAATGATTTAGTATTTGCAGTCTGCTGACATTGCTTTGGGATCATCTGGAATTCATCTATCACGAAAAATTTGCCAATGTGACCTCCTCTTAATAGCAGCTACCAAATTGTGACACACTGTTCTGACTGGGACAAGAGTTTTGGTGATCTGTAGGAGGCTTGCCAGAGTGTGTCACAGGGACAAACTGTTGTACATGGTTTAAGTCAAATCAGTCATTGAAGTAGTTTATAGATTTATTAATGACATTGAATTGCCAATCAGTGCACTATACATTCAGAATCAATATCAGCAGTCCAAAGGAAAATATACAGAGAATACAAGCTTAGTGGGGAAGAAAAATATTCGGTATAAATAATGTGAACCAAACCCAAAGGACATGGGAATATGTTTCACCTCAGTTTTGTGCTGAGAGACAGCAATTAAGTTGAATGAAAAAGACCTGTTTATAAATGTTTTTCAAAGCATCCATTCTGAAAAAAAATAATATTTTCAAAACACTAGTAGAGGCTGTGGTAACATCACTGTAAATTAGATATCAGAAACCCGATGAAATATTGTAAGAATAGGGATCGGCTTTGTTAGATGCTGGATATTACAGGAATATATATTCTGTGGGATCTGACAGCCTAAGAGAGGCAAGGCTGCTGCATCTCCATGTCCCCAGGTCTAACCAGTAGCGAGGCTGAAGATATAGCCTCAATAGGCATAGACATATAGAGAACACACATACACCACATGTATACATATATACATAGCCAGCCATACAGATCACAGACAGACATACAGAGCACTCACATGAACAGAGACAGCACCAATGCACTTGTCCTGCTTGCCTGTTTGGCTGAGCAAGATGGAGGTCTATTAGTAAGTGCATACATTTATAGTTAAATATATTGTATTGGGCTTATGTGGCAAGGTTTTGGTAGCAGGGCAGAGCTGCAGGGGTAGCCTCTGTGAGAAAAGTCCAGAAAATGCCCCATGTTAGGTAAGAGCCAGCTCCAGCTGGCTCCAAAAGCAACCTGCCACTGGCCAAAGCTGAGCCAGTGAGTGAAGTTGGTTGTGCCTCTGTGAGTGCATATTTAAGAAAGGAAAAAATTGCTACGTAGCAGCAGCAGGGAGAGAGGAGTGAGAAAATGTAATGTCAAGAGAAACAACTCTGCAGACACCAAGGTCAGTGAAGAAGGAGGGGGAAGAGGTGGTGCAAGCAGTGGAGTAGAATTTCCCTAGAGCCCATGTAGGTGACCATGGTGGAGGAGGCTGTCCACTTGCAGCCCCTGTTGTACCATGCCAGAGCAGATATTCACTCTGCAGCCCATGGAGAGTCCACACAGGAGCAGACACCAGGTCAGAACTGCATCCCATGGAAAGGAACCCATGGTGGAGCAGGTGGTCTGGCAGGAGCTGCAGCCCGCGGAGGACACATGCTGGAGTAGTCCATTCCTGAAGGACTGCATGCCATGGTACAGATCCATATCGGAACAGTTCTTGAAGAACTGCAGTCTCTGGGAAGCCCACGCTGGATCAGTTTGTGAAGGACTGCATGCTATGGGAGGAACCCCAAGCTGGAGCAGAGGAAGAACGAGCAGCAGAGACAAAGCATTGTGGACTGACAACAAGTCACATTCCCCATTAGCCTGCGCCACCCTAAGGGAAGAGGTAGAAGATGGTGAAGGGGTGGGGAAGATATTTTTATTTTGCTTTTAGTTCTTACTGCTCTACTTTGTTGTCAATAGGCATTAAGTTACATTAATCTCCCTTAGCTGAGTCTATTTTGCCAGTGATGGTAATTGGTAAGTGATCTCCCTGTTCTTATCTCAACCCATGAGCCTTTTTGAACATATTTTCTCCCCTTGTCCATATAAGAAGGAGGAGTTAGAGAGTGGTGTGGTGGTGCTTAGCTGCTCATCAGTGTTAAACCACCACATATATATGTAAGCATATGTACAGTGTGGATCCGTCCAGCAGCCAAGCTCAGATACCCAGTCTGCCCAGTAGCTGCCCTTGGATCCCTGTCTTCCCAGGTGCTGGCAACTGGAACTATAAGTCCCTGAGGCCACAGCCCCACCTATATTGCATGTACGTACTGTTGCACGCTCACACAGAGACACACACAACCAGAACTGTCCAGGACTCCTCTCATTCCCAGTAGCCAACCACCCATGGTCCTGACCTTCTAGACATGCCTGTCTCCCATGCCACTTCACTTACTCACAAGTTAGGTTGGCTTGATCTTTGCTCAGTCATGCACTCGCACACCCACACAACCTCCAGTTGTTGGCACTACAGATGCATGGGCCTCTGACCCCTGGTCCCACCCCAGTGGCTGGTACTTGGTTTTACTCACTTTGATCTCTCCAGCCGCTGGTATCCAGGCATATGCGCCCTCCAGCCCACAGTTCCAGCCCAATTGCTGGTACCCAGACCCACATTCATTTTGGTTGCTGGCACCACAGACATGCAGCCCCTCCAAACCGTGGTTCAGTTGCTTGCACTCACATACACACGAGTGTGCACACTGAACAGGGAGTGTCTCACCCAGCAAAAGAGTTAGGAATTTAATAAGAAGACAGGACAGTATGTGCTGATCAGGCACAGGGGATGGCCAGATAAATGCACCAACCAGAAAATTATTTACATGCAACCAGCCCTTTTTATCCCCTTGTCTTTTTATCCCTTTATCTTACTATATTGTTCCTCCCCAAATCATCTGAATCCATTCATTTCCCTGGTTCCTCCTTTGTTAGTGTCCCTTTCACTGTGTTCTTAATTTGGGTTCCTGCCTGCCAGTGCTCCTCTGGGCTTGTGGAGCTTATAAGGGCTGACTGCTCTCCTGTGGTGGGCATAAAAGCAGCCAGGAAGGCTACTATTTGGGTTTCTCCATCTGCCATTGTCTCTCTGAGCTCCTTCACAGTTGCGCAGATGAGGTTTTATCACATAACAAGCTTAAGATCCAAGACACCAGAAGGTAAGATTCTCACATATTGATGCCTATGTGAGAACAATTTCTCTCATTTGCCAGTATATTCAGTGGGGTCTTGATTCAGCTGTGTAAACACTGGCATCTAGTGCTGTTTGAGATGTTCTCTGATCCTGCCTTGCATCCAGATGCTACTCCAGAAGGATGCAAGTCATCCCTGCATCTTGTGTCATGTCTGCCTTCACCATACAGATATCTTGGATATCCTAGCACACTGCAGTGTATTTACATAGCAGAAGCATACGCCTAGTACTTATCACCCTAATTATTCCATGGTCTTCTTTGCTGTATTCTGTAACTCTCTGTTGATTATAATGAGGCCTAGCCCCTAAATTAATGTGACTTGTATGTAGCTACTAGTTGCAGACAGCTTAATCTCAAACTGAATCCCTACCTAGGTTTCACTAGCAGCCTTTAACTGGTTTACAGTTGACAAAAATAGGAAAGGAAAAAATCTGGAAATGTTGATAACAAGAGCAAAATGGCTGGAGAGCAGCCTCACAGAAAGGGATCTGGGGGTTCTGGTCAATGGCAAGTTGAATACGAGTTAACAGTGTGCCCTGGCAGCCAAAAGGGCCAACCACATCCTGGAGTGTATCAAGCACGGCATTGCTAGCCATTCGAGGGAAGCGATTGTCCTGCTCTGCTCTGCGCTGGTGTGGCCTCACCTTGAGCGTTGTGTGCAGTTTTGGGCACCACGATAGAGGAAGGACATCAAACTACTAGAGAGTATCCAAAGGAGAGCTGTGACGATGTTGAAGGGTCTAGAGGGGAAGACGTATGAGGAGTGGCTGAGGTCACTTAGATTGTTCAGCCTAGAGAAGACCAAGGGGAGACTCATGGCGGCCTACAGCTTCCTCATGAGGGGAATGGAGGGGCAGGCACTGATCTCTTCTCTCTGGTGACCAGTGACAGGACCCAAGGGAATGGCATGAAGCTGTGACAGGGGAGGTTCAGGCTGCATATTAGGAAAAGGTTCTTTGCCGAGACAGTGGTTGGGCACTGGATCCCAGTGAACCCAGGCTCCCCAGGGAAGTGGTCACAGCACCAAACCTACAGGAGTTCAAGAAGAGTTTAGGCAATGCTCCCTGACATTTGGTCTGATTTTTGGGCAGTCCTGTGAGGAGCTGGGAGTTGGGCTTGATGATTCTTGTGGGTCCCCTCCAACTTGGGATATTCTATGATTCTATGAAAATAACTAGATAGCAATATACTATGTTCTTTATAGCAAAAAAGACAGCTGAAGGTATAGGGTCTTGTAAAGTCTCATGGGAGAACTGGAATATATGCACTTTGGACTGTGTTCTGCATTGATCTGTACTTTGTATTGTATCTCACAGTGGTGAAAGTAGGAATGAAGTGCTTTCACTCCGATTTGCAATGTAGTGAAGATAGTCTCTGCTTCTTGATTTTACTGACAATGGATATCTATAAATAAATTATCAGCATATAAATTCTGTTCAGTTTTTTAAATCTGTGTATATTAACTTTCAAGCAACCTGCAATATGTTTTGTGATGCAGCATGCACTGTGCTTTTCTCTATTTGAAGTGATTAATCTTATGACAGAAAAGGCAGATTCAGCAAATAAGGTTTTAAGAAATTTTGCTTTTGCAGTTCTGAGACCCTGAAACACCTGCTTCTGCAGCTTGTCCTAGTGTAAATGGCTGATCAAGCACTCTGTTATGTTTTTTAGCCACTGTACTGCTCAGATTATAGAATCACTCTGCCCTCCCTTCAATTCTCTAGAAAGCTTTATATCTCAAGGGTTTCTCCATGACCTTATTGCCTCTTTGGGGACAGAACACTCCTCACAGAACACTAATGGGTAATTCTGAGGATGAAAAAGGCTTCAACTGCAGCTAGTCACTGAATGAGGATTACTACAGAAAAAAAAAAAAAAAAAAAAAGAATTTATGCATTTTTTTCCTACCCTGTATACCTACATGCAAAAGCAACCTGATATATATATATATTTGATATATACCAAATGAATCAAAATACTTTTTAAAATCTCTTTTTATTTCCTCAGCTTCCTAAACCAATGATCTCAACAGATTTTTAAAGGATAAACAATACCTTGCTAGAGCAGCAGATTTATGAATACATAGGAGAGAAAGGTGCAATGGACATAGGAGGAAAGAAAGATGCTGAGACAATGTTATATGAAACTATAGTGTTGTATTTCATCATGCACTTTAGCTTAACTCCTTGTTGAAGAATAGATTTCTGCTTTATTTTTGTGGATCTTCAAGATAACTCTCAAGTAAAATCCAACACATTGTTTCCTATTAAAGTAAACACAATACAAAAAACATAAATAACATCTCATATATCACAAACAACTTCTAAAGAAACTTAGAGAGTAAAAGCCTTAGGGTTTCTAATGCAGGCTTATTCTCTTTGTTGTTATTATGTTTTTATTTGTTTATTTGTTTTTTTGTTTTCCTTAAAAAATTGTTTAATCATTGCATTTTAGCACACAGATTCCCTTCCACTCTTCATTCAGAAATGATGTCTCTGTAGTCACAGCATAACTGTAGCATGTAATCTGTACAACCCAGACTCTTCGCTGTTGAACTGTACATTCTCAGTGCAGATGAGCATTCTCAGTTTGCAACTGAATATAGTTGTAAATTGACATTTAGAATCTTCTCAGTTAGAAAAAATAATCCAAGCATTGGAATAGCATCTGAGTAATCTCTTCAGTATCTGGTGGAAAGGAAAGCTGCAGCCTACACCACTGGCATTGGAATCAATGCACACAGTATGGTCTTTACAAGAGCGATGCAGATTCTATCCTTTCCTCACAAGCCTGTGGAAATAAATATGCTCAGCTCTGCTTCATGCTCAATATAACATTAAAAAAAAAAANNAAAAAAAAAAAAAAAAAAAAACCCTCTTCAAAACTGTCAGGCAATAGTTTAGTATTAATTTTATACACTATGAGAACTGTAGAGCTTAAAACTGATTAAAATCCACATCTAAGTCTGTAAATCCATGATGGTGGACTGAACATTCCATGGAGTGCCTGGACTTGAACAGCTACTCAGCTCTTTGTCCTTCATTCTAGATCAACTGTTTGAGGAACACTTTGAAAGGATCTACCACATGAAGTGCCTTTAGTGAAAATATCTGGTGAACATTTATGATTGCCACACTTCATTCTATCTGATCTCTGTTACATACATACTTTTCTGATTCTCCATGTATGTACTTACTAAGAGCTTACCCAGTACTAATCAATTCAAAGTGATAGGCAATGTTCACATTGAGACCACCACTGGAACTGATCATTTATATAATTAAAATGTTAAAATAGTTCCTCATGTAGAAATATCATGTGCCAGTTACCACTTTTCCAAACTTGGTCCGAGACTTGGCATAACCCATGGTCTGTTTCCAGCAGACAATTTGCAAATATCTATACTAACTGGGATGAGGAAGAGAATTTATCATCTTGGACACAGGTAATTCCTTATTAGTTGGCCTGTGTGACTGTATACACTACTAACAAATTTACTGAAAGCACAGACATAGGCAAGGTTCTAACTAAAATGCCTGTGATCTCTGCACTGCTATTTCTTACTGGTGATTTGAAATACAGCATCTGGAAGCATGTAGGTAGCACAGAGGATTTGGTATGTGGAGATACTTCCTTTGTGTTACTAATCATAGAATCATAGAATCACAGAATGGCTTGTGTTGGAAGAGACCTTAAAGATCATCTAGTTCCAATCCCCCTGCCCATAGGCAAGGAGGCCACTATCTAGATTAGGTTGCTCAGGGTCCCATCCAACCTGGCCTTGAACACTTCCAGGGATGGGACATCCACAACTTCCCTGGGCAACCTGTTCCAATGCATCACCACCCTCTGAGTAAAGAACTGCCTCCTAACATCCAATCTAAATCTGCCCTCTTTCAGCTTAAAACCATTTCCCTGTGTCCTATCACTATCTGCCCATGTAAGGAGTCTCTCTCCATCATTTTTATAAGCCCTCTTCAAGTACTGAAAGGCTGCAATGAGGTCTCCCTGGAGCCTTCTCTTCTCCAGGCTGAACAACCCCAGCTCTCTCAGACCTTCTTCATAGGAAAGGCAGCCCAGCCCTCTGATCATCTTGTGGCCCTCCTCTGGACCCACTCCAACAGGTCCACATCTTTCTTGTGCTAGAGACCCCAGACCCCCAAATTGGTCAGACACGATTAGCACAGAGGATTTGGTATGTGGAGATACTTCCTTTGAATTACTAATCAACACTGTGATATGCCAGACCGGCATCATAACCTTATCTTGATCAACAGCTGAGTAACAGTGCAATAAGCTGTGGCTGACCTGGCTTTGCAAACAAGAACAGAGTGTGATGAACCACAGTATTGGCTATGGATCAACAGGTGACATTGTGTCAACACCAAAGGCATTGTTGGCAAGCCCTGCCTAGAGATTTACCCAGAAACTATTGGGAGCAAGTGTCCTGTTGCCATAGGCTGGGCTGTTCTGACTCGCTGATTTGGTGATTCAGCAAAGTTTCTGTTAACTATAACAGTATGTGTATATCCATAAGTAAATGCAAGCTTTCCTGTGCCAGCCTATTCTTTACTTGGTCCTCTTTATTAATTGAGCTAGTAGTGTCACATTTTCTGGTGTTTCTTTTCCTTCCTTGACACAGTAAAGAAAGATGATTCAGGAAGAGGCGTAATACTGTGTTCATGTAATTTCTATGTCAAACTCCATAACATTGTCAAAGTATAACTCTAACCTTTATGTCTTTGATAAATAGTTATTCACTCTAATCATTTAAAAATTAAATTGTGTTTTACTGAAACATTAGGCCTAACTTCCTTCCCTTAAGCTGTTATTTCTGTACTGTTACACATTTAATAACTTAATATTAAAGTAGCTGCATTTTATATGTGAGTAACATGATTTTCTTTATAAATGAAAAAGAATATTCAAATGAAGATATTAGCATATAATAAAAATGTTTCCAGATATTCAGACTTTAGTAAATAAATGGTTCTTTCCCCAGCTGTCTCCCTGGTGTTACAAAGATTAGTCAACTAAACAGTTAAGTCAGATTAAATATTTTGGGGGTAAAATTCTGCCTCAAGTTAATGAAAAACTTACTGTCTCTCTGAGCAGTGGAAATAGATCCATCTCTGCTGCTCAGAGAGTATGCTTTCATCTGTATATCAGTGTTTTTCACTGTGGTTATCATAGCAATTCCAAAAGTGCTTACAACTTTTATTACAAACTCTGCTTCTTTGGGACCTATACAAGCAGCAGGATTTATGATGAGGCATAGGACAGATTTTCCAGACAAGTCTGGTTTTATTACTCAACTGGAATGTAAAGTTTTATGGGAATGGAATTGATTTCATGTCCTTATTAACAGTACCGTGTTCTGATGAGACTTCATCTCTGTCTTGTTCCTAAGCAGCAGAGTTTTATTCACTAATATCCTATGGAGACAATTCTTTGTTCTAAATTCTACACATGCTGTTTTCATATACTTCCCGAACCAGATATTCATTTAAACTTGATATAGAGTCATTAATCTTTCATTGAACTGTTAAAGCAACTCCAATCTAATGTTCCAATTTTTGTACCAATACAGACATGCTAGTCTGAATAACACCTACCTCTTCTCCTCTTCTTTCTTTTTTTTTTTCTTTAGGCATGTAATTATCTTCTCAGCCATGAACAACAACGACAATAAAATATGAATAGATAGAGAAAAATGACACCTATTTAATGCTTAATGAAAGTGAAGCAGAGACTCTTGATGTTCTGCACACTACCTATATCATACTGATTTGCAATGGCATTATGTGTACAGGTACTCAAGTACAAACTGAAAGTCCTGTTAATTGAATATCAGCAGCTTTACATGTAAAGTAGGACATCATGAGACCTTTGAGGCTTTCAGATCTAGGCTTGTGCTTTAATACCTCCAAAGTCCAGTTCTACTGTGAACTCTACCAAAAATTTCTTTCAGTGCCCCTCCTCATTGTTTTTCAATATCTTGTCCTCCCCTGTCTTTGTTTCTACCGAGAGAAAATCTGAGTGCATCTCTCAGCTAGGATCTTTGACTTGAAAATATAAGGGGACTACAATCTTGGGGGTGTGCAGCTGTATGAATCTGAAAGTTGGATAATCATAGAATCATAGAATATTCTGAGTCGGAAGGGACCCACAAGGATCATCAAGTCCAACTCCTGGCTTCACACAGGTCTAACCAAAAATTCAGACCATATGTCTGACAGCATAGTCCAAACGCTTCTTAAACTCCAACAGGCTTGGTGCCGTGACTACGTCCCTGGGGAGCCTGTTCCAGTGTGTGACCACCCTCTCGGTGAAGAACCTTTTCCTGATATCCAGCCTGAACCTCCCCTGTCGCAGCTTGACTCCATTCCCTCGGGTCCTATTGCTAGTCACCAGGGAGAAGGGATTGACACCTGCCCTTCCGCTCCCCCTCGTGAGGAAGCTGTAGACTGCGATGAGGTCTCCCCTCAGCTTCCTCTTTCCCAGGCTGAACAAACCAAGTGACCTCAGCTGCTCCTCGTATGTCTTCCCCTCTAGGCCCTTCACCATCTTTGTAGCCCTTCTCTGGACACTCTCTAATAGTTTCACGTCCTTTTTGTACTGTGGCACCCAAAGCTGCACACAGTACTTGAGGTGAGGCCACACCAGCGCAGAGTAGAGCGGGAAAATCACTTCCCTCGACCAACTAGCAATGCCGTGCTTGATGCACCCCAGGATATGGTTGGCCCTCCTGGCTGCCAGGGTACACTGCTGGCTGTCTATCAAAACCCCCAGATCCCTTTCTGTGGGGCTGCTCTCCAGCGTCTCGTTCCCCAGTCTGTACGTGTGATAATGTGATCAAACACCATAGGAATAACTTCTGCACCAATGATTTCCCTTAGTGTCTCTGGGGACTATCCTGCAGTATGACATCAATCACATGCAAAGCTTGAAAACCTTTAAAAATACTGTATGGAAAGCAAGATTCCTCTTCCTCTGTTATTGTTTAATCCCTCCCCTTGGTAAGAAAGATTATTTTTATTTCTTAATAAATTAAATTTCTTTAATCATGTGATTTTGTAGTTATGTTTGACATAATTATGGTGAGATTAGGCAATTATCAAGTAGTCAGTTATCATATATACCTAATCAAGGTGCATATGAACTCTGTCTGTCAATCTAGCTAGCTGTCTGTTTAGTCTTTTATGATATGGATAGCAGATACCAGAACATGATTTCATTTATATTTTATTAGGGAACTCTTTTCTTACCATTTTTCTACTAGTTTCATCTTTACAAAGAATTGTAGCACAGACAGGTGCTTTCAATCAAAAGTGTTTGCTGATTCAGCTGCATAGAGTAACATTTTAACTTTTTCATAATCTGCTGATAGAACTGCAGCCTTTGATATTGCAACTGTATACTTTGAAAGTGTAGTTGCTGAGGCTTTCAATACATCACTGCTAATATTAACCTCTTTATAGGCCTGCCTTGTTTGTAACTTTCTGAATCAGACTAATACTGTGGCCCTAATCCATGCACTTGCTCTATGATTTTTAATACACTGATTCTATTGCACTTTTTCCTCTATGCATATTCATACAAAAGATAAAGATTTGAAAGTTTGCTTCTTGATATTTGCTATGAAAATAACTAATCTACTTTATCTGAATATAGATGTGATAACTTTTTGGTCTACACCTGATCTCTGGGATCCCTTTAGAAGGAGAAGTTGTAAAACAGGTATGTGGTCACACATATAGTTCATATATTCCAAGAGTTTTCATAGTCACAGAACAATGACATTGAAGTGAGTGCAGTTTTCCGGTAAGAGTGTCAAATGTAGCTGAATATTGCAGGTACTGGGAGTCCTGCTGATCTCATTGAAGACTCCTCACAAATCATGCATTATAAAAATATATATATATTCCTAATACCGTGGCATATATGCTTAATCTTTCAGTTTCTCAACATTACAAGACAGAAATGGGTTTTCTAATATATATCTTTGTTCTGATTTAACCTGGCAGGTAGCTAAACACCACACATCCGTTTGCTCACTCTCTCTCTCAAGTGGAAAGGGGAAGAGAATCAGGAAAAAAATTGTACAGCTCATAGGTTGAGATAACGACAGCTATTAAGCTATTTCCTATTAAGAAAAAAGAAGGGAAGGAAAGAAAGAAAAAAACGAACAAACAAATAATACACAAAGCAAGTGATGCACAACACAAATGCTCAGCACCAACTGACCAATGTCCAGCCACTTGCTGAGCAACGGTAGCCCCAGTGATTTTATTGTTGAGCGCAATGTCATATCACATGGAATATTTCTTTGGTCAGCTGTCCTGGTTGTGTCCCCTCCCAGCTTCTTGTGCACCCCCAGCCTCCTTGCTAGCAGGGCAGCATGAGAAGCTGAGAAGTGCTGGACTCTGTGTAAGAACTGCTCAGCAACAACTAAAACATCAGTGTGTTATCAACATTATTTTCCTCATAAATCCAAAACGTGGCACCATACCAGCTACTAGGAAGATTAACTCTATCCCAGCTGAAACTAGGACAATCCTAGCTCCAAACTGAGAAGAAACTGGCAAAAGCCACCTTTATAGGGGTGTTCCTGGAACTCTGGTCAAGGTCAACAAAAGAAATGAAGGCAAATTACATTCCCAGTGGAAAATTGTTTTGTCTGCCCCATGAATCATTATAGAACATCAAAATATAGACTCATAATGAAGAAATGTGGCAAGTTGCTTTACACAGCTGAGCCCTTTACTACCTGAAACAAAGCTTAAATAGAATCCCCTGAGTCTGACAGTGAATTAGAAAGAATACTGCAATGTCTTCTGTTTGGTTTGTTTCCTTTTGGTATGATACATAAAACATAGGGAGTAATTTTATTATACACTAGATGTACTCTTATTAAACTACTGGAGTCATCTTAAACAAATGCTTAATAATGCTAACATCATGGCTAAACGTAACATGTAAACACACTCAAGACCATTTTTGTTTCAGGTTTGACAACTTTATACATGAGTCCGCTGGTCCACTGAGACTATGTCTCTTGTGTGAAATAAATACCAGAGCCAGAGGCTTCTTGTGGGACAGATAACATAGCCCAGCAAATAGAAAATATTTTTTTGAGGAAGTTGATGATTTTAGTTCTGGAGAATCCTCAATTATAAGAGGATTCAGACTCTTATGTCCCAAAGGTTAGACTCCCTATTGCCCCAGGAATTCTCAGCACACTGTATATGCAGACAAGTACGCAAGACCATCTTTCCTAAATCGGTTACATTGTCCTGTAGGTAGAAACAAAGCTGAGCAAGAAAGTGAGCCCAATTTATGCTCAATAACTTACTTTTCTATGAAGGCATGAATAACATACATGTTCAAAAGCATATACTTGTCCACAGACACACTTGAGAACATAAAGGATGGGCGTGAAAACAGAAATTAATTCAAAGTTATCAGGAAAAGAAATAAATTTGTTTTCCAGTGACCCACTTTCGTAGTCTTCACTGTAAAAATCAGTAATGAACATCAAAATATAGATTTGTAACAGAGGAATGTGACACTTACTTTACATAACACCTCAAACCAGAATCCTATCATTGACATATTATCATCTTTAGTCTTCCCTGAGGTGTGGAGAATATGATTTCTGATCAAGTCTGGAGTTCTTTTTGTTGCAATTATTTTTATTTATTTATTTA
>VXAL01017461.1:0-14864 GCA_013399475.1 Chauna torquata
ATTCTTGGCTGGGGCATCTTTGCTCTTCACTGGCTCTGCAAGAACATTTTTATTCTAAAAAAATGCTGTAAGCATATTTTGGAACTGCTGAACTCAGGAAGAAATAAGTGTCCAGCTACATGAGTGTCCATTTGTTTTTTGTGGAGAGTCTGCCATGCACACCCAGGGTAAGAAACTGCACTTGAGTATGAAGATGGGTCTGTTGAGAGTTCTCAAGTAGGGAAGACATAATGTATGGTGAAGGCAGGAGCCTGGACGTTGTCAGCCTCTGATCTTTCTGCCTTTATGTAGTAACTGAATGTGTAGTTCTTATGAAACAGAAAATTTTCTTTATCCTAGGCATTTACGGGAATAGGGAAACATTTCAGAACCAGCCACACAGCTGTGTGTCAGGCTAGCTGTGGCAGTGTTTCTGGAGAGCAGCTGTTTGGAGTCAGGCAAGAGAGTTGAGAAATAATTTTGAAAACCAGTTGATTTGCATTTGAACTAGTATTGAATCCTGTTTCTCCTTCAGCCCTTACCAGCAAGGCAGCAGTAGCTGCTGCTGTGTTTTTTCTCGTGCTCTCTCTTGCTTCTGCTGTTTTGTCCCATTTTTAGGCAGTAGGGGGTATAACTTAGAGACAAAGTAGACAACCATATTCCATAGCATCCTCCAGAGACTGGAAGATTTAGTGCAGCTGCTGCACAAAATTAAGGGCTGCCAGATGCTCAAATGACTTGTGGCAGGGCATTTGGGGATACCAAGGAGATCACAAAGAGCAAAAGCATTTTGCAAGGTCTGTGAAACAATCCACTTATAAGCAATGGAGAGAATGCAAAAAGAAAACTGAAAGTAACATAATGGTCTCAAGAAACTTGATAGAACACTTAATACACCTTTGCCTTTATAACAGAACAGTCATGAAGCCAGTGGATGAGGGAGGCTCTAAAGTATTGTGGGATGCCAAGATTTGAAATAAGAAATGAAGAGAACAATAAGACAGGTTCATATTTCAGAACATAACTTTGTAGACATGTTAAAAAGAAATGCTGATAGTAGCAAAAAGCAGATAAGCATGTTTTCATCAGGGGATCTTTTTGCTTGGTTGGTTTGTTCCAGTCACTTGTCGTGGTGTTGCCATTGATCAGCCACCAAGTAACAGGAGTGTGGCGTTCCCTTTTGACAGCATTATGGGTGTATATCTTAAATTACTTCTGTTGTGTTGTCTAGCGGTGACTTACTTGTGCCTGGCATGGCACTAATATAATGGGTTGTTTTGCTTTGGTACATGAGTTTTAGACCTGCCATTGGTAATTGTAGCTTTCTTGTCATCCTGTTTGTGTGTTCCTGGGGCTACACGCAGTAATGTAGGCTCTTATGTAGACAGATGCACTTGCATTGATTCATATTATCTTGCTCAAGTGTGCAGGGACAGATCACAATGCTAAGTATGCAGCTAAATGCAGAGGTGCGCTGCTATGACTCATTTTGAGCAGGTGCTTGTAGGCATTGGACACAGTTGTAGTATGTGACCCTGAAGGCTGACCCTATGCTACAACTTATGCTACAAACAAATGAGTGTCTCTGTTGTGCTTGGCTGAAAGAACAGTGGCATTTGTCAGCTTAGAGTACAAGGTGCCTAGTAGTGAAATCTTAGCACTGAACTCCTGATAATGAAACAAATAGAAGTTAGGATCTGAACTGTTGAACATTGCTTTTGAGTGGTCCTATTCCCTGGGGGTAGAACACTTTCCAGAAATTATGGGATCTTATCCATGAAAATACCGTGCAAGTAAAATCCTTTTTATGTGGGGATATTCTTCTTTTCCTTTCCAGTCATTTGTCCAAGTGCTACTAGTGATCACCCACCACAGAACATGAGTATGATGTTCTCTTCTGGCAACAGTACAGGTTTCGAGCTCTTTGAGGAATGGTGGAACAAATCACAAACCGTGCCATTTTACCTGATTGCTATTCTTCTACCCCTGCTAAATCTGAAGTCTCCATCCTTCTTTGCAAAGTTTAATGTCCTAGGTAGGTAACAAATACTACTAAAGCATTGGTTCATTGTGGCTAAAATATATAGAAAATGGTGGAAGTTACTCCAGTGAGAAGTTTGCCAGTATCTTACCTTTGGGTGATTCATTGGTTGGTTTGTTAATAACCCATAGACTTTCTACCCTGTTTTGCTTTAGCCATGTGGTTAACAGGGAGATATTTTTTTTCCTTTGCTCCCTTGGTAATCCTGTAAAACAAGTTCCACTGTATTTACAACAGATTTTCCCAAACTGTAGTATGCACTACAATGCAGCATTTGATGCATTCTACCTTGGCAGAACCAACCAGGCATACCCTTCCTCATCTGGTAAACATTTCAACACAGGCAGTTACTTCCAAAGAGTAATTGCTTCAGACCTGTAGTCATTTGCTACTAATCAATTGATTAATTGATAGCAACATCAGTCAGTCAGTGTAACCTGCTTCTGTGCTTTGCCTCTGCTCCCAATCCTCTGACCTATTCTGTACTATGAGGACAAAAATTGTGACTTCTACTTGCTTTTGTGCCTTGAGATAGGAGACCAAAGCAGGTGGGATTGGTAAAGTGGATAAAGTGCATGAGTGATGGGTGAGGGCAGTCACATTTCATGGCGTAGGAGAGGTCTGATGGCATAGCATTGAAGCTGTGAGAGAGACGAAAGAAGAGAAAAAGGAAAAAAACAGATAGGGAGCACAGAACTGCNTATTAAAGCATGAATTTTTTCATAATGCAGAAATTGTTCAAAGTTGCTTTAGTTTTTGTAAATGTTGAAGTTTATAGGACAAGAATTGGAAGACTATTTTTGAGGTACAGAAATCAATCTTAACAGAAAATTCTTACTTATCTTCACACTTACAGAAGCTATGGAATATTTTAGCTGTTAAGCAGATCCTCAAGTACAGAACCTTTTCTCTAGTTAATTCGTTGACTATGCTCTGTATAATCAAATGATAATTTCCTTGGATTTATTTTGTGGCCTTGGAGATAATGCAGTATTATTGGCCTGGATGTTGCATCACAGTGGCCTTAATTGCTGGTGCACGGTTTCCTTCAGTTTTCGGATAGTTATTACTCTGCCCTTCTACCTCTTTCTGTTAAATGGCAGCAGCCAAGATCATATGCTCTCCATCCCACGTGCAGACACAGCAAGGCCTTTATACCCACCTGTGATCTTGTCTGTAGACCTTTAGCTGTGCACAGCTGTGCTGGATGTCTCCAGGCCAATAAGATGGAATGCAAATTCTGCATTATAATCAAGGTTCTCCAAGGTTATGATCATGACAAGGCTTAAATCAGTAGTTATCAAATGTCGTTATCAAGCTTCTGGCTCCCAGTGTAAAGTTGACAACTGCAGTAAGCATTAATTCTTCTCTCACTGGTCTATTTGGTTTAAACAGTCAAGGACTGAATGGATATTGTAATAGCTGTGCTTCTCTGGCCAGCTGTGTCCCATCTTGGATTAAAATCCTGACAGCTGAAGCTGGAATCCATGTGTTACTGTCTAGAGATCTCCCTACCTACCCAGCACCAGGGATTGCCAGGTACTTCTTCCACTGTCACTAGTGCAGCATCTGGAGAACATTAAACATGCTGAAAACTTGCATTGGGTGCAAGTGCATTGCTCTTTCTCTCTGACCTACAAAAGAAAGACAGAAAAAGAACATTTAGAACTATATTGTATTTTTGAGAAGGAATAGCAATCGTAAGAGTTCAGGCTACTGGTAGCTGGTTGGATGGAGGAAGAATAAAACACAGCAAAAATACTTTCTATTGCCTTATGATGTTTGCTTGGTCTTGTCTTTTCTAGGTACGGTTTCTGTTGTCTACTTAGTTCTTTTGGTTACTGTAAAGGCTGCTCACCTGGGAATCCACTTAGAATACAACTGGTTTACAAAGAATGAATTTTTTGTACCAGGTAAGATAGTTAAAATACAGTAATGAAACATATATGGTGGGTTTAAGACTTTTTAAACCAATTTATAAATGCCTGTCTTGCTCACCTTTTAACATTTCTGTGAGGCAAACAGGGTGAGGAAATGGTGTCTGATGTTGCATCTAGAGGTTCAGGAAGGATTCCTTGTGACAGAGAGAAAGGAAATCCCTTTCCTGGTGATGTTACTTAATTAGCAGACAGCTTCAGCACTGGAAAGAGGAGGAGCTGCCCATCATTTATCTCCAACATATACATGACAGGAAGTTTGCATAGTCCTGTTTCACCTATATTACAGTAAGTTCTAACTGCACCATTTTCAGATCATGACCATTTCTGTAGTGGTTATAAATGACAAACTGTAGACAGACTGACAAATGTACTGTAAGTTCTCCAGTCATTGTTTTGCTTAAATGAACTAGCTTGTTCACGATGATTTGTGAGTATGCTTTTCCCCTACTTCCTAACCTATCTCAGGTGTTAGTCCATAATCTCCACTTTTAAACACCTGTTAGCTCTCCAGTGTGTTTATTTCCTTTCGTGAATGTTGTTTTGGTGGCTGTTTTGTGTCCATCTGTTGCCCATCGTCCGCCCCCCACCCCCCGTGATGTTAAAAATCACTGTGAGGTGTCACAGTCATATAAACAGTGCTACTGAATGAACACATCATACAAATAGATCAGTTCCTTCTTATAGGAGACCTGGAAAGACAGATCAGGGCCAGGTCTTAAGCTGCTTTTTCCCTGCCCTGTACGAAAGGCAAAATTGTGTGGTCAGTTAGCTCCACGGAGTTGTGTCCAGTACTATTGAATTGGACCACTCCCTCTGATAGTGTTAGAAACAAGAATAGTTTTATCCTTCTTTAAAAGTTACTTATGGCAAAGTTTAGAGATACGCACTTTCTTAGGGTTTCTTATGTAGGTTTGTGCATTTCTAGTTTCCCAATCACAATAAACACTGTACTAACAGTTTTACCCATGAGATGCAAAATATTGTTAGGACCAAGAATGTAGAATTGCGGAAGAAAATGAGGGTAATTTAAAACATTAGAATGAGTTTTGAATTACTGCAGCAATATGGGGATTAAAAGAGAAACACCAGTAGTTCCATGTTTCTAGTAGAATCTGATCTAATCTTTGAAATCATGGTAACATACTGTGGCAACATGAGTAACAACTCAATGGGTAAACTACCGATAGTAATTGAGTAAAGTTCATAATACAAAATTCAACTGATTTAAGTATGTTCACATGACAGTTTCAGTCATCTTGCAGCTACTTATTCTGTTTCTTCTTCTACCACTCCTCTTGGGTTGATTCAGCTCTGTAGTTGAACTGAAATTGATCTGGCACAATAATGAGCAGAACAAACAGCTTAGCTAGTGCGTTTCATGTATTTTTGGCCAAGAGGTCTGCTCAAAACCCAATGTTCCCCTTCCCTGCCCCCCTGGTCCCTAGCTATCATCAAATCTGTCTGTTCATTTTTCTATAACTGCTGAAGGTCATTCCTTCATCACCTTAGCCAGGCATTTAGAAACCTATATAAAGATCTGAATGCCAAGAAACAGATGAAAGTCTGTGAAGTGTTTCCTCAACTTTGTCTTGTCACTAAGAGGAGAAATGATTGTTCTTTCTGGCTGAGTCTTCAAAACCAGGCAATTTTTGCTGAGTATGCCTTTGTGCAAGACCAAAGCAGATGCTTTGAGGATGAATTAGAAATCTCCATAATTCTCTGTGAATCCTCCTGACTACTGCAGCATAAGTATGAACTTAACAGATATAGGTACCTCTGAAACAGTGCTATCTGTGCTATCTGTTTTCCCCCATCACCACACTTACTTGCAGTCAGTATTTATGGACTAACAAACTACTTTTGTCTGCAATGTAACAGTTTGGATTTCAAAGCACTGGATGGTTAGTGTCTAAATTAATGACCTAATTTGTTTGGTATGGCATTATTCTCAATGCTATCTGTAAGTAGAAATAATACTCTGCTTTGCACTGCTCAAAGTCAGTAGACAGACAAAAATGTTTGATCTTGCTCCAACGTGAGGTTTATTCAGACAAGGAGAACTGCTGTGCATAGATTCAGGAGTCAATATTTATATAATAGGTAAGTTACATAGAATACAGCCCACTACTGACACCTCTCTGTGTAACCCAATATAAGCTTTCTCTGAAAACACATTTTTAACCTGAACTGCCACAGCAGTTTTTGAATGCTTGCAACGGACTTATATCTACAAACTCTTTGTGATGCTGTAGAAAATTCACCCAAACTATGGTTCACTAACAAACCCATGTAAACAAGAAACCAGCCTAAGTCTAAGAAAGCAGGTTTTAAGTGTCTTGAAGTTCAGGTCCAAAGATTTAATAAGCAGTCCTGGTATAAAATGAATTATAGCATTACGTGTGTGCTGCAGTTCACTAAGAAATGGAGCACCCAGTAGTTTATTTTGGCAACGTGACTAGTACGGGTGGGAGATAGACAAAGCATGTAGCTAATGCATACAAATCAGCTACAACTGGTTGTTGTAGTGATGGGGAAAACACAGTGCTAGGAGAAATTCTGAATCTGTCAGTTTGATTTTTATCATTGAGGTTAAAGTACTGCATGGAAATCAAGCCCAAAATTTGCTTGTACTCTGAATTCTACTGGTAACACATCATGCTAGTTAGGTATTGAAGATAGAGTGAATCCAGCCCTAGGGAAGGCATATTCTGTCAACCTGGATGAACCATTTGTAAATTGCCTGGGGTGTGTCTACCTGACTGGCTTCATAGCAGTTTAGAGAAATCTGATTTAGATATGTTTGCATGGAGCTCTGTATGGTTTGATCTATAAGGGTTTGTGAGCCTCTGATGAGTGTATTGCTATATGGCTGGATGTTTTCTGGAAGCTGAGCTAGCTCAGGGATCTCCAATTGCTGTAACACTGTAAAGTATACATATATCCTTGTATGATATCAGCAAAAATGGTGCTTTAATAATTTTATGGCATTGGGAAATTCTTCGACCAGTTGCAGCACTTCCAGGAAAAGTACAGTGGACGTAATCACTCAACTATTAAAAGAAGCAGAACAATGCTATTTCCATAGAGACAAACAAACAAACAAACAAACAAAACCACCTTAGATGATGTAAAAGGGTATGGTAAGACAAGATGTCGCTCTGCCTTTCTTTGTGCCCTAGTTTGGAAGCAGC
Organism: Chauna torquata; assembly: GCA_013399475.1. Classification (NCBI taxonomy): domain Eukaryota; kingdom Metazoa; phylum Chordata; class Aves; order Anseriformes; family Anhimidae; genus Chauna; species Chauna torquata. The sequence goes on from VXAL01017461.1 coordinate 7,152, forward strand.
ACATACTAAAACATCTGCAGATGTCCATTTTCCTCTGGTAGCATAACTGATTTGCTGATCATGGTCATTCTAAAACAAAGGATGCTCACAGAGCATATGATTGCTTCCCTCCCATCTCCCTTTTTGGAGACCAATACATGTACAGCATCAGTGGAACCAATTCCTGCCTCAGAAATACTTTCCAGTTACACAGTTGAGAAGCAGAAAAGCTTGTTTGTGTAAATCCTAGATTAACCTGATAATCTTAGATGGTAGGGGTCATGAAACTTTCCTGGAGGGAGTATTATATAGCAGCCACTGTCTTCATGCATTTTGTATTTCATGATTAAATATTTGGGTTGACTTTGGTCAAAGATAGATTGTCACATTTCAGCATGACTGTTAATGTTTCTGCCAGTAGACTCCACAACACTGTATGTCCTCTGCATTTTGACATTGTTTTACAGAAGCAAGTTATTAACACTTTTTTTCCCCCCTCCTTAGAGTTTAGAATTCTGTTCCCTCAGCTCACAGGGGTTCTGACACTTGCCTTCTTCATCCACAATTGTGTCATCACTCTTCTTCAAAATAACAGGAATCAAGAAAACAATGTAAGTAACTTCACAAGACTTTGCTGATTTGTATCTAGATAGCCAGGCGACGCTAATTTTTTTCATGTCTGCTTGTCTTGAAATTGATCCAGGGACTGTAATAGCTTCAGAAAACGTAAATCGCTCTTGTGATCTGATAAGAAATCAGCTATACATACTTTTCACTGGCTACCAATGTGTAACAGATGCTTTACAAATTTATTCAAATGAAAGCCTTGAGGAGCATCCCAGGCTTTTTTGTGGCCATTATTAAATGGCCAAATTGCACATGAGAGGCAGAAAGGCTGACAAAGTTGTTGAGGAAAAAGTGACTAATTTTAGAACAAAAAATAGAAGAGAATCTTGAGCACAGGACTGATTCTAATGGAGTCTTGAACAATAATATTGAGTTCTAGATAACATCTTTTCTGAGAGTTGCTCCAGGAGGTTTGTGTTACAACTCAAGTTAAGGTTTGTTGAGAAACCTGATCCTACTTAGGAAATCATCGAAGCTGAAGCCTGGGTTGGGAGCCTCTGTGATACCTAGTCTTTGGACTGGTCCTTTATTCCTTTAAAATGTTATGTACTGCTCATCCAGATGACACTGCATTCTTTCTTAGTATCTTCCCATCTTAAAAACTCAAAATGGAGTAAACATGATACAGTGGTAGAGTTTTAGGGTACATCTCTGTTGTAATTACTTTGATTTTTTTTTTTCCCTCCCTTACTTTCCAGGATTCTTGTCCAGCTTCAGTAAAATCTTAGTCAGAAAGGTAACTAAAATAACACAAAAAGATTTTTGAGTATTAGCTGGGTCAAAAGCTGGTGCATCTGGTTTGATTACTCAGAGGCAAAGTGCACATTATGCACCAATGCAGTGAGATGACCTTTTGCTTTTATAGTCTTCAGAGTTGCATTTTTTGTCCATGTGAACCAAGGCCAGCTGATAGTGGTGCCCCTCTGTAAGGAGTAGTGAGTCCTCCTCTAGGAAAGCTTCTTGTGTTTTACAGGCAATTCTGAAAGTAGTTTAACAACTAAAGAGTGGGTTAGCAGAGCTCTGGAGAAAGAAAACTAAGTAAATTCTTCTCACCGAGTTTTCTTAAGAAAATCTTACAATACGGAAGAGGGCAATATTTTTTTCGTAGCCGTGGCTTTCACATTCTAAAGGCACTGTACCTTCTGCAGTCACCTTTGTATGCAGAGGAGGACTGCTGCCTCCATGCCACTTTCAAGACTTTTCCTGTGGCTTTACCCACCGTTTATGTTGGAGCAAGCAATCAGAGCTGAAAAGAGCAGCATATGGAATCGTCTCCATCTTGTGCTTCCTGTGTTAAGGAGGAAGAAACTGCTGCCTGCATTTGAATCGGCTTTTCTGAACACCCTCCCTAGGGTTTAAGTTGGATTTCAAGGTCAGCCCTAGCATGGATCGCAAGCCCTCAACAAGACTTGCACTGCAGAAAAGTGTTCAAATTGCATAGAAAGAACACCTTTTAGTATGGCAGGGAAGGTTTGTAACGGAAAGCCAAATCTGTGCATAGTTCTTCTAGGAGTATTATTTAGCTAGAGATTTCTTGGCTGGTTTCTTGCTGATTGTAACTGTATAGGAGCTTTTCACCTAGGTCTGCAAAGTGCTTTGCAAATGTTAATGAAGCACTGATGTTGCTGAAAAGCTATTTTGTGATTATTTCACTGATCTGCTGGACTAAGTGGGAAGTTTACATATGTATATGGGCCTCAACCTCTGTGATTGGTCACAGATAGACTTCTTCCTACATATTTGCATCAACAAGATGTTTTCTTACATCGATGTCTCATGGGGATCAGGTGGAGACTGCTGCTTAATGGATCAACGTGCTATAGCGTCACTTCCATCAGAGTTTTGTAAAAAGGCAGGGAATTTGACAAGCTGGGATAGTACAACTTGCTGAAACTAGTGGTCATAAGAACACCTCTTTGGGGAGGTGGAAAAAAAGTAAGAAAAACAATAACATTCCTTTTATGTTGTCAGAAATCCAAAACAATTGCAGCTTCATTTCTGGTAAGAGGTGTGTATCACTGCCCAAAGTTTAAAACACATATGGGAGAAGGATTCCTCTGGCCGCTATCCCTATGCAGTGGTGTGGGTGTGAAAGGAGCAGCGTACTGGAGTAAGCCAAATGTCAGCAGCAAAGCCTCGTGAAGGCCATTGAGCAGTCTTGCCGGCTAAGTGGTGTTGTCCCTACTCCTGTCTCCCACTGTTTCCCCCTTGTATCTATCAGCATGTTTGTGCAGCTGTGCGGAGAGCTGGTTTGGAAGCTTTTCTATCTGATTCACTTCTGTGATCTGGTTCCCTGAGCAACTATACAGATGCTTGTACAAGCCCAGTGCAGGAGCTACAGGGGTGCATGCTGTGTGTGCTAGTGCTGTCTACTAACAGTTGTTTGTGGACGTACGTGGGGGAAAGGCTGGGAACAGGAGGGTGTTTTTTGTCCAGATGGTAACTGCAGAAGGCACAGAGCTGTGGGTTCTCCTTGTTTTCTGCAATATTGGAACATTATTTATTCGCCATGAACAGAGTGAACTTCCATCGATGCTACCCTACCATCAGTTTCACTTTTCAGCCAAGATTGTGCACAGCATTATGGATCTTGGTGAAGTACTTTCGTCATCCTGTTATATGTTATCACTTGCCCTTGGCACTTTGAACAGGTGAAGTGTGTTTTTATGATAATAGATCAGAGTCTGGTTGAGATATTGCAGAGGCAGCCTTTTGAGAAGTGACCAATCTGAAATGAGTTGATCAAAAGCTACTATTTCTAATACAATAATAATTACTACACACCAGTACGGGCATCTCCATCCAAGAACTGACCCTACAAACTGGCATTCACAGTGGTACTGAAGAAAAAATGAGCTGTTTTCCCCATGGCATGCAACAGGGAAAATAAAACCTGAAAGGTGCCTGCTCTTTTTAGCATTCCATAGGAAATACCTGTGGAGCCATAGAGCCTTCACTATGCTGCATCCAGCCCTGTGGCACAGGTCCAACCTGTGCCTGGGTACTAATCTGTGGCTTGTAATATAACATCTTGTACTTTCAGAGCTCCCTTTAAGTTAGTTTCACCTGATTTGTCAGACTCATCCTTTTGTTAGGAGGCCAATTTCTGCCTCTGTTCTGCGGCTTTTGCCAGCACCAGTCACCCAATTTTCTGTTCCTCCAGAGGCACTTCTAACGTTTTGTCCTGTGCATCTGACTAGAAAAGCTTCTAGTCAAACTGTAGCTAAAGTGTTGTCTGATTTCCACCTCAGAAGCTACTTGTTATTTCAGGCATACCTCAGAAGGGCTTGGCACATGGCAAGCTGTCAGTCCTTATGGACTGTGACCTGCATGTTATTTGTGATGCTTTCCTTCCACTGTGATCTCCTGTATACTTCCTTCTTTCAACCATCTGTTCTGCACTTGATTTTTGGATTATAAAATCTAGGTGCAAGGATTGCTGTGTTCTTCATGTTTAGGCAGCTTCCACCAGAGTGGAAAAAGAACAACTATAAATGTCTTAATATTAAATTTAAAATAAACAAATGTGATTAGTGCTCTGTTATTTGAAAATAATCCTTTTACCTCTCCCCATGCGTCCTTCAGTTTTATCTGTAATTATGCTACCTCAACAGTATTTATAGTCCAGGTCTTTAGGGAGTGAACCCAGGTCTTCTGAACAGTAATCAAAAGGTGTTCCTGTTATATAAACACACACATACTTGTACAAAGATGACCCTCTTAGTGACTTTTTTCTTACTCAGAAGCAGATATTTGTGATGCATTTGATGTGTCTGAGGAAAAAAAGAAATTTTTTTTTGAGTTGCCACTATTACTTTTTTTGTTGCTCATGAAAATCAAAATCTGGGTATTCTGGGTGTTGTGACAGTACCTGAAGACAAGGCTATATTGTGTCATGCTATAAAAGTACATAATCAAAATTATTTCATTATTTAGTTTTAGTACAGATTAAAACAGACTCTCTTGAGAAACTGTAGAAACACAGACTGGTTAGTATAATCACAGGTAATAACACACCAACAAGCAATCCTTAAGTGTAGTCCAAAGGAAGTAGCATGAGTTTTTCAGATCACTTGCCCTCACAACTGCAAGTACTTGTCACAGCAAAAAGAATTTGACATTTGTTTATAGCAATTATATGTAGGCCAAGTACAAATAGCAACTGTTAGTTGCTTTTTTGTCTTTATGCATGGGGAATACACCTAAAAAAAATCTAATTAAAGCAAGTTAAAACAGGTTCTGTCAGATAACATGCCTTGAGAAGGTCTTGGGTACATTTTGAAAATTGTCTAAGTTCTGTCTTCAAGAAATGAGTCCATGTCTCTCTGCAGAACTACCTTACTGTGATAAGTCTGTGGCCAGGCAATTAATGGAAACTACTCATAAATATCAATAAGAAATCAGGATAATTATGTTTAGTATTTCAAAAAATACTTTTCGCAATGGGCACTGGTACTTTTGAAGATGTAGGTGGTGTATAAAAACCCATACAACTTCCTCAACGTGGAGAAATTCTGGGAATAATTTGAAGGAAGTTTTATTGCTTAACCTCTGATGAAGCTTGTAGTCCTTACTCAGTGACCTGTACAAGGAGAGTAAAGACTGGAGAAGCATCTTCCAGCTGTATGTAACTGATCAGCAACAGGAAGAGGTTGCAGCTGGAAGTGTGCATCTGTCAGGGGGTACAAGGGCCACCCTGGTGTATGCATTAGCAGCGCCTTGTTGTCTGATCAGAAAGATCATTGGTCTGTTGTGGACTGACACGGAAAAAGGCATTAGTCTTCTTTGCACTGGCAAAATGAGCAGGAGATCCTAATTTCCTCACTAAGAACTGGTTTCCTTCTGAACTTTTCTTGAAACTTGTAATCTAGCATGTGTGTATTTTCATCGGGGACTGTCTGCCTTCAGAAGATGCCAGACAGGTGTAAGACACTTCTTTTGTCAAGGAGGTAGTGTGGAGAAACACTTAGGGAAACATTTCCATGCAGAGATGTGAGCAAGCCCATGCTCTGTGAGCTGTCTGGATGCCATAAAATCCTGGTCTGGAAGCCTTATAATGCTAATTTGGTGCTGCACCAGAGCTAATAAGATTCACTTCTCAGTCATAGGAAAATAGGGTCATATATTGAAGCATTAGTTATAATCCTTTAAGAAGCTGATTATTAGCAGCATCTGAACAAATGGTTTGCTGTAAGGTAATGAGTGTCTTGTAGCACAGCATAAGCTTATATAGAATATAGTTAATGACTAGAAAAAATGGTCTGTCTTTATTTCTGAAAAAAGGAATTAATGTAGAAAAGTAACACTACAGGTACGCTGCTATTAGGTCACTCTAATGTATATGTGAATTTCGTGATTTCATAAAGTACCTGAGAAGATTTGCAGCTTATATTCCAGTATGAAATGTTGCTAACACTTGCAATAAATTTTGTGTAGTAGAGAAACGTTTTACGTATTAGATACATTACAAATATTGTCAAAATTTTCAGAAGTGAACATACGTAGTACACTTGAATATGGATCTATCTCCCTAGCTTCAGCACTGTCTCCTAAAAATATTTGTCTATTACTTAGTGCACTTATGTGGGGCATTTGTAGAAATTCAGTAATAAAGCAGATGGGCAAATTTAAGTTAAAGAGGCATTATGTAATACAATAATAAGCTAAAGGACATATATGCACCTCTGTGCATACCATGCCTTTGTTTTATTTGGGTTATATTTGTATTTTTTATTTAATGTCATATCAGCTGTGTCTTCCATTATCACAGCATTCATACAGATGCCTGGTGTATTAGTTTCTATTTTGGAGTGTGTGTGTGTATCGTCCTCTGTTATATCTGCACCTGGGTATGCCAATATCTTTAATTGTAAAGTTTTAGTCCTGACGAGAGACTTAACATACGGAATTCATGGGCATTGTCTTTGACAGCTGTCTCTGTGTCCTAAGGCTCTTAGTAGTAATAGGTGAATAGATGAATGCAAGAAAGGAGAGGAGTTTTTTTGTTTGGATGTTTTAATAATTTGTGTATATTTATACATCCGGCAATAACAAGCTACATTTATTGGAGTATCTGTTTCTTGTATGCTTTCCATATCTAGATAGATGTGTAATACTTGTCTAGCTTCAGTTTGGGTTATCTTGCGACTTTCTGGTCTGATCCAGGACCAGGTTTGAAGTTCCCATTCAAGCAATAAAAAGTGAAGGTAAAAATGTAGAAGTAATAGTAATAAATATAAAATATAAAAATAACAGTAGCAAATGCAATAGAAATCTTCTGGTGAGTTTTTTATTTTGCTTGTTGTGGTGTGTTAATGCTAGCCAAAATAAGATTTTATTTTTCCTCAGGTGAGAGACCTCTCCATTGCTTACTTACTGGTGGGATTAACATATCTGTATGTCGGAGTGATAATTTTTGCATCTTTTCCTTCACCGCCACTATCCAAGGAATGTATTGAGCAGGTGAGATGTTTTACTGCACTATATATTCATCCTTGACCTTTAAATAAATGAGTTAAAAAAAGAACTGCTACTACTCCTTGCTTCATAATTCACTCTGGCAGACACATCTGTTCTTCAGTCTGGTCAATCAGCTAATGCTTTGTGGGCAGTGCCACAAGCAGATGAGTAATGCTTATGTTATCTCATTAGCATTCATGTCTGGTTGCCAGTAGTTCTCTAAAAACAAACATTAAATAAATGCTCTGTGAAAGTGATGAAAAAAAGATCAAAATGAACAGTGCACACTTCAATTTCTTTAGCTTCTTTAATGCTGAAAAGTAAGTATTATGTTTATATTTAATTGTATGTGCAGTGACAAATCCCAGTCATTAGGGCTAGTTTCAGGGTACTCCAGAAGAGAGAAAAAAAGTGGAACGAAAGTGTATTCTTTTAATAAAGAGTCCTCACTATTGGTAGATTTGGAGTCTAACACTGTGGTGGGCCTTGCAAAACAAACTTCTTCAGATAACAGCACATGTAACATAGCTGTGAAGGCTATTAAACTTTTTCCTGCCTATAGGCAAGGCTGATTCCCACACCTTTAACTATTTCAAAGATAGGAGTTGTCAACTGGTGATCCATTTTATGCAAAGTGTTCCATGTCTC